>CM060868.1:33074775-33633775 GCA_030737845.1 Acorus calamus | reverse complement strand
TGGATTATATATTTTATTTTTATAAAATATATCTTGTTAAATAAGATGTACTGTTTTTTAAAAGAAAACAAAAATAATGTGTGGATTAGAATTGAAGCCAAATTGTATGTAACATTTTTTTTTTTCATTTAGAAAAAAAAAATGAATCATATATTTAGCTTGCCATTACAGAGTGCCGGCCGGTTGTGTCTAATCTGACAGCAACAACTATACCGAAGCAATGTATCACTGATTAGGAAAAAAAACATGCAATCGATAGAAAAGAAGGCATAGACAATGAAAAAAACCTTAGACAAATTTTATATGCCTCATCTAAGATTCAAAATAATAGTTATTGAACATTCAAAAGACAGCCGTAACAATACACTATCAACTATTCAGACAGGAGCCCCATAAAAAACTAAAAATGGGGAAAACTTCAGAGCCAACAAAGATTGCAAATCAGAGGCCCCATTCTCCATGCCTTCAGACTTCTAATTCTCACTCAAAACACCACAAAAACGCAAATCTCTGGCACAGAATGAGCCGAACCACCAAATCGATTTTCCGCTAGTTTCGTCTTAGGATAATGTAATCCCAACCTTTTTAGCAAAGTCATCCTCATCATCTTCATCGTCCAAGTATTCCCCTTCATGGTTCGCATCCACATCTTCCTCACCCTCGACTTGTTCGTAGTCGAACTCTCCCTCCCCCTGTTCGTAGGCCTCAAAATCTGGATCCTCCATCCTGTTCACCATCTCGGAATCCCCCATCCCTTGATCATCTTCTGCCTTCGACGCAGGGGAATAGACATCGTGATGCACTTCACCATCTGTCAAGATCAGGCCTTCTTCTTTCTCTTCTTCTTCCGCTGCTCGAGCATCAGTTTTTCCTGCATCACTGCTTGTATGGGGTGCATCTTTTTCAAATTCAGTCGCTTCAGAGGTACCCACCACACTGTTCTCGGGTGCTTCTCCCCGCTTTCTCTTCAGAATCATGCTCAGTGGCTTCGGGCCCTCAAATGAAAGGGAACCTTCGGGTTCTTGATGGCCCAACGGTTTCGCCAACCCGTCAGTCAGGTTGGTCGATCTGGCTGAATTGCTCGCCTTTGTGCCTTTCAAATCTGTGAGCCTTTTTGGAGGCGCGAAATTGATATCGTCTGTTCCAATTGAATGGCCAGCAGAATTTCTCCCCTCTTTTGAGAGTTCTTCATGTGCCCTGCGTTTTATTCTATCGTGTTGCCTCCCCTGGTGGCTTACTATTGTCCTGCTCGGAGGAGACACTCTTCCCCGACTCCTCATTCTGCCCGAATCGATGCTGTCATCAGTAGAGTTCTCCACTGAGTTCTCCACTGGGAGCTTTATTCTGCCCTGCAGGCGATTTTTTATTGGCCCCTCATAAGCTGAGGGAGGGCGCCGATCCAGAAATGAATGGCCTCGGACCCCTTGTTCTTCATCACGTCGATCATCACCCCTGTAATACTCACCTCGGCGATCAGGGCTCACAGTCGATCTCAAACCATTGAACTTCATCTTCTTCGTGAGCCGATGGCGCAAATCTGACTGGTCAATTCGGTCCCGACTCTCCTCTCTATGGAATCTCCTTCTTTCTGGTACAGGTGCTCTCTCCAAGATTCTCTCAGATGATGGTCTGTGCTGCACCAAACTAAACTGGTTGTTCAGCCGCCCATACTGGTCATTGTCTTTTCTTACAGCATACATCTCTCTCTTGGAGGAAGGCAGGGAGTCATAATCAGAAGAGCGCTCGCGTTCAAGTTTCGAGCTTTTGCTCCTCTCGTGATGATTTCTCTCTCTTCCAGTATCATCCACTACATGGAAGTGCTTTGTTTCTCGGATTCCATGATCCACAAGAACATCCAAGCCAGCAGATGTTTTTGCCCGGAACTCATTAACTGCCCTCCCATTTGGGAAACGAACATCTAAAGGCGGGGCGTGATGACTTGCAATCCTGCTTGCAGAAATGTTACTGACAACTGGAACATGAGACTGCTTGATTCTGGGATTCTCCTCATCCAGCGGTGGGATAGGTGTATTTTTCTTTGCCGCCAGCCCACCTACTGGGAGACTTTCAGACTTAATGACAGATTGGGCTGTGGGTAGCACTTGAACAAACTTGTCAATGCTCGCTTGTGGGAACTTCTGTTGAGAACTACACCTTACGAATGTAGCGGGTTTATTATGAGCTTGTGGTTGTTCAGGAGTAGGTGCTGCCATCTTTGATGATTGCTGTGGAACAGGATTACTGATTGGCTGGGACCCATGCATGAAAGAGCACTTGTCTCCCTTTAAACAGCCCCCCTTCTGGAAAAAAATGCAGGGAATATTCTGTTTATTTGGATTATATGAAGCAGGAACATTCACTGCATGGAGTTGCGCTGGCGGTGCAGCCTGCACCAGAGGGAAGGCTGCACCAGAAGAGGTTGACAATGGAGCTCCAACCGGGCCTTCAAGAGGCTGAAAAAACATTCAGTGTTGCATATTAGAAATTTCATTTAAAATACAAATAAAAGCAGCATAATATTCTATTTTCTCGTAATATGCCCTACATGGTATTCATGAGAGAGAGAGACTCACAGGATGGCGAAACCCACATTTGGGATTCAAGCAGTTACTAGTTAACCAAAAATAACAGTCTCTGGGATTCATCCTGGCATTTTCACTGTGACGATACTCGCATTCGTTACCCTGAGCAAGGATAGATAGGCAAACAAAGTTAAAAACGATAAATGCTTTTTTTAGGGAAGATGGACTCACAATTTTATAATAAAAACCAAGGTTACAAAAATCCGAAAAAGGTGACAGAAGTAGATAAGGAAAACAAGCAAAAAAAACACTCAAGGGCACACCACAGGGGATTCACCCAAGATCATCCATGTAGAACACAAAGCAAACATGTGAAACATCACGCATAACTAATTTGCAATAATCTCAAAATTCAGGTCTATTATCCACATCTTAAATCAAATAAAATCCCCAACCATAACACCCATCCTGCATTTTAAACTCTCAACCAAGTTGTGGAAGTTGGGGCTAAAAATATATAACACATTATCACCCATTTACAAGAGAGAGAGAAAAAACGCCCTTCAGAATATTGGGTGGATACCTAATCCCATACGGCAGTAATCAGCATCTACTAACCGATCCAATGATATATCTTTTCTAACATTACCATACAACAATCATATGATACGCTCTGCATATAATTCTTTTACCTAAATCAGCAGTCATTGTGCCATCAACAGAAATCCTAATGAATTAAGCGAGTGCCTTTATCTATAAACCATGCGCCCTGAACCATTCACGGGTTTGTCTATTGTTTAACCATCAAAGACATTAAATTATGCATTGCAACATTAATCAATCGCTTCAATCATTCGTTATACGTTTAGCACTCAAACCCTAATTTCCCAAACCTTGGAACCCCATCAAAATTCAATCACAAGTTCACAACCAAATCAAACGACTCAAACCGAATAAGGTAAACAAAAAACAACAAGATCAATTCAATAGAAAAACCTACCTTCTTGCAGGTCAAAGGCGAGGCGAGGAAGTAGACGCAGTCGGTGTTCTTCTTCACCGCCTCCTCATCTTGAGATGTCGGCAGCCGCGTCGACGGTTCCCGGCCGGTCAAATCCATCGGAGAAGAGATCGTCTGAACAAGAAACGGCGATAGACGGGGGCGCAGATCCAACGGCAGCGGCGGCGGCGGTTAGGGCAAGAATAAGTGAATATATAAAGAGATCAAATCATGTGACGAGAGAAGATGATGAGATGGAAGAAAAAAAAAGAGAGAAAAAATAATAATAATGAAACGAAACACAAAAAAGGGAAGGCTTTTATAGGTGATTCGATGAGAAGAGCTGAAAAAATTGAGTTTGCGAAGACCAATTTGGGGTGGGTTTCCGGGGGTGACCTTAACCTAAATGTTTGGGCTTTAGGGTTCTTTAATTTCGTTTTCTGTTTTGTGAATGAATAAAATATTAAATAAAATCTATAACCCCCTGTAATATTCCTGATATCCATATAACCCTCTGCACACCTTAAATGAAATAGGTTAAAAATTCTTTAACAAAGGAATATTCTAGAATAAAACCATGGTGGAATCAATACTTTTAAAAAAACCTTCATATTTCTAATTTTACACTCCTTTATGGTTTTTTTTAAGTGAATAAATACATATTTGTTACAAAACTATGTTCGGAAAAGTTAAAGTTTTTAATTGTAAAGGGTTATTTTCATTTTTGGTGTGTTTACTAATTTTAGGGGATAAATTTTAAAATTTTTTCCTTAAATAAAATGTCCATAGGTGGAGAATAGAATGGAATAAGGGTGAATAAATATACAATTTTGTTCTTATTAACATTTGTTAAAATTAGTACAAAAAAATTAAGGTTTAAGAATAAATGTTATTCTAGCATTTAGGTAGAACAAAAAATATTTATTTTTATTTTAAAATCAGGATAATTGTCTACATTTTATCATAATTATTTTTTATATCAAACGAGATAAGTTATTATCGCTCTTATTTATCCCCACGATTACTTTTTATTCTACCATTTATCCCTTTGTCAAACTAGTCTGTAAAAGGTAAATATAGATTGTTATACCTGAATGGATAAGAATAAGTTGTTATCAGTACTCTAGGTCTCCTTGAATTGTGTTATTCTATCATTTCTATAACACTGTATAAATAATTCACATATCAAATCATATGTCATCACCTCTCACAAATTCAGAGTCCACAGGTTAAATAATTTTTTTTACCTTTTAAAAACATTACCCACGTCTTATTTGTTTCTATCAATTTATTCATTATTATGTTTTTCAAGGATAATAACTGAAAATACAACAAAAAATAATAAATTTTTTATTTGTTTAATTATTTATAGTGAAATAATTATTTATCATATATACTACTCTCTAAACAAGAGGCGTTAGCAACTTGCATCTTAAAACTGTTTTGAATTTTTTTAAATCATATATTTATTTAATAAAATATGTATTATTACAAAAACGATAAAGTATATGTATGAATGATATTTTTTTTTTGTTGGTAGGATGCCATTGGGCATGTTTGGGGTGTAACATAAGGTTATTCGCCCTTGATAGTTATATTGTGATAGATAATAATCCATGTTGAATATGTAATTTTTTGTTTGGTTGTCTTTTCTGTTATTCTCATTAGAAAACGTAAAATTGATCTTTTTGTTGTTTGGTTCACCTTGAATAAAGTAAGAATAAATTGTAGATAAGAGGTGTGTGTGATATGATAGATGTGACAGTTTTTGGAATGTGTGCAGAAAGTGTTAGGTAAGATAATTTTTTTAAAATGACAGAGAATGATATTTTTATCCATTGGTATAAATAAGCCCTGATAAACAATTCTAACATTTCTGAGAATAGTTGTCAGGCTTTATCCTAGCTTATCCAGACATAACTATAAATGTTTATTCTTATCAAACAAACAACTGTTTGGGTGTTATTCTACTGTATTCTCCAATATTCATTGTTTATTCTTCACCCCCAAACAAGGGGTTAAAAGACAGTGATTTATATCAGGAAAAACAAAGTGAGTGCTGATACATGCAGTCTTTTTTACAGTCCGTTTTACAATCTCTTACGCTATGATAACGTAATATATACTGCACTATATGAGTCATAATCTTATCATATTATATAACCCAATTTTTTTTATTATAAAAAAATATACTAATGTATCTCAGTTTATACTTCATTTCGTATAACAGTATACACTTCAGAGTGTAAGTGTATGATTTTTTTTAAAAATAAATTCATGATGGACTATAATTGGGCTGGGTGTATCTTTTTCCAAAAAATTTGAGCCACCGTGACCCAGAAATGGGCCCGTGTAATCCAAGAAAATGTTATATCCAGTCTGCCCATTTTATTCTACACCCATTTAAAAAAAAAATTAAAAAGAAGTGAGATAATAAGTGGGTATAACTATACAAAATTATATGAAAATAAGCCGGTATTTGTATTTCAAATCCCCCATCGAATTCTGTTATTTTTTCACTAATATAAGAAGACTCACATGTCAAATCACATATCATCACATCAAATCACTAGTTACCACCTCTCATAAATTAATGAAACTCACGTGTCAAAACAACTTTTTACGCCTTATTCACATTTTATTCTTAATCAATCAAACCCAACCTTTATTATTACAATACTCAATAAGAATAACAAAAAACACAGTCAAACAAAAAATCACTTATTTCATTAATAAAGTTATTTATTATTCGAATAGGTATAAGCCCACAATAGCATACGTCTCTTCCAAACGAGCACTAAAGATTTCATATACTAATACCACCCATTCATATACTCATACCACCCATCTCTAACTCAAATTTCACTTGATCACACAGAGAGCAGTTTGGTTTTATGTTCTGCATTGCAAATTGGAAAATGACACATCTCAACCCAAAAATCGTCCAAATAACCATGTAATCTTTATTTGAGATCATATAATTTTTATGTATTTTTAAAGCACAAAACCACCAAATTAGTGGTCCATGATCCGGAGACATTTTCTAGGGAGATTTTTGGGGCTGGGTGTATCAAAACCTTGGAAATTTGCAAGTCGAGAGATTTTGCATGTGGCAACCGCCAAACTAAACTGTAGGTCACTGGTGAAATGATGCTACCACATAAACTTCTGAAAATCAGAAATTCCCTAGTGTAGTACTTATTCATAACATCAATCTAAGCAATACAACATATTGGCGCCACCATAGTTGGCCCCCAAACATACACTGAGCGCAAAGGAACATCTATTATATATTACAAATAGCCTGCGCAAACCTAATACTACTCGTAGATTCGCTGCATAAAATTACTACAACAACAAACTTACAATGTCGATTCACCATCCTGGACGATGCATCCGAGCCATTCAGATGAACCAACATACCTGCGGGTGCTCATGTGGATTGCCTTTCAGCGTATGCAACTGGGATAAGGTGAGCCTGTTCAACCATAAAGATTAAGTGGGAAAAATGTGATCAGCCCAAAATGCAGAACACAAGAATACAAATGCAATGTCCATAAATGTCGGTTTGAGTTTGCTGGGTTCAGATGCTCAAAATGCATTGAGTTTAATGGTTTTCATTCAAATCCTCGTGAATGACAGGCTTGACTATATTCATGGACGTGATTTTCATTTGCTACATTACATGTAAGCAAGAATTTCATTTACAATGACAGGAGAATGTCTTCGGACATTTTGTGCCAACGTGGTGTTTTTAATACATTGACTCCACCCAAAACCACATCGGGCTTTAGCATGAAAAAACACAACTTCCAAAATTTAGCATGTCAAAACCCTTTAGGACTGTCAATGGGTGGATGGGAGTGATCAAAGCAACAAAAGTTCATAACTTTAACCTTGTGCCTAGAATTTTCCCGTAAACCTCTACCATCTTTAGATGAAGGATTACATTTCGACCTGGCTCTTTGGCCAATGAATGCCAGAGATCAAACCAATGAATGGTCTAGAGGTAATGCATTTTCTTGCCCCCTTATCTAGAAAGCTTTTAAAATGTAGGGGAGTTGAAGAGTTCCTATACCTAAACATAAGGTTATATAAGGGTATTTGACCCTTCTTATTGAATGACAACTAGCAAAACGCTAACTCATATCATCACACCAAGGGAAGACGACATTAACCATGCATATCAGAGGCCAATATAAATTATACACACACCGTATTATATACCGAAATCAAGAAAATGAGAATAAAAATGTGTATGAGGACATACCTGCTCTTCCAATCTGCAATCGATCTAACAGAAAGACTCAACATCTGATTTACCTAATCTCTGTACATCCTCAGGAGAGAGTACCTTGATGTACCACACATTATTCACAAATTCCCTGCGCAATCAATTAAGTT
The DNA here is from genome assembly GCA_030737845.1 of Acorus calamus. Taxonomy (NCBI): domain Eukaryota; kingdom Viridiplantae; phylum Streptophyta; class Magnoliopsida; order Acorales; family Acoraceae; genus Acorus; species Acorus calamus. The sequence goes on along the minus strand of CM060868.1, from coordinate 33,625,852 downwards.
CTTAAGCAACATGAAAAGGCCGGCTATCACTGAAGTTTAAACAACATTAAATGAGTTTTGATGATGAAGTACAGAGAGGAAAAAATTTATTGGCATGACAAATGTACAACGATTTAGATAGTAATATTTCTGGTGAAACAAATGCTCAAGAAAACCCAGGATAACATTGTTTTCTTTTTCTTTCTCACCACAAAAAATTAAGGAACAATCTTTGAGAGGTCGAATTATAAAGTTCACAATAATTCATAGGACACTCAAAAATATTTCAATAAAGAATCCTCATTAGATCAAGTACATGAAACCCTGAAATTGGAAAAGGAAGAGCCACATGAATAACCTTGACATCCAAAATCCTTGGTCGCTTAAATTTTCAAAACCTATCTACTATAGAGGTACAGAAGTCTGAGCTTCACTTTGATATCTTAGCCATAGCCTCCCAAATCATGTTTGGAAGGCTATCGAAAATGATGTCAACAATCCAATTCAAGGATAACCATATAAGAAAATTTCATTATGCCACATAAAACAAGAATCTTGATTGCAGGTGATTCACTTTTTATTTATTTATTTAATATTGGTTCAACTGTTTTTTTATGATTTAGCTGCAATTCTGGATTGCTTCTTGAAGAGCATGCATATCATATTTCAAATTACCACCTTGATGGAGATCAATTCTAAGAACATCCCTACTTCATGTATTAATCAAGCTATGAAAGCAAGAATATTTTTTATGGTTATGCGAATCAAACACAGAAAAATTACAGGGCTTAGGAAGTCCTAATTTTCCAAAAATGTAACTTACTCCCACGGGTCGTCTCCAAGGAGAAGCACATCATTCTCCCTGTCGACAAATACAAGCTGCCAGCCTGATCTCAGAGGGTCTTCCAACTGCCCCTCAATACCATACATCTGACTCAGTTCTCCACGCAGTTCATGGTAGCTGCTGAACCGAGTAATGTCCAGTGACCTCCCCACCGATCCCGACTTGTAAACCTGCATAGTAGAATAAAAAAATTAGCCAGGCAGCTTTAAACTAGAAATAAAGATGGAAGTGGCTTACTTGTTGCCCTCACCTTCACAAAAGTTTTGGTTTGTGGATCACCTTGTCCTGCATCTTGCAGCAAACCAGATGACTCGTCTACACAACCATATAGAGAATTCTGGAAACCGGAATCAGCATATGGGATCGTCGATACACCAGCATCAATAGCAGCAGAACTGAGATTAGACACTGAATTTGTGAGCAGTGGTGAGGAGTCCATATTAATACCAAAAATTGTCCGAGGATCTTGATTACAATTTTCTGTCCCCACAGCACCATCTTTCCCAGGAAATGGTGGAAACAATACAATGTTTGAGATAGGAGTGGTGTTTGATAACGCAAATTTTGGGTCCCAAGTCTGCTGCTGCTCGCCTATCATTGACTGACCAATTCTCGAGAAATTCAAAAGATTCACACTTCCTTCAGGGGACAGAGAACTTAACATACTCTGAATGCAACCAGCGTTCAAGGTTGATGAGAAGTTGGAGCTGGAATCAGAAAAGAATGGTTTTGGGCAAAGAGGTGCAGGTAAAGTTTCTTGCTGCTTGTCGGGAACCTGAAATGATTCTTGATAAGTTTGTTGTTGTGCATTTCGCTGCTTTTGTTGATCATGTTGCACTAGCTGCCGCAAAAGCTGATTCTGTGGCTGATTATCTGGTACAATGTTTGTCTGAGCGCTAACGAACTGCTGGGACTCATGCTGCTGAACCATTGGCTGCTGCCAGAGAAGGTTGGTTCTACTTGATTGTTGAACTTGAGGAAATTGGAAAGGTTGCTGAAATTGCAAAAACTGTTGTTTGAGAGAATCCCCAGTTCTTATATCTTGCAAAGCTGCAGCAGCCAAATTTTGATATTGATTATGTTCATTGCCCACTAATAAAGGTTCAATTCTTTGTTGCATCCACGGGCCCACTCCAAGTGATTGAAAATTCATGGATTGGAGACCGCGCTCCCCAGCATCTCCTCTGAACCACATTAGTGCACTGTTGCTTTCATCTTCTTTATTATCTGAAACATGGGGAAGGAAAAAAGATATGACAATTGATAATAAAAAATGTTAATATGTTTTTTGGTTTAAAATGAACCTCTAATAGAGCTCTTAATCATTTGAACATACGTCAAAAGAGTTACAGCCACCATGACAGAAAACTTTCGTCATATATCATAGTGAAGCATGAATACAACTATTTTGAGTTCTAAACTGTCAAAGAAGGTTTAGTCAAAAAAAAAAAAAACTGTCAAAGAAGGAAGACACATTATTTTGGGAAAAAAATAAACAATAATCCCTAATCACCTGAAGAAATTCATATTCTTTCCATAAAAGGAGCTTCATAAAGGCGATTTCTTTCATAACAGCACCATTACATTTATTTCATAAAGTCGAAAAGAATTATTATTGAAGGTATTCTATGGAATCTTTTTGTTGTTTGAACAGATCATACAAATGTATGATTTTGGATTGCATGTTGACCCATGCAATCAGTGCATTACACATGCTTCATACACACTCAGGGAATGCTTATCATGAACAAATATTCCTTGTGACTAGCATGATGACATCATCAATAACGATGTTTTGAGTGTTAAGAAATATGACATACAAAGAATGGAATTACTAATTAAAAGAATGCATGCATTATGTCTGACACCTCATTTCAGTTCTTTTGCATTTCTCCCATCCTTTCCATTTCCAGTAAGTCAGATAATTAAGAATACAGGCACCAAACCCACTCTGTAGTACCAGAGAATATGAAATATTTCACAAGCAAATTAAGGAAAATTAAAATGATCAAATATAAACATATATATAAAAAAAACACATAAGAAACCAAAATTTCCAGTGCCTAGTTTCCTCTATCCATTAAATTTCTTATCCTCAGCATACAAAGAAGCAGGAAAATGCTTCATTTACCCTGAGTAATCTAATTCATAACTATACACTAAATTTGATTAATGCAAATCAAATATGAACTATTGAATATGATGAAAATGCTGAAAAACCAAACATGACTTGTAAACATAGATGGCATTTCACTAGGTCAAATGTCACAATGACCAGTTTCCGGTGCTTACTTCATGATCTTCATCCCTAGTGTAGTGTAGATCTCAATATCTCATATAATGATAATGCAAAATTACTCTAAACCATAATTGATATTCAATATATATTCTTCGAAATTAGACTCGGAACTCAAACATCAGCAACAGAAATGATAAAGACAGGTTGTCAAGAAAATGAATGATTAGCTCAAAGCAGCGGATAAAGTCGGGAACATGAATTAGACATGTAATACCATATAGAGATATTCCCGGATGCCAAGGTCGCTTCAGTCTAAGTGGAAACAGAGATGGATACATAGGAAATGTTGTTAAGGGCTCAATGTCCCACAATGACACTCTTGGCTGTCTCTCACCTGCTGTTGATTCATCCCAACCAACCTGCAGATTAAGATAAAGATACTTTACAAGTAAGAGGACATAAGAATTGAGTGACCCATAATTTGTACCTTTCAAGGAACTGAAAGAGACAAAAATTAAAACAGAACCATTACTATATGTTTAGCATTCTGCAACATCTAACAATGTGCAACTCCCGAGTTACACCCAAAATCTATAACACTGGATATCTTCCCTAGAGTAACTCATGATTTCTTCAGGAAAAAATGCTGTGTGAACTTAATTTCAATTTTAACAGTCCAATATCCCAATATTTGGTTGATTTAATCCATATGAAGCTCAAATCAAATTGAAGACACCATTTTCTCAATAAAGACCAACCTAAAAATTTCCTTGTCCACCTTGATTTCCTTGGGAAATTTAAGCATAAGAGTTCGAAAATACAAAATGGAAATTACAGATCGGCAATAATTCACATGGGATGTGTAAGAGTGTGATATGATATATATATGCAAATGTGCAATGAGGGGTTAGAGAAGAGATATCCAGTGGCTCTGCGTGTGACTTTTCATTCCTGATATAACAATATCCAGTGATACGCTCTTTAGATGCATGCACATATTTCGTTTTCCCAAAATAGCCCTCCATGAAGGGACCACTGACACACTTTAATCACAGTAAAACTATCTACAACTAGATGATACATCAAATAAGGAGGTAATTTAGGTGCTCTATAACTTCCCTTCAAATTAAACTAGCCTGTTTACATCAAATAAGGAGGTGTACACAGGCTAGTTTAATAAGAAGGCACCCAATCCAACAGCCATCCTCATCTATAGGAGGGCTTACATTCCCTTCCCTTTCTCTTCTTTGAATTTGATCGTAGCAACAGAAATTTCCTTTTCAAAGCCAAAATCTTTCCCAGGCATTGGGGTCTTAGGGTTGTTGAAATTGAATGAACCATCTGGATGGGAAGGACAATAGAACAATACATATTCGGAGTAGGTACCAATATCCCAAATTTACAATCTTTACTTATGAGAGGACCTTGTAACTTGAGGTTTATGATAAATCCATGTTCTCATGACACTAAAGTATACAGATCAAGGAGTTTCATTTGAGTTTGGACATTAGGCACCTATTTTATTTATATGTAAAACTTCCCACTAAGCTTATATAGGTGATGAGCTACATGCTTATGTACACAATGGAATATCTATATGAAGTTTGTCCTTTCTTTGACAATTAATATCTATATGAAGTTTGTCCTTTCTTTGACAATTAATTTATTTTCACGCCTAATTACCTTCACGGATCGCCAATGAGAGTTTGACCAACGTACGGGATCCAAATCGCTGATGCCTGTTATTGTACCCATGTACCTGGATTCACCAAACCATTAAATTTAAAAGTGACCACGGTTTCTTCAAGATTAAAGAATAAGCATGTAAATCCTAGAACAGGGTTTACTTTAGTGAAATTGGGGCAAAAAATCCAAGTCGCAACAAATAATCCAGAAAGGTTGCAAATGGTCAGCGACTGAGAAAATTTATTTGTCACGCATCTAGTTTTATAAAGGTGCAAATAATGAATAGCATGTGGGGCTGTGTCAAATATCTTTGAAATGATATCAACCATTCTTATTTCCTTACCTGCGAACACTTGACTCCTCAGTTTCAAAAAGCATACGAAAACGCATTCCAACAGATACACGACTGTGATAGACAGCTTTAGCATATTTCGAAAGTGGTATCACAAACTCCGAAGGACTCGCCCTACAGAATGTTTACCCACTTAAGTAAATCATAGCAGAACAAGAAGTCTGACAGACTCTGAAACTATGGCTACCTTGGATTAAAAAAGACTGTGAAACGACTGTTCGTGGCAGCAGCATGAGCAGCTGCAGCTAGAAGTCCAATGTGCATGCTATCACTTGATAGGACAGATGAAGGCATAACAGTCTGTGGCCTATTAGCACGGCGAATTCCCAAGAAAAGCTGATTTTTTTCATTCCTAAGTGATATGGAAAAATGGTCAGGATGAAGAGTGGCCAGGCCTGTATAATAATATAAACTAAATAAAAGAAACAGAAATGAATACCAGATAAAGAGAACAGAGTCTCCTGCAACAAGACGTTTGGCACTGACAAACACACTCCAGCCAGTGGTAAGAAGATGCCTTTTTGGTTGTCCTGCCAAGATATTGATGTGCCTAAGTTATAACATCATTTTGCAAAATCCAAGAGTTTATATGTGCCGCACCTAGAGAAGAAGGGGGGAAGAGAGCGACCTAAATGATTGTGTTAGCTGAACTCATGCCAAACAATTGGTTCACATATGGGTAAAAGAATACCAGGGAATTGCTGAAACCATATATATTATACAATAAGTCTCTCTTCTATTCCTTTTCTTTCTCATTATCATTCAGAAATTTGCAAGACAAATAATCTTACAATAATACATCATTCACTAATAGAATGAAACTTCATAGGGATAAAGTATAAGAGGGGGCTACAGTTTGGAGCAATGGTATAGTGCACCGGCTAACAGGACAATGTCCTTGATAGTTTGATTTCAGTCCTGAGGTCAGTTTAAAATATATATATTAAAAAAAAACAAATGTTAGGTCCAATCTCCTCCCTCCCCAACCTGCTATATGCAGAACCGCTCTCGTAATAGCCTTTTAAAAGAAGAATCCCAAGGAAGCCTTTTAAAAGAAGAAGAATCCCAAGGAAGAAAAGAACAAAAATTAACTAATGACAAACTAGACGATGATGAGCTCAAACCTATTACTATAATAAGAGCTCTAGAAAGAACTACACTTTTGAACAATTCAAATCCAAGCTCACATAACCTGAATCAAAGACATAGTTGTAAAAAATAGCAAATGATGCCAAGACCAATAAGAGTAGTAGTAGAAGCATGCATGAATTAGAGATCAATAATATATCTGCACAACAATTTAAATACAACTGTTGACTGATTAGCCTTTCATAAATAAATGATTATTATGAGGAAGCAAGCTCAGTGATTGCATTGTACCCGACATTCAAATTGAATGTCAACATCCCCCAAATCAACATTTAGAGGTGAATATCATTGTCAGTGCCACGGGATATGAGAAACATCAAGGACTGCAGGTCCTTCCAAAAACAATTAGATGACCGTCAAATTCACAGCAAACTTTCGTTTCAGGAAAGACAATTTGGTATGAACACAACTGACTGACCAACCTCGGAATATGTGCCTAAACTTCCACTCGATGTCGTGAAGATCACGAGCAATAAGTTCTTGAACCGGCGGCTGCTGAGAGAAATCCTGCATTAAAATGAACATATTGAAACGAATATACATAATTCAGCTATACTGAAAGGCATAAATGAAGAGCAAAAAAAAAATCAAGAGAGAGAGATAGAGATCTCAAAAACTATTGATACCAGAGGGGGGAACACTTTCTCAGCTGCTCGGCGTGGAACAGAGAAACCCCCATGGGTGCTGGTGTCACTCGCAGTCAACGTCTTACAAAAGTAGTTGGTTGGCTGCTTGCTCTGAATCCCCATTTCAGCCGGAAGGTAACCATCTTTCTGCTCCTCCTGTACATAACAGTCACAGACATACATTTCAAGAAACATCTAACATATATACTACATTAAACTAAAAATGATGAAGACCCCGGGACATACAGGACTCAGAGGTTGCAACGTCATCTGCGCATACACCTCATCCGTTTCGGCATCCGCCTGAAATTTTGATTGAAAGTTGTCTATAAACGCATGAACTATAATTTTTAAAAAAAAACACAGAAAACTTACATGCATAGTGACATTGTGGAGTTGGCAAATCAACTGCGGAGGCAAGCTCGGGTAATTGGGTATGTGCCCCTCCACTTCCTTGTTCGTCGAAGCGGCAACCTTCATCGAATAAAAACCCAACATCCACGCAAGAACACAAAACAAGGTTTTGATTGAAGTACCAAAAGAAGAAGAAAGTCGTCATCTTTACCTGTTCACTATGCCCTTGAGGGAAGTACACGACGCGGCTCCCCACGTTCGGCAGGCAAACAAGGGGGCCGGCGCAAGCATGCCATAGCTCCGAATTCAAGCATCTCTTCTCTCCTATTTATAATAAAAGATTACATTTATTTTTGTTTTCTTCAGATCAACAACACAAGAAACTAAACAAAAGATGAGGACTACCATCTGAAGCAGGCGGTGGCGAGCCGAAACTCGAGAGCCTCATCTCCGAAACCCTACTCTTCAACCGCAACACGTCCAAGTGAACACCAACACCACCGACTCCACCATCACCAAAGCTCCGTACGAACCACCACTTCCAGGAGCCGAAAAGCCACTACATTTCTCGAAACCGAGACCTCCAAACACCGCAAAACCCTATCGAAACTCCTCAAATCCGCGCAAACAGACTCCGAAACCTCCCGTCTCAAGCAGACCAAGCTTCAAATGTCCGGAAAACAAACGAACACGACCGAAGACGAAAGGAGAAGAGGACCACCCACTCCGGCGAGTTTATCTATAAAGCGAGCCCGTGAAAGCGACGGGAGGGGGACAGAGAGAGAGAGAACCCGAAATCGAAGTTCTCGCATCCCGAGATCGCCATGAAAGAGCCACTGCGTATCTGAAAGTGCCCCTTTTTTTCAAAAAAAATAAAAACATTTTCGCTATTTGTCCGGAAATTCTCGCTGACGCCGTTAAGTGAGAAAATAAACTGTGGACCGTCGGATGAGTGGGACATAGTGATCTGGACCGTCCAATCTGACGGACGTGACGGAGTCGTCATGTGCGGCTATAGCCCATTTTAAATGGCCGTTTGTCAGAGGGGATGTACGGTATAAGTGTTTTTAGAAAAAGCTCCGGTTATTTTCACCCCCCACTTTTCTTTTTCGTTGACACTTTTTACCTAATATTTACCCTGCCTTTTTTGTGGTTTTACTGTACGTGGAGATGCAATCGATACCCCCTTTTTTACTAAAGTTCACGCGCTTTTACCTGTTGTAGGAGGTAGCAATGACAGGGCACCTGGAGGGATGTGTGGGCCCATTTGACTGATTAAAGCCCCGTTTAATTAAGTTATTTTTAGGTTCAAGAGTATTTTAATATAAATATAAATAAAGTGTTTTTTTATATTTTAGGTCTACGATAAATTTTTTGGATAAGTTATTTTAATTTATAAAGATAAAAAAATAACTATTTTTATCCACATTTATATTTGATAATGTTTTTTATTATCCTCAATTTTTGTGTTTTTATTTTTAATCTTGCATTTAGATCAAATATGAGATAACTTTAATTTTTTTAAAAAAACATCAAATATATATTTCCTATTAATGAGGTATTAATATTGTTTGGTGGAACACATTCTATCTTTTTTTTTCTTTTTTTTTTCTTTTTTTGAAAGGGTAATAAAAAATGTTATTCCAATTTTATAAAATAGGGATAAAAAATTGGGACAAAGTCTGTTTCACATTTTACCCAAACAAATTATCCTCATTTTTATCTCAAAATGTGGACAATTGTTCATGCTTTGTCCCTATTTTTTTTATGCCGTATGGTATAATAAGTGATTTAACCTAATTTTTTCCTTATCCCAACCCTTTATTCTCATGCCAAACGAGATCTAAGAGGTGACAACAATTGATTTGATAGTGGGTTTACACATTCTTTTAAATTGAATAAGCTGGAATTAAGGGGTTGGTTGAAATCTGTACATCACTTCATACTAGTTAATTTTGACATACATATTTTCATTTATTCCAACCTTTCAAACACTCATTTTGGGTTATTCCGACTAACTCCCACTTATTTCGAGATCTATTCTCGAATCAAATGGGGACTAACGGTCACTTTGATAACCATTTAGTTTTATATTTGTTATTATTCTCTATGCTATTGTTTTGAGTAGCGACATAAATTATTCTGAGATAGATAACTATTTCAGTATATGTAAAAGAATAAATCATTTTTTATGTTTAATCACATAAAAAATTGTATTAAATTACTTCCATTCCTACTTTTATCCCTATAAAATTGTATGCAAAATTTGTAATCTGCCAGACTGAGAATGAGACATTTTTCTTTTAAATTTTGGTGTGCTCTGAGTTCAGAATTTTTTTCACTTTAAAACAGATTTTGAAGATAACCAGAAGATACAATAAAGAATTGATAAAAAGATGGATTTTGTTTGAGGCTGTCTTTTGTATAATCACTCAACCTCTGTCAAATCAAATGCAAAAAATTAAGTTCTATTTGATTATGTGGTTGGACGGATTCTACTTTTTGAAAAGCTGAAAAGCTTAAATTGTGCAGCCAAACGGAACGAATTAATTCAGAATCGGAAGCCGGATTTTTTTAAATTTTTTTTTCAAAATCTGTGTTTTAAAAAGCTCAAAAACATTGATTTTTTATAGAAATCAATTTTTTTTATTGAAAATCAACTTTCTCTGTCAACAAATCAACTTCTTTCAAATATTGTTTCTTAAATAAAAAAAAGCATCCCAATAAAAATTAAGGTCAAAATCATCTTAAAAAATACCTCTATTCCAAAAGATACTTTTCAATATGTGTTTTCAAACGGACTCTTATCCTTAATATTATCATGGGTCCTAAAAGAAAAAAAATCTATTGCTATCAATTATTATTTATGACTAAAAGAAAAAATATAATTTCAAAATTTACCAAAAATGATGTATCTACTTATTTCCTTAAAATGTCGAGCTGGCCAAACTTTCGTGGGATCATGTGATAGTTGCTGTTACATTCTTATAAGTCACTACTTTTATATTTTATTTCTTAATAGTGCTTGGATTCAACGTTATAGTCTTCAAAAATTACTCAAACTCATTTTTAAATATTGTCTTTAAGTTTTCTAAAAATTATGAAAAAATAATCAAACATTAAAGACTCATTTTACACAGATAAGTGATTGTTATTACTAAAAAAACAGTAAATTGCATGTACACCCTTGGATTTTGTAAAAACTATCGAAACACCCTTTATAATTTAAAAATATACACTTACACCCCCTACTATATACTCCTCTTTAAACTAAAAAAAAATAGTAACATAAAAAAGTGCTATGTATCATTCAAAATAATAGTTGATCCCCTACTATATACTCCACACTAAACTAAAAACAAATAGTAACATAAAAAAAGTGTCATGTTATGTATCATTCAAAATAATAATTGATACTTACATCCATACATTTTAAATAATAAATAATATTCTTACATCCTAAATTAGCATCCATATATCTTATTTAATATGCGTCATCCATACATTTCAAACAACGATGCTTCTCATGTTATCGTTTTCATTATATGTTATCATTGCAGGATTCGGGGGAGTAAAATACATTTTACCCTAAAAAAAAATCATTCCCATCACGGCCCAACAAGAACAATGGTAACCTCCTGACAAAAGACAATGTATTCCTTTGTTTTACAAACGGTTGTGTAAAGTCTGAAAAAGATGTACTTTGATGCATTTTAAAATATACATATATTATGGATTTATAAATAAATGATATTATACTATTAAATGAATGAACCAATGAATGGTAGAGACAAAGGATTTCAAAGTATTTGACATTATTATCACAGTCGGGGAGAAGGTATGGATACCCATACGAGGATGTCTTTTTTTGAAAGAGATGGATCTCACCGTCGGATTCTGTTCATCGAATGGTTGGGGTCCACTCTCCATAAAAATTAAAATTAAAAAGAGAGAGAGAGAGTGAGAGAGAGAATTGAATTGACTGTCACCGCGTACTTGGTGGGTTTTCATTTTGCGTGAGAGTGGGCCCCCACAGTTTGTGAGACTTTGGTCAATTGAAGAGTCATTGATCGCGATCAAATGTGGTGGTCCATACAACACGTAGTAGTAGTAGTAGATATTATTTTTATTAGGCTTTAAATAATCGGATACGGGGACGTTTGGAAATACCCAATAAAAAATAAACATTTTTTTATAATAGTTTAATAAAAACATAATCCACACCGCTCGTTTTTTTTTGAAAAATTAATTAGGATCCAAACAGTCGCTTATTTATTATTTTTAGGTCCCTGAAATTTTTAAATTTTTATAGGTCCCTAAAGTGTTGAAAATTATTCGTAGATCCCTCCAGCTGAATGTTGTTCAAAAATCAAAATGTCATCGCCCAATTATGTGAGGGTTAACAATATACTCGGGAGTGTTAATAATATACTTGAGATATGTAAAAATGTACTATGGAGTGTTTATAGTGTACTAAAATAATTGGGCGGGGCATTTTGTGCAAAAGTTAAAAACGTATCAGGAAGTGTGAACAGTATACTGGAGATATTTAACAATGTACTTGGGAATGTTAACTATGTAATAAAAAATTTGTGTGGGAGCATTTTTGGTATTTTTGTAAGGTATCTGCCTGTATGGACATAAAAATAAATTTTCACTACTTTAGGGACCTAAAAAATTAAAAAATTATAGGGATCTAAAAATAATAGATTGGTGGCCACATGGATTTGTAATTAATTTATCCTTTTTTAAAAAAAAAATCAACTCAAAGTCGAAACATCTCGCCTCGGGGCTTTTGGTTCCGCGAAAAATAAACACTTATCTCACTTATTAGTTAAAAAACATTTATTTTTTATTTGAGTGTTATGTTTTAAGTGCTTATTATAAGTATTTATTGAATACTATTTTAATAAATAAACAATTTGATTCTTATTTAAAAAATATTTTACTTAGTGATGGTTGAAAGACCATTTGTCTTAAATTTTTCTATTTTATAAAAAGTAGTGAATCAAATATCAATAAAAAAAAATATTTAATAAAATGGACATAAATATCATCTATAAGCACTACAAATAAAAATTTATTTTTCTTATCGAACAAAACAAATTTTTATTTAAAATATCAGCACTTATATTACCTGCATTTATAAATCTGCACTTAAAGTCATTAATCCGCCAAACTAAACGCCCCATATTCTTTTTGTTTAATCAAATTTTTTATAAGTGTTTATAAAATGTTTGGTATTTTAGCTAATGAAGTATATTTATAAAAAAAATGTTCTCAATTTGAAAAGATATTTTTATGTTATTTGTGATATGATATTTTATTTTATGTTGCAAAAATCATATACATAACTAATAAAACATATTATTTTATAAACAAACTAGTTAAATACACGCGCAAATGCGCGTGTTTAAAAAGTCATTGTAAACCAAATAAATGAAACTAAACGATATTGCAATTTCATCACAAATCAATCAAAAAAAAATTCAAATTCAAAATTTCGATTTTTCCCATCATCAAATCAATCTAACCAAAGCCACATACCCCACCCAAAAAGAAAACGCAGTCAATAACAACAACCTGAGATAAAAAAAAAAAGATCAAAGAACCAAACTTGACAGATATAAAACTTGGGTATCTGCAAAGAGGATGGACATATCATCATACCAAATTCCAAACTTTCAGCGCTCTACTCCACTAAAAAAATAAATCTAATAAACAATCTAATCAATAATAAAAATACTGTAAAAAAAAGAATATTTATTTCCACATTCAAATAAACAATGATATGTATAGATCTAAAATAAATCGAGAAACAAAAGACATAATAAATTATAAATTCAAAAAGAAGACTTCCATCAATAAGTTTATGGGTTGAAATGAGGACGATTCATTTTATAATTTTTATGAAATTTTATGGAAATTTGAAGTTTTAGAAGTTATGTTTTGAGATGAATGACCTAATTATAAATATGAAAATCTAGATCAGAAATACAGATAGGGAGCCAATATACAAATATCACATATAGGACATAATTAGCCGATTTTTGTTTGAGACATGTGGGTATAAATATATAGGGATCTGATTGTGAAACTGGTAGAGTCTGGGGTAGATCTGCAAATAGCCCAGAAAAAACAAAATGGCTGATTTTGTCAAGGAGCTGAGTATAAATATCAGGGACCTGTTTATAATACACATAGAAGTGTATTTGTGAAACAGTTAAAACCTGGGGGCTGATATGAAAAATACCCTGTCCAGAAACGGACAAAAATTGGCCGAATTTGTCGGCATCGTGACATTTTATAAAGTGTTTAGATAAACTGCATACTCATAAATATTGAAAAAAAATTTGTTTGTTATGATACAAAATTTTTTAAGACAATAACATATATTACATTATACAATTTCATGTAATGTGTTAATGACCCGTGGTGTTTTAGTGTTGTAAAACAAATTGATTGTATTAGAACATAATTTATTTTATTTTTTTACATGAAATATGCATTTTTGAAATAAAACTATAGGGTTTAACTTGTAACCCAGACGGCATGTAATATATTCTGTAAAGGATAATGTTACGTACCGCCTCATTTTCTGTTTCCATTCCAGTCTACATGTATTTTGAATTTTTAAAAAATAGTGTTTTATCTATTGAAGTACACACTTTCAAAAAAAATGAAGCATATACTTCAATGAATTGCATGTATGTATTTATAGAAAATGTAAAAAATTTCTTTCAAAACATATACTTTGTTAACATGAGCATACTATCAACGCACATATGACTGGAATTGGAGCTGAAACAAATATGGGTGTAATAGCACTCTTATGTAAACATATATTGAATTCATTCGCGCGTGTTTTATTTTTGTAATAATATATATTTTATTGGATTTACTTTTTAAAATATGTTAAAAACACATGATTGAACGGTCCGGATTTCATTTTGAGTTCTATTTGGGGAACAGTGACGAAATCGCTTTTCCTTTAAAGTAGACTTGATATTCCTACAGTGACTGATTAAGACCCACTTATTAGAATATATAATCCAATAAAACTAACCATGTTGTTGGAATAACTTTTTGTCTTCATCTTGCTAATCTGTTGAAATAACTTGTACCGAGTTTTAATAGATTTGAATATCACATTGACAAAGATGTTGCAGTTATTGGAATTTTTTAGTGATTCAAGAGTCTCTTTAAGGGGGATTACACATCAATGAAATAAATGCAAGGGAGAGGTAAGTGGCCTAGGTTTTTCAGGAGGAAAAACATATGGTAACAAAAAACCCAGCAAATTACACAACGTGAAAAATATTAATCAAACATGTACTGAATTAATGAAAAGATGACATGTTATCATGTCATTTTTTGATAGGGTTTAAAAGGTTTATTTGTCACTTCCATGAAATGGATTTTGAATAAAATTCTTAGTTACTTGATTGTTTTTTTTTATAATGGGAATATAGGACAATATGCTTTTTTGCTTGTTTGTTTTCGTAAAATCCCACTGGGTGGGATTAAGTGAGAACCGATTCTTGAAGGCTCCAACAGTAGAGTTAAGCCCAGCCAGGGGCCCAGGGTAATAGGCGCACACAACCAATAAGACAACAATATCTAACCCAATTTTTTTTTACAAAGATTGTTTTTTGTACCAACCAACCAGTTTTTTTATTTCTTAGGGTTAATAAAGATTTAATTTTTTTTATAGATGTATTTTGTCATTAGCACAAAAGGATATATGCAAAAAGTGTATTTTTACAATAATAACCCGTCTCCAAATAGAAAAAAAAGAGTTGTGTGCAGTTTAATTACAAGTTGCTTAGCTGCATATATATTTTTACAAAAAAGAGTCATAAAACTACTAGTTTTTTCAATATCTATAAAGAGATAGTTTTTTGCAAACAAAATTTTAAACTCAATTTTTGATAAAAGCTAACTCTTGTATCTGTTTTCTAAACGGAACCTAAATGAAGATCCAGATTCTAAAGGCATCAGATATTCAGATGTACAGTTTGGTCGATAAGTTCAGAAGCCATTCAATGGCCGAACTTTTTCAAACATTCATAAAAAAACAAAGGGTACCCTGTGACTGTGGAGGAGTAAAAGCATCCAGAAAATGATGTAGGTTTAAAAACATCCTCAAATAATTGCAGTGTATGATGGAAATTTATGTATATTCCCTTTTAGTCTATGGTCACTGAAACCAAATCTTTTGCAAGAAAACGATTTTGACATGATCAGCATCTTATGATTGGAAATATTTCTAGATATTGCCCAAGCAGAAAAAGCTTTCAATCACGTGCATCACAACCTTCTCTCTCCTTGTGCACCATATGAAAAATTGATTGTTTGTTCAAATCAATGGGTGTGCCATAAAATCTGATGCCTCTAAATAGAAAGAAGAAAGAACAAAAAAGAGTGATTTTTCATGGCTGATCTATTAAGCCAGAACCACCATGGACTTGTCACTCGAGAATAAATCATCTCATCATTGCAAACCAAACCATGGAGTCTCACTTTTTCTGAATGTTAAGAAAAGTTTGACTATTGGATATCAGTGATGTTGATTATTTACCAATAGAGTAGACTTTTGTTTTCTTGCATTCAAAGCTAGTTCACAAGGGTAATCAATTAGAATTTTCATGGATAAAATGTTCATGTTCATAGATTTGTAAATCTTGTATTTTTCAATCAGAACATTTGTTCGTAAACAAAAAGTCCAGTGTTATTCGAATGACATATTTTAAAATCTTATCCAAATGGGTGGGGTTCTTATGTACTTTTATTCCAGCATTATGAATATTTCTTCTTTTTTTCTTTTAACAAGTCTCCTTTATGATTTGTATCACATGTCTTTCATATTTTTATTCGCATTTTTTTCTTTATTTATCATCTTTTTTTCTTCTGAATGCCCGTATGTATGAAATATTGTTATCACCTCGTATATTTGATGAATATATGAGAATGATATATTTACTTGTGTTGCAATCAATCATTTCATTATTATATATTATATAATGTATGCATATATCATCCACAATTATTTTCTAAAATATAGATTTATCATATATTTGATTATATGTATAATGTTTGATTTGATTTTCCTTGAAGATGTTTCTATTATTGTACAATATACATGCATATATATATTTTTATAATGTTCAGACATATATAAAAATAAAAAGATATATTTATGCATATATACATATATGACTAAATATACTGATTGTTTTTATTTTATTTTTTATTTAAAGTAATATAATGAAAACCCTACAGAAGTTCAAACTCAAGAGCAACAACGTGGAGATGCCAGTAATTGGCGGTTAAGTATAGCTAAACGTATGTGGGATGACCGTGACATTAATATTCATGGTGAACTAATGTAATATTATCTAGTTAAAAATGGTATTTTTATCATGGCATTCTAGCAATATGCATTTTAGATAAGTGAAGATTGATATTTACTATATTAAATTACATTTTATGTTAGGTATGATGAGTTCTTTATTTGTTATTTAAAA
This sequence comes from Acorus calamus, assembly GCA_030737845.1. NCBI lineage: Eukaryota > Viridiplantae > Streptophyta > Magnoliopsida > Acorales > Acoraceae > Acorus > Acorus calamus. The sequence continues at coordinate 33,609,096 of CM060868.1, read as the reverse complement.
ATTCAAAAACATTATTGTGTTTATTAATAGAAATTCATATGTGAAAAGAGTCAATCTGTGAAAGTCTGTGAAAGTCTATGAAAGTCCATAGAGTGATCTGTGAAAGTGCAAATGTTAGTGAAAGTCTGTAAAAATCCATGAGAGTAATTTGTGAAAGTCTATAAATATCTGTGAAAGTCCACTAGAGTCAATATATAAAAGTCTGTCAATATCTGTAAAAGTCAAAGAGAGTCAATCTGTAAAATTTTGTAAACGTCTCTGAAAGTCCACGAGAGTCAATCTATAAAAGTCTGTGAAAGTCTTTAAAATCTACAAATGTCCATCACTTAAATAATGTCAACTAAAATCCATCAAAATCCGTATCAACTACCCCCCCCCCCCTAGCGTTCATTGTCACACTCGTTCCACTGGAACATGCAAATAAATAATGTTTGAAATCCTTCACTCATCTAGCGTTAATGTATAAAGCACCTTTATAAAAACAATAAAAAATATCTTTTTGCAATGTTCTTTCACGTGGATTCAATGGTATGTCTTAGAATTCAAAACGTTTTTGAGATCTTGACGTAGAATTGTAGATAGATAAGGGGAGAGAGAGAGAGAGAGAGAGTATAACTCTAAGCAACTTCTTTGATTAGTGATGTAGACGCTCAGTCTGTACTCTGTACATGTTCAACGGCCTTAATCTCTCTTGATCTTTTGTTACAATTTAATATATGCCTCTGATGAGGCCAGTTTCACTCAAAAAAAAAAAAAAATCTTTGATTAACCAAACATGCCGCAGCCATCACATTTGAGTCCTCTGTCATGTTATATTTCTCATAATCATTGAATTTGTAGTAAGGTTGGCTTTCATTACCTTAATGGGGGGAAGGCAAATTCATGCCATCAAGTGATTTATATGATGTGATGTACTACTTAACAGATAGCTACACCGTGTACATATATTTTATCTTGCACATGGAAAATGCAAGAACACATGAGAAACAAATACCTCCCAATTGACATAGACAGGGAAATTGGTGTCGGTCAACATCACTCAGTGACATCTATAGTGCACTCTGCAAAAAGCTTTTTCAGTGGAGAATGCAATCTCAGTCTTGTTTGGGATTATCCAATGATTTTCATTAGAAGAAAAGTTGAGGCACGTTTCTGCTTGTGTTTGTTTTTGTTTTGATTATAAATCACTCGGTTTCTCATTTCATCAAATACATCATAAATGGGTAATTTTGTGTGTTGAAATTGACAATTAATCTGGTATTTGTCACACAAAATATTTGTAGATATTTGTTAGTTTCAAAATAAATAACACAGAGTGAAGTGGATTTATGTAATGGATGGAATCCAATACGAATTATGATATGAACTATGAGGACCACCACCATAGATGATAACAACCAAGTTGAAAGCACTTGTAGGGACACCCTTGTGGAGCAGCAAAAGACAGAGTCAGTAAAACAAGGAAGGCTTTAAAAGCATTATTGGCTTCTTGTAGGAAGAACTGAGTACCCAGAGAGTCCTCTTCATCATCGCCGACAGATACCCTTTGTGAGAGATAAAAGACCATAGACAAGAAATCCAAGACCAACCCCACAACAGAGAGGGGATATCTTTTTCCAGTACTGACACACCCCTCATCTGTGGGTACCAATTCTGAAGAGTTGTGAGTGCCTGAGAGAGAACACAGAAAAAGTGTTGGGAAAAAAAATCTGAGAAGAGATCAGAAAAACATGAGTATGCTTTGGCAGAGTCTAGCCTAGCTATCTCAAAACCTTTTAATGCTCAAATATTGGAAAATATAATTTTTTTATATTTTGGGTAATTGTGATTCGATTAATCATTCTGATAGTAGAAGATTTAATCAAGAAAGAAAAAAAAACATATCTACTTTTATATATATATACGGGGGCAATGAGGTACGGTCGTGATCCCAGGCCGTTCGATCGCGGATCCATCGCATCCAACAGTCGACGTGATTCGCACTCGACCGTCCGATGCGATAAACCCGTGATCGACGGTCCGTGATCGCGGCCGCGGTTCCTATATATTATATGATGTTTATCCGTTTATGTAAAATCAAGCATGCACACTTAAACTAGTCTTGCTCTGTCTACACGACAATTTTCTAATTGAATATCATGACTAAATCAATCAAATTGGTCTATCTGTAACAGTATTAGAAGATCAAACATGTAGATAACTCAATCGACACGTGATATATTCTATGGAAATTTCATCTCATTTATTTGATTTTATAATATTTGAAAAGCATATAATTTTCCAAAATAAACTTATACATTGTTTTTAAATCTGTGTGTTACAAATCCTTTTGTTTTTAACTATAAAACATAGTATAAGGTTTTGCAAGTAATACTGTATTCCTCACCTCTCATTCAAACGTATAATCTCACAATGAACGGATGGTGACATGCAACAACTTTTTTCAAAAAAAAAATAAGGAAAATACTTGATAATTAGCACTTCATACATTCGCATTAAAAAGCATCTAACATTTTTAATAGCGCATTTAATTTTTTGAACTTGAAGATTTAATTATAACAATTGATTAGAGGCACTAAATGAGAGTCGTTAATCAATGGGTGTATTAAATGTTTTGTGAGATGCATTATGCATTCAATATCGAATTGATTAAAGAATGTGATTACTCAATCAAGAGCTGTTGAATGAAGATGAGATTAAGCAATTGACTTTAAGTTTTAAATTCAAATTTCAAATTTTAATAAAACTGTTGGCCACCAGTGCCTTTGGGGTCTTTAAAAGGTGCATTGATGAAGATCACTTCTTCTTCCTCTCCTCTCACTCGATCACATTTTTTTCAAAACTTGTTAGGCTTGGATCCATATATGTTAAAACATAGCATTCGGGAAAGTCTATTTAGACATTCATTTTGCTGGGCACAAGTTTAATGAGGCTCTATTGTATTCGAGAGTGCGAGAGGAAATCCATGCAACTTTGATTTGAAATGGGAGCAAATATCGTTTGAAGAAAGCATACTTTTTACGCGCCTTGAAGCCCCTTGGGACAATACTTTGATTTGGTAATTTGATTAAAGAAATATATCAAATATGTAGATTTTCTGAGCTCTAATAGAAAGAAAACATTGAATGAAAATATAACAAGTATTCGGTCAGTGGACAGTATACATGGTCATGTAACAAGACAGAGATATAGCATAAATGCTCATAGTAAATTGATAGAAAAGCAATACATTTACCATGTAATCCTAGTGGTCAGGGGGGTTATTTTGTTTTATCTGACTTGTATGATCCTCCTGATGGACACATGACCATGAGCTTCTCATCAGTACGTAGAAAATTTACCTGAAGTTTGTGTTGTTTATACTACTTGCGACGCTCGCTTTACATCATGATGAATTTAGTTCACTAAAAAGGTTGTGTTTGTGCACAAATTTAAACAGAGAGTGAAAAAAAATGAGAGAATTTAAGTCAAAATTCTTTTGATCAACTTTAACGGTGTTTGTGCATGTGATGGAAAAAATTTCCATTACTTTTTCTTAAATTCTAATAGGGAAGGGAAAAAAATTTCCCACTTTTTATAATAAGACAAAATAAGAGAGAAAAAGTAATGAATTTTTTTTTCCTTTCATTGTTTGACACAAAAATTCATTTTCCATCATTTTCCCTTTACACAATGTTCCATACCAATAAACAACCCAGTACCCAACTGATTTTGCTTCACACAATGTTGAATTAGATGGTTCAGGTCTGTCCAATGAATCCAAACTCTTGCAAACGGTCTTACTTTTGGGGAAAGTTATATGCAACTTCTAGTTACAAAAAAAAAACATAAAATGATAGTAATCCAATAAAAGCATGTTTTTTGAAAAGCTAAAATTTAAAGCTGCTTTTCCAAACCTTTGTTTTTCTCTTTTTTCAAAAGCTGACCTTGTGGGGGAAGAGTTACATGATTCTGACAAAAAAAAAAAAAACACAGTTTTTACGATGTCAAGTGTTTTCATCATGTAGATATTTGTTCTTCGTATGTCACGTGCGGCAGTCCTTTTATGGAGTACCCGGCCAGCAAGTCCCAAATATCGACTCCGGATTATAGATATTTATTTAGAACTTATATGCATTTTAATAATACAGAAAAAAAATCCATCAAAATAAGTATAAACTCAAACAAAAACTATGACATTTTTAAAATGATTTTTGAGGCCATGTGTATCAGTTTTCATAAAAAATGCTCTGACAACCCTATCATACTCAAAATATTTAAATTTAGTTGTTATTGGTTTGGGCATCCAAATCATCAACTAAAGATTTCCTAGATTTCATGAAGGGTGTCGTTACACTCAGTTTTTTTTTACAATCTAAAATACAGTTTATATACCTCATTAGAGTTAAGCATCATATATGTATATATTTCACTAAATTTTTTCTTACACTTATTAAAAATGGATTCATTCAACTCAAAATGAAACGATATACATTTTTTAACAAAGCATATACCTCATTAGATAATGTTTACTACTTAAAAAAAATGAAAGTATGTATGTTCTGAGTTTTGGTTGGTAAAATTGACTAAGTCTAACATTTTCCTTCATGCAAACTAACCAGCGAGTACAAATTGGTGGCTTCTATGGTCTAGTATTAACTTCCAATGAACCACAACGGGCAATAGAAATCCATACATCCAAGGTAATCTAATTTCAGATAATATTCGATTCTTCGTTGGTCATCATGTATGATTGTTATACTGATTCAATTATAACAAATAATTTAACACTTTTACAAAATTTTCTTAGTTTGGACTATTTGACACGGGGAGGAGGTATTTTTTTCACATCTAAACATGGATCTATAACACATTATAGCAGGTGTTAAAGAGCAACCAATCTTTTATAACAGAAAACATAACAAATTATGATGTGGATAAAAGAAGAAGAATCAGTAGTGATACCTCTGGATGTCAAAGACACCACTGAAAGCACCAACACCGATGGAAGCACGAAAAAGAAGGGATTCGACCGGTTCTCCGCATATACTCAATTTGTTGGGCTGTTCTAGAAGCTTGTTGATTTCTTTTGGCTTCTGCCACCACCCGCTTCTCCTCAGCCTTGTGTTGTGCCGCAGCTAGCTTGCTTATCAGCCTGTCCTGGGCTTGGCCCCTCATTCTCTCCACCTCAACCTGAATGGCACATCTAACAGATTAAGACCAGAATTTAAGAACAGGAAACAGGGGATGATAAAGTTTTCTACAGTTTTGGATAAGCTAAACATTGTCAACTGTTGGTTGATTTTTATATAGAACAAAGAAGCAATTCAACTTCGTATTACCAGGTGGTGGGTAGGAGAGAAACATGAAAATCATATATAAGAATAAGTCAATGTGCTGGATATAGATGTTTTGTAAGCATGTCACACTGATATAACATTCAACACAGGACTGTGATGTGTAAAGGGGTTGTCAAGAAATGTAATGTTTTTTTTCTCAAGTCCATATTGCACTAACAATGACTGAAAAAAGAGAGAATAAAAGCAGATTCTTCATCTATCCAAACTTTCCACGCTTTGGATATACCGTAATGCATAGCATCACAACATATTCACACTGTACACTATGATCCATGGATGATCACAGTCTACAATAGTTGAAGTCAGATGTATCAGTCTAGATGGTGTTACCTTGGTTTGCATGTCAAACTGACTTCACTGTAAGACTTCATGACCAAATTGAATAAGTAGACATGAAGCTTCAAAGCCAACTTGACTATAGGAATTTTTAAAACTAAGTTGACCAAGCAAACATGAAATCTGGAAGCTGAAGAGAATTTTTTTTTTTTGGCAGAAGAAGAAGATGGTAGGCATTCTAATTAAGAAAAATGGTGTCCAAAACAGAATAATCGACCAACAAGCCAAGGCAAATCAAAGCAGGAGAGAATCCTACTTGGAACTCGCAGGGCAAATTTAAGATTCAATCACAAATTTTCCCCTATCAATAAGACCCTCTTAGCCCCCGCAGAAAAAAGGCTGAAGGTTGAGATCAGCTAATCTCTTACCCTCTAACACCCTCTATATATATGCTCGGGGTGTCTCTGTTATTTGAATCAAGTAAATCTTCAAAAATGACAGCATTGGAAAGTGAACTTTGAACTTCAATAGTATGTTAAAGAGTTTAATAATTATTTGCCATCCATTGATATAGAATTACAAGAAGATGATTCATGAGGGCAATCAAAAGAACATAATCGACAAAGTACCTCAATTTTCCTCATTTCTGCCTCCGTCTTTGCTTTCTGATGATTCTCCCACGCTTGGATTTTGATTTCTTCACGCTTAAATCTGAAATGAAATCACAATATATTACACCTATGAGTGGAAAAAAAAGATTTACAGAAAAAGAAACCACCCATCTTCAAGAAATTTAGCTGACAACACGATTGGGAGGGGTGTCAGTAATGGTATTAGTATCAGCAGGACACACTCTTTATACTCGGAGGAAAAAAAATATCTGTGGAAAACTAACCTGGCTATATATTTTGCCTTCTCCGCCTCCTCCCATGCAGCTGCACGTATTTCAATCATGTTTTTTTCTGGCTGAGACACAGGTATAGCTTCTAGAGAAAGAGATGCATCCTTTTCCTCCTCCTTGCTTGCCCAAGCAGCAATATTCATTTTTCCAAGCTGTGTACCTAGACACATTATTTCTCTCCTCGTTTTCAGTTGCAATTCTTTCTCAGACAACTCTCTCTTGTCAGATTCCACACGACAACCAGCTGACTCGATTAAGGTGGAACATGGTGCAGCCCTTCCTGGACTAGAATGCCGAGAAGAAGTAGGACTTCGTATGGGAGATGAAGCTCTCACAGGAGTTCCAGTCCTAGAAGGCTCTTGACTTGCAATGGGAGTCATTTCCGTTCCCATGTCTCTCATTGACACGGACCGAATAGTTGTTGGAGGGGGCAAAAACGTCGTGGCAGTGTGTATGGAGTCATGCCGACTAAGACTAACTACACCTCATAATAATTGAGAAATCAGTTGTAACTCATCAATCAAGTCAGTCATAAGCATTTAAATTCGGAAATAAAGGAAACAATATAAGAATCCTCTATTAATATTGAATGTTGAATTCTCCCCTTTTAACAATAACATGCAATGCCACATTACTTTTACAATACCCCACATAAGCGCTTAAAAGTTCAGGAGCACTCAATAAGCTTCAATTACTAAGAATGAGGGGCAGACAACATTAGAAGAATGAGACTATTAAAAGAAACCAAATATATGCACACTCTAATGCTGCAGCTATTACATGCATCCCCCACTAAACACACAAAATTGAACAGTGTTCAGGATGATAATCATCCAGACAATGCACAATAAAGATTTTCTTGATGGGCATTTCTTATGTGATTGCAATATGTGACAAATCAAAAGCAAAATTAGAGTTGGATTACCTGCAGAGTCAGAATTTACAATGATGTCCGCCACAACGTAACCCTGTGAGACCCAATTGAACGCCTTCACTCCGCCACTGCCCTCCTCTGCCCGACTCGAGTCAATCCTCTTCGTGTCAATCTCCTCGACCCCGAACGCCTGCCGCTCCGGCGGCACCTCCACCACCACCTTCATCCGCCCCCCACCGTATCCAAGGAACTCCGACTTGCGGGGCGGCGGACCCGGCTTTCCCCGGTTCGACGTCGGGCTCGCGATCCACTTCTGCGCGTCGTCCCACTTCGACGGCGCAGGCTTCGAGAACGACGGCCTCTGTGACGGCGGTGCCCGCTCCGATCCCCCGTCGCTCTCACCGGACGACTCCGCCTCCGGCAACCGGACCCTCTGGTGCTGGTCCTTCGGCCTCGTCGCGATCATCGTTTCGACGGACGTCACTACTGACACCTGGTCAGGAAAATCTACAAACCATTGAGCCAAAATCACAAATGCAGGAACCCTAGAAACCCTAGTTGTTCAGAAGATGATCTCACAAAGTGAGTCGACGTCATCGGCTTTGGATCTCAGAGAGAACTTCAAATCGAGCTCTTCTTCGTCTTCCTTCCTCCCCTTCTCGAGCCCTAGAAGCAGAGACCTCAGCTTCCTCAGAGAGAGTCCCCCCAACCACCCCTCCTTGACAAAGCATCAGTGCATCCGAAATCACTTCACCTACTACATTTCGAAAGCATAGTTTGCACAATCTACGAGACCGACCTCGATTTGAACACAGAGAGAGAGAGAGAGAGAGAGAGAGATTAATGTGTGTACCTGAAGAGGCTTATCAATCCTTTCGTATTCCATACAGTTTTGCGTGTGTTGTTGTGCTTTCCATGAAGAGAGACGAGAGAGAGAGAGAGAGATTCACCAAAATCACTGTTGTTTCTGCTTCTGCAGCTGCGGCTGATGTTGCCGTAAATTTTGGAGACCAGTCTTTTCTTTTTCTTTTTCACTGTCTGAAAGGATTTTAAACAGCTTACCTTATTTGACACGAAATGATTCCTGTATAAAATGGCCACTCGTCCAGTCACTTTTATTTATTTTACTATGACATCTGACACTTTTATTATGAATTGCCACGGGGGAAGAAGTATTAATAATAAATATAATAGATAATAGTTAATCATCTTTATGTAAACTTTAAACTCCCGTTCCTGTGGGAGAGCAGTGAATATACGAAAATAGTTGTTATTTGTTGTTTTTTTTTTAATAAATTATAATAAGTTAAAATAAGATATGATAATTATTTTAAAAAAAAATTAAAATTGTTTATTAGAAATTAACTGTGTCAATAAATAAAATATTCTTCTGTGTTATATAAATTTTTTATTTCACCTAATAGTCTTATACACACATCTATTGAACCAGTCACACATTTCTCACACTAAGTCAATGATATAGTTGTCATTTAAAAAATTATAAATTTTTATCCATCTTTTATCCACCACGTATCATTATTTTATTCAAGTTGAACCAAATAATAAAATTATTTTAACGTTTCTCAATGTAAATAACAGAAAAAACAATCAAACAAAAATTTATCTATTCAATATAGATTGTTATCTATTTCGAAATAGTTGTCACGGACGAATAAGCATATGCCACGAGACACAACCAATGTGAGCCCTAAGAGCATCTCTAACAGCCATAATTAATTCGGCTCTTTCGATCGACTTAACGAGTGTATGAAGAAAATCAGCTCTAACCGACTCCTCGTCGTTCAACAATTCAGACGGACAAGCTTTCACGCTCAACAAACGGGGGAGATATGAGGGGCTCCCAGACATGGCCCCCACAGTATAAAATTTGAAGTTTGATGGGTCCCATATAAAATTAAAATTTTTTTGTTGTATGTATATTTGTAACGGTTATATTTCAACGGATATAACTTATCTATTTAATCTCATTCTCATTCATACAATTTTTACACTCTCAATCTACAAGTTTTGTTGTTCCAAAATTAAGATTTTTCTGCTTTCTAAATTTTACATATGATCTGAATTTCTCATTTGTTATCATTTTATTTTTTTAAATATTATTTTTATAAATTTGTTTTAATTATTTTTATGCAAACGGATCCTCGTGGTAATTTATTTTACAACAAGCTTCTTTATTTGGTGAATATGACTGTTAAAAAAGAATAGTTAAAATATGACCGTTACGATATAGAAAATAAAATATTATCATTAATTTATTTTTTATAATTTTAAAATTTAAATATAATTAATTTTAAAAAATATTAATAAAATATTATTATATGAGTTATTTAATGAAGATGATTGAATTGGAAATTGTGATCGATGCTTTTACTCGTGAACACGTTATACTTCACCAAATCAAGGAGCCTGGTTGATTTGAAACGTCCTACATGCCTTATTATTTGCTTGTGAAGTGACCATGTTTTTGTTTTTGTTTTTGTTTTTTTTCATTGCTTCATGACTCCATGTCAGACCCCCTGCCACCGTCTGTCTGGACGGTTCCTTCTTATTCAAACAAATAACTTTAACTTTTGCAGAGTAACATGTATACGCGGTCATTTACATGTAGGCTGTCGGTATAACGCGTTTAAAAAATAAAATTTTAAATAAATTGATTTAACAATAATTATTCACATGTCGTATTTTACAAGCCTCATATAAATTTTATGAGGTGACACAAAATTTAATACATATTTTATTTTTTCTGTCTTTTTTAATAATTACTTTTCATAATCAAAGAGTTGATTACAATGCTAATGTGTCATGATTTTTTGAATTTGTTTGGAGAATAAAATCTCATGATTTTTTGTAATTAATAGTCTTCTCTCTTTTGCTTTATAAAATGAAAAAAAAATGATTTGTCTGTCTCCGATCAGGTTTTTGGAGGATTGAAGGTTTTTCAAGTATTGATTTGTTTTTCAAAGGACTTTTCAGCCTCCGATCAGATCGGAATTCATAATTGAACGATTGAATGTCGTTTCAGGTGCGGTATTTTATTTTTTGTTTGTTTTGCATTTGTTACAATTTTTTATTGAATTTAGTGTTAGATGTTAAATCTGACAGCCTTAAATCTGAAGCATTTGATCTTTAAATTATTTAACAAAGTTAGTTACATGGTGGAATGTAACTAACTTTTAATTTCTTTATATAAACGAAGTCAATTGCATTTATAAAAGTAACCGACTTCTAATGCAATTTATTGTTAAAGTTAAGTTACATTTTATAAATGTAACTTAATTTTATTCTGAACTCTAATTTTATACTGTGATGTATTTCATTTATGCATTTATTGAAAAAAATTGCATCAATCACAAATACTTTGTTTGATAATTAAAATAAAAAAATTACAAATTAACAATAATGTTTAAAAAACGCTGATTATTCCTTATCGCCATCATTTTGTTTTTGGAATGATTTCGTTTTTTCAGTTTGTTTTTAAGAAACCTATAGGATTTGAATTTCAGTTATGTTTTCAGGAATGTAATTAATGGTTTCTTTTTTTTATTGGATTTTTAAAAAAATAGGTTTTTTGAAATGAATTGAATATATTATATATGTTTTTTGAAAAATGTGGAGATTGATTTAATGAGAGAGAAAATCGTGGATTTAAATCAGGTAATATTGTCTTTTGCATTTTTAACATTTTTTAAAAGTCAAATAAGCAACTACTGAAATAATGACACCTCATGGGGCTTGTGAATGAGACTTAAGTTGTGGGGCCTGTATAGCAGGACTCTTGATTTAAATAGACTTGATTTCTAAAAAGCATATTTTCTACGTTTTTTTAAAAACAACATTTTTGTACTAAAAGCTGTAGGTAATTTTTTAATTAAGTCTGTTTTTTTATAATGTTTTTTTACTACATTTTTAAACTTTCTGTTTAATTAAAAACGGAATCAACTCATTTAAGTGTTATCAAATGGACCCTAGGTATATAATATTGGTTAAAAAAACTGTAAAAAATATCTGTATTTTTCACACGTATATGACTCATTTTCATGAAGTTATATAATTTACTAGATAAACTTATATTTTAAAATTTTTAATAAAACCATAAAAAATATATAAAAACGATTGTCCCTAATGTTTTCTAAAATTTTTATATCCTGCCTGTGTATATAGCACTGGTTCTAGCAGCCTCTTTGTAACAATCAATGACAATTGCTTATACATTTTATTACTGTAAGGAGTAAGAAAAAACATTATACTTACACAGAGATGCTTTCAATGGGGTTTCCACCTACCATTCATGGTAGATGGAAACCTCTGGTCAACAGAATTAATGGTGTTGTATTCATTTGAAGAGGCAGAAAATGCACGGCACAACAGAGCAGGATAATATGTGGACCTCACTCATAATGAATTTGATGTCTCATTATATGTTTTGCTGTAGAACGGGGTACAGCCATTCAACATAAAATACCAAACCAAACGTTCAAAGCAGTCAGTCAGTCAATCAACAGACTGGCAGATGCATGCACTCACATGCTACACAATATATTAGATACCATTCCCCTCACATTCACAGATTTCCTCTCTCACTCTCTCACACGCACACAGGCGCGCGCGCTCATGGAATATCTATTCAGGAGACCTGGTGCTCTTTTATTTGTATTTCTTCCATTTTCACAAGGTAATCCATCTATAAATCTGGTATTCAATGCAACAAATATTTTGCAATTGTTTTAAAAGATCATGGAAATAGATACACAAGCCATACAGGCCTACTTAAAGTACAACCATACGAGCCCATTAGATCACATATATATGCAGGTAAGTGACACATTGAATTATCCCCATATTTACACAAACACATCCCTTGGTAACAACAAAACCAACAACAACAACGAAAAGAGGAAACATTTGGACAAGTCTAAGGTGAAATGTTTGATGAACGACACAAACAGGTTGTATTAACAGAAAGCCATGAACATTTGAGGAATTACATGTCCTTCTCGGACATACAGCCTCGACTGGACAGAGCCTGAGTTACTTCTCCCTGAACCCAATATTAACAATATGTTGATTGCTTGGTTCATGTATGGGGGGAGGAAAAGTATACAGACTCCATGCCATCTTGTAAAAGGAGCTTTCACATGGAACGCGCTGCTTCTGTGAAGAGCAGTCAATGAATTGGGTGGTATTGAGTTATCCCACGTTTAGGCGGTAACTTCCTTAGGATGAAAAGTACCAGAGCACATGGGATGATTTCCACAAGCTGCAAAATATAAAACACAGAACAATAAAAAATAATGAACCAAGCCTAGCCTTTCTAGTATTCTGATAAATTTTATCAAGGGGTGTGAAATTATTGATGGTTAGTTCGGTAAGACCAAAAGTTTTTTTGATTAAGTCCCAAAATTAATATTGGTCCAAAATGTGCCAAGAAAGGATGGAAAGTGTAAAGATATTATTAGATAAAACCTTACCAGATAATAGAAGAAGTTGAGGATCGGATGATTCATAACATCCAGATCTGCAGCTTTATCAAATGCATTCAAGCACATCTGTGGGTCAAGTAATAAGGTTTAGAAAACAGGTAGCCAACCAATACCGTTAACAGAGAATAGGCAGACTTACCATTATACATCTTATCAAGAAACAAGTGAAACATATGGCAGTTACGTAGCCGACCTGCATGAATGATAGTCGAGCAAATTTAGTTGCCAAATAAAGAAAAAGCCCAATGTGCTTGCTGGAAGCTTCAAAGCGAATTAACTCTAGCAACATACCTCCTGCAATTTTTTGCGTCGCCCTTTAGATTCAACAGGAAAGTGTTGCAACATAAGGAAGAGCCTGGCCATGATGAAAACAAAATACAAATGATTCAAAATGTCACAATGGGCTTCAAGATGAACATTGTGAACCACAATGGTGAAAGAAACAAAATCTGAAAAAAAAGAGCATCATTCACAGAGACTTCTCAACCAGCGATAGTGATGATGAGGTAGATAAGCAAGTGGAGTTCACAGACATTTTTAGATATGCCAATGGAAGGCTGTGTGATGTAGTAGTGAATGGATGGACACCATTATCTCTATGCTCCTAAGCAATGGTAATGTTATAGAGACACAAACACACGCATAGACAGACAAATACATACATATACATATATAGATGATCTTCAAGCTTTTTATTTAATTAAGGAAAAAAATTCAAACAATGCCTATCGTAGGTGAATGATAAAATGTCAAGACATTTGGAGTATAGCCTCATAAAATATCTCTGCATATGTTCAAATGTGGCTTTCTCAGAAACCATAGATTGCTCACAAAATATGGTGCAAGAACATTACTGATCACTCTCCCAACCAAGATGGAGGATCTCATTAATAAGTATGGGTTCCATGGCAACCTCAAATGGTTTTTTTGCACATATTCATACTGCAATCATCCTGTGCCATATTTAAATGGTGTGTTTTTTAAAATACATTTCAAAAACGGTAATTGAAGAAGCCCTTAACTTGCTATTCATCACATGCATAAAAAGTGGATATCTTACGCGCCACTATATTCTTTAGTTCTTATGGCTTTCAGTGCACGAGATGACATATAGATCTACTAATGAAACTAAGCAAGAAAAAATAAACTCTATTTTATTGTCTCACCTGCCTCCATAAAGAAGAAATCCAAGAGCTGCAAACAAGGAGAGACCTGAAAAATATTGCTGTTAGGCACTATAGAACTCCAGTATAAATTTTCAGAAAAACCAAATTCGACCTACATACACGATTAAATACCTGCAAAGAAGATCTTAGATAGGACGAGAACAACTCGTGTAGGCTTCCACCACATCACTAACCACAAAGCAATCTGGAATATTTTGAAAGAAATCATTAGTTCATTACTCAAAAAATTTCAGGCAAAGAATTACAAAACTCATCAAATTATCGGGGAAAAAATCCTGTCATTGTATGGTGATTTCTTGAGCAAAAGTACTCAATGATAACTCATAATTTCATGCAGCATTCGAACCCATGTATGTAGTTTGGTTGTAGCTAATATTTTCAAGGATTGTAAACTTCATCCATTACTTTGTAAAAGAAGAAAATGAACTGTTGCAAGGATATAGCATACGGAGACAATGGAAAATGTGTTAACTGGCCTGGCCATGATATAGCAAGGAGACGACCCCACTTGAAATTTTAATGACAATTATTATGATCCATAAGACATTTATGAGTGCCTCTGGAGAACCAAACCTTGTGTGTGAATTAGTATTTAAAGCACGCCCTCATGACAGTAAATTTTTTTTTTTTTGAGAAAAGGTTGGCCTTCGCCATAATATATTGATAGACGTGAGAAAACCCAAACATGGAATACGCTTGTCAAAGCAAAAGAAAATAAAGAAATATAAGAGCTCCCCCCCCCCCCCAAGGAGCCTCCCCGAGCAGAAGAGAGTTCTACCCAACGGAACTCTAGGGATACAAGGAAAGCTGAGACTACCCTTAAACACAAAATTGCCCTCCCCTGATCGACACCCCATGCACCCCAGCGCAAAACCTCCCCCACTCCAATCGAGACACGCCACCCTCTCGCAGATGTTCTCCACATTTGGGGTACAACCACCAAACACCGTGAGGTTTCTCGTGAGCCAGATCAACCAAATCACCGCCGGGATAAAAGATTGTGACACTTTAGCAACCATGCTTCGATCCCTCGAGGCACAAACCAGTCACCATGCACATCCACCTCCATGCCTCCTTTGCCATAGGACACAAAATGAACAAATGCTCCACCAATTCCACCCCCGCACCACAAAGACCGCAAGAAATGTTGATATTTGAAGACCACTTGTTGGGAAATAATAAATTTCGATATGATCAAGACACAAAAGATTGAGGGTATATCTTGTTGACAAAGGATCTATAATGGCCTATCTCCACTAAATTCATTCAATTCCACTTTCTCCCAAAACCACTTTCTCCCAATCCTCATTTCACACACTATTTTCCTCTTTTCTTCAAACCTACATTTTTTTAGTACAAAGGCCGTTAAAGGGCTACAAAGTCTCTAAATAGGGTGATAGACCACTAGTAGTACTTAGAGAGGCTTGGCTATGTGATTTTTTTTCCACCTGTGTCCAGCAGGTTTTGAACCAGAGGTGACCCCTAAGTGGGGCACTTCCCTTGCCCGCAGGCCTTTGGGACCTTAAAACCCACATCTTATGGTCCTTTCAAATGTATGTTTTATGAATCTTTTAGATTAAAGAAAAACATATTTCTAGAACTTGCTTGTTGTACCGTATGCTTAGTTTGGTATGATTCATAATCCTATACATCATCAAATGAATTTCTTACAGAATATAATTGAATATAATAATGCGTCTATGAAAGCCACACACACTTGGTGTAATTTTATGTGGAGTTCACAATTGAAGATAATTTTCTGTTTATCGGCTTCACAAATAACATTTTTGTATTGGAAGAAATATTGTATTCCCTTTTTGGCTGTTTACTAAAAGAATATACAAAGCAGTAGACAACCTACCATTCCTTCGCAAAAAGACCAGGCCCTTTCACTTTTTTTTTTTTGGAACCAGACAGGTTCCTTACCTGAGTATAATTAAAATGCATCTCAATGGAATGTTGCCAATGCAACTTATTTTTGCTTTTGGATATACAGATCTCCCTAGGAAAACACTGATGACAGCCTCTAGCGTAAGAAGGTAGCTTGAACAAATACCTCAACATCCTGTTCAGGACGACCATGATAACCAAAATTAGGAGGGTATTAGGGCATTTTTTTTCACTTCTCTCTTAAATTTCGTGTTAATCAAAAGGCACACCTGATTTCATGCAAGGTTAATTTTCATGTGATCCATGGCAGTCCAACTTTTAGTATTTTGTCACCATTTTCTTTTAATTTCCATGAGAATTCATGATGTACTAATGCCCCTTATATGAATAAAAGTAAATGGATCAAAATGTAAAGAGCCAACTGCCATTCAAGTCAAGAACAAGAAATCTCTCATCTTCCATTTGTTTGCTGTAAATATGACCACAGAAAATAGAAATCATTAATGGTCCATTTTGTTATGCTGTAAAAGAAAGCACAGGGAGCTCTTTTTTAGTGAGTGTTGAGATTTGGCGTTTAAAATATAGAAGGCCAACACTAGGGCCCTAAATCAAGTAAAATGTTATTTGCTTGAGACAATCTGATTTCATTTTCCAAGAATCCCCGTGTTTATCCCTTTCAAAACCCAAGAAGTGTAGTCCTCATGCGAACTAAAATGGATCCCTTTTAACATCAAGACAATTCAACATCACTATTTTTTTTAAATACCATTCATATTAACAAATCTATTTTAAAAGGCACACTTCCCCCAAGAATGTTCTGAAAATACTTTTTGTAAATATATATTGATAAGTATCAAATTCAGAAAAAAAAAACTAAGCAGAAGTGCGAGTACACCATGAAAATTTGTGCAATAATCAGACAAATCCTTGCCAACACCCAGACTGGTCCCTCCCTCCCTCCATGGCAATGCCAAACATGCTAATATTGGCAATAAAACCAAAAAAAATAAAATATATAAGAAACCAAAGAACACAATAACCACGTGGCACACACTCAGAAATGTCCCTATTCCAATAAATTTAAAAAATGATAGATACAGTTCATTTTGGCATGATTGTAATTTTTTTCAGACAACTAATACCCCAGCTCGCACATGAGTACTCAACCACGATCAATCATCAGTTATGTTTATTATATATGCCATGGGTTCATAGGCCCCCAAACAAACATCCATCATTTTAATCCTAAAATTCAATAAAACAGAGAACTAAGTTGCAAATATGCCACTCAATAAAGAACACAGGAACCACATGGTTCACACTCAGTGATGTCTTCGCTCCAATAAAAGAAAAAAATATTTATTCATAAATCATTTTGGCATGGCTGTAAATTTGTTCAGAAATTGAAACACCAATTTTACTTTCATGGTATACTTCAACTATGAGACTGGCAAGAAAAACAGCAATGATTAGATAGAAGAGAACATGATTTGGTTAATATCAAGGCACATCATTTTCTTTATTTATCAGCAACATAATTCATAAGCTGCCATCATGATTCTAAATTATTCTATAGACAATAACTAGAAAGTTGTGCTTCAACTAATATTCCATATCATTCATCATTCATGATCATCGATTAACCATAATACTGACCATGTCAACTTGAAACTAATAAGAAAAGTGTTGTAAACGCATCAACTAACACATATGCCCTTTTCCCCTTTTGGTGCTGCTTACATCATTTCTACAATAACACAAACGAATTCTGAATATTGAAAAATATGAGAACATTTATCACATTTCTTTCGTTTCAATTTGACTAACACAACATTGAACACTTCTTTCTTTTTAACAAACAAATAAAAAATGTGGCACAATCTTTTTAGAATAATATTTACTTTGAAGGTTATGAGCAAGGGCTAACTGCAGCTACCTGTATAGCATATATCACCCCGTTAATCGTATAAAAAGTTGGCCTGAGCCCATCCGTATTAGCAGCACGTGCCTATTAGAAAACCAACAAAACAACATAACTGAGCACAAGAATCAACATAAGAATGATTAGATCACAACATCATGCCATGCAGATATAGATACCAACCGTGTAATATATCTCTGCCCAAAATAGTACTAGCAAGGCATATGTTGTGAAGAACCCAAGAGCCGGCGTATCAAGGAGAACATGTTGTAGGATCTGTTGCCAACCATCATTAGAAAAAAAAAATAATAATAATAATAATAGCCCAAAGTGCCATCACCTACAAAAGAAAAAAAAATCACACCTCCGGCCTTATTTTCTGAATGCCTCGGCGAAACAAAAAGACAATGGAACGAACTGCAAAATAAGAGCACACAAGCAAAATGAACCAGTTTATAATACACACATTTTAATAATCACAACAGTTCCTGATTATAATACAATGTTGCATTTTGGTTTCATGGTGTAAAATTGATAGAGTATCCAAACAACATCACCAAGAATTCAAAACGAACACATCAGAAATTTATATCCATAGACAGAGACAAACCTGCATTGACGATAAAATTCAAGAAGTGGAAGACCTTCTGAGTCGTCCAACCGTACTCAGGCACTCTGCACTCTATACGAATCAGTTGGATCTGCAAATGCAAATTCCATCATCATCAATGTCCCTTCCCCTCACACGATTTCCATTCCTTCTATTACGAAACTAACAAAACCCTAACCCTAAAACAACGGAAGAAGATAACACGATTGGGACGACGAGATCCCCCAATAAATCACAACAATTCGTAACAACATGAGAAGGGGAGGGGATTTACGAGAGCGACGGCGGCGACCGCGCCACAGAGGCCGGCGAGGGTGTGGAAGATCCGATCCTGCCAGACGGCGGAGTTGTCGATGTCGTCCCATGTGTTCGCAATGGTGAGCCCGTACGACGCCATCGTCGACGATGACGTCATCGCCGACGTATATAACACCGATCGCCGGAGTTAGGGTTTCGAAGATTCGAGAAGACGAGAAGGAACGAAGAGACGTACGATCGAAATAAAGAAGATATTTTTTTTTGGGGGGGTGATATTTGTTATTTTGTTGAAGATTGCTAAAGCGGCGAGGGTGACCGGTATTGACCAGTCGATTTGGGTGTGTTGGACTGACACGTGGAGGTTTGGGGGGGAACAGATCAGATCTCGCGTGGGGCGATTGAGGGGGGTTCGCCTGCTCAGCGGATGGCGTCATTGTCCCGTGGCCAATGAAGTAACGGACGACGCAAGCGGCAAGCCTCCTGTCTATGGATATAATATAATAATATAATATATAGTAATGGTATATAATGAGTTATTATAGCATTTTTTTTAATATAAAATAAAATATATTAATTTATCTGAGTATATATATTTCATATGACAACAAATATTTCAATCGGATAGAGTATGATTTAAAAAAAAAACTAGTATGGACTGCATTTGGGAGGGTCGGCCTTGAGAATTGATTTTTTTTAATGGGCCCTACGCCAATTTTAAAATGGGACCCCATGTATATTAAAAATATATAATTTATTTAATCTTATACATCATTTTATTTTAAGCCATGAATAAATTATAAAATAGATACAATATTTTAAAATAATTTAAAAGCCTATAAGCAACAAAATAAATTAAATTTTAATCACATGAAAAGGTTATAAAATTACAAAAATATTTAATACTATTTATTTTAAACAACAAGAGGGACTAGGGAGGAAAAGATACAAAGGAGATATTATCATTATGGTTGAAGAGATTTAAGGAGGGGAGTAATTTTAGGCTTGATTTTGAGAAAGATTGTGTGTTTAAGATTAAATAATTAATAAGTAAAAATAACATATATAACCGTTCATTTATTTAATTCTATCGATCATACGGTTATTGGGGCCCCTCTCAGGGTGGGGGCTCTAGTTAATTATTGTCTTGGTGGTCTTTACCCAGGGCCGACCCTCTATTTGGGACTACAACAAGAGCTGGATGCTTGGATGTATCATTTTCTTTTTGAAAAATGTTAAGGCATGTTTGGATAGGAGTGTTGAGTGTCTAGGATTGAAATTGAGAATCTCAATCCAAATCAATAAGTTGTTTGAATAATTTTTAAAATGGAGAATTATGATTGAAAGAAATAAATTATATATAAAAAAAATTTATCTAGATTTTTTATCTCCCATTGACTTTTCTCTCTCCGTCAATCCCAAACCGTTCTCGTCGCAGGAACAATTTTTTCATCTCCATCGGTCCACTAGTACATATAAAAAACAAAGACGAAAGAAACTTCTTCGTTTAATTTGTTTTTTCTTTGTGCTCATGTGTCATCAACGCATGGACTTCATCCTTTTTTAAAAAAAAATTATGTTTATTAGTTATTCATTTTGTTTTGATATTGATTTTTTTTTGTGGTTATGTGTCATCAACGCATGAATTTCATTCATATTTAAATATATTTTTTATGTTCATTAGTTTATAGTCCCTATTAATAATTTATTTTATTTTATTTGTGTTGCGAATATATTGGTTGTTGATGTTACAACATTGAAAAAAAAATATTTTAAAAAAAATTATGGATTTGGATGCTTAACATTAAAAAAAGAATGTTTGTTAAAATTTATAAAATAAAGGATAATTTTGAAAGATGTGTGTGTATTAGATGATGTAAAATTGATTATGAGTTAACATGTATTTTATTTTGTGGAAATGATATTTTGGAAAATATATATATTTTTATATTATAACCCATGTAGTAACAAACATATTATTGGGATTGGGAATCTCAATCATGTTTTTTTAATCATGTTCCTTATTGATAGGATTTCAATCCCAATCCATTTAGATTTGGAAGCATAGAATTCGTTTATCTCAATCCCACCGTTCAACCAAACATGCCCTGTAGATTTTCTCAACATAGAGATGTGAGTTTGAAAAGATTTTGGGTTTGAAGAATCTAATTTCTCCAAATCTGTTTTTAAATATAAATTTTTTTTATAGCTTAATTAAAAGTTATAGGCACATTTTTACAAATTAATATTTTTTTTATGTATACAATCGAAGAATATGGTATTTATTTTTTTTATCCACAAATAACGTATATGAAAAAAGAGAGGGTAATTTTGTCATTTCTTCAATATTTTAAAGATTTTAATTAAAATTTGGATGGAAGTTAACAAGGATGACAAATATGCATAAGTTATATATATTTCAATGGTATAAAAATAAATAGGTTATTTGGAGTGATATAAAATTAAATAGCATGTTTTTGGATAATATACACGTAAAAACCATTTTACAAATAAGTATCCAAGAGCTAACTTTTTCATAATTTGTGAAGAGACAATTTTTTTGAAACTCGATTTTTCAGAAAAAAAATTAATTTCCAAACCCACATCCAAACACACCCTGACAGTCATTCCTACCAACCGAAATTAAGATCACACATGTTTTTTTTCTTAAAAATAATAAACATCACCTAATGAGTATATATTTTAATAAAAAAAATGTATATCGATCTATTTTAAGTTGAACAAATCAATTTTAAGTGTAAGAAAAAATTTAACAAGATATATGCGTCACTAGATTTGTAACGAGATATATATAACTATATATATATTATTTTAAAAATGAGATGGCCGGATCTGCCAATTGTACAAAAGGAGTACATGTCAACATGGAAATCTAAGTACAAGTAAAAATAACTTAAAGAGCGGAACATGAGAACTATATTTTAAAATCTAACAAAAACCACAATTTTATCAGATGAAAAAATATTTCACTTTCTCTAACATTCTCTAAGCCCCCGTTTGGAATGGGGATAGTTTTTATTCTAGGGTATAGATTTATCCAAACATAAATGAGTATAAATAAAGATAAAGTGATTTTGTGTTTGGTTGTATTTTGAATTATTCTTATTGGTAAATGTAAGAATAAATGTTTTGTTGTTTGGGTAAATTCTGAATAAAGTATGGATAAAGATTTATAAAAGGTAAAAAAGTAATGATAGTTGATTTGACAGGTGATTTATAAGGGGTGATGATAGTTGATTTGACAGTGGGCCCACATATTCTTTAGGTGGAATAATCTGGGATAACTTTTATTCTAGGGGTTGATTGGAATCCCTATACCACTTTATCAAGGTTTATTCTGGCATAATTTATCTGGGGTTATCCAGGGTAAACAAACACCCTCAAATACTTATTCAGGGTTATCCGGGGTTATCCGAGGGGTTATACTCGTTCCAAACGGGGCATAACAGTCTCTCAGTTTCTTAAATTTTTTATTTAAGATTGTACACAATCTACGGCCTGTTATTTAGGTACCATAATCATCTGGAGGTCGACCTTTTGAAAACCTGAGATTCCCGAATTGACACTGGGGACCGCTTACGTAAGCCTCTCAAGGTTCATATTTGGATGGCGACATAACAGTTTTTGAAGAACAGTCAAATGTTTTTCAAAATTATTGATTAAGATGTTGGCCTTTTGTTATGGAAAATGTTAGATGCTCTCAAACGCATATGACTCATGTTTTTTTTGTTTTACTGATAATAAGTAATAGTTTTTGTTTGAATCATTATCCTTATTTTTTAAATCCATTTATCTTATATTGTAACATAATAAATTTTTTATTAATTATTAAATAAATCGCTTATAAAGAACTGTTATATATAGTGTTACAATTGAAAGAAGTATTTTACAACTAAAAAAAATGTTTTTTACATATATGTCACTGAACTAACTCTATATTGTCAATATTCCCTATTTCAAACTCTAAACTATGAATACGGAATACTCCATGTAATTTGTACATGAATACGAATATGATATTATCCTATTTATATATAAATATATGTATAGATAGCTAGATATATATATTTTTTAATTCTATCCTTATCCCAATTTAAAACCAATAAAAAATAAAAACAGTAAAAGTGATGATGTTGCATGATCAATATCATTTATTCTTTAATCTAAAATCAAATATCATAAATAAGTAAGGGTGAAATTGGAAATGAAAATATTATAAAGAAACAAAATTGAAAACTAAAACACTTCCAATTAATATATAAACAGCAACATCTAATAACGTATATGTTTTGATTAAAAATATATATCACTCAATTTCAAATTAAATGAAATCGTTTTTAATAAATGTAAAAAAATTAAAGAAATATATATATTATCTAACGATGTATGTGTTTCATTGGATTTCTAATTATGCATATGTGATTGTATTTTGGACTGTAAAAATTTAGAATAACAACGCTTTTTTTTTTTAATTGAAGGGTGTGAAAGTTTAATGAGTTCATGTTATATGATTTGTGTTAAATTTTTACTCCACCTTTATGTATGGATTCTGCCGTGAATGTTGGTTTGCGTTGGATTTTACTTCCATTCTGGTATAAAGATCCTCTTTGATGGACCATAAAAAGTATCCCACTTTATGGAATATCAGTGTGATGAATACACCACTACTAAATTGTGTATACGATAAAATTTGCATCTTCAATTACGTTCTCTAAATATTTTTTATATTTAAAAGTAAAAAAAAGATAGGAGACCGTTTAAGAGTAAAATATATTATCCAACTTTGTTCCCTCAATAACTCACTACATAATGTTTTATCAATAAAATGTGATGTGAGATCTATTGGGGTCTACAAAAAAAAATTGTTAGGAGCATTTAATTCATAAAGGTGAAATGGTGCCCACATAACAAGGAGTCAAGTTTCACTCCTAAATGTGCAGAGATTTTCTCACTATAGAAGTCTTAATATTAAACGTAGGGAGCGTATTGGAGCTCGTTTCTTTTACTTTCTCTCTAAATATAACTTAGGAGTCTTCAACTCTGATAGGATTAGAGGTGCTCTAATTTAGTAGTGGTGTACCGACCTACAAGCATACCACCAGAAGGGTTATAGGATATTTTCCTTGTGATAAGCTCATTTTTTTTAATATATAAATTATAGAAGAAAAAAATTGTCATTTTCCCAATAAAATAAGTATTCTAATAAATTCTCAAAAAATGAAAGATTACATTCTTTGATAAATTTAAATAATTCGTTAACAGAATGAGACTATCGTGCGTATAAAGATGTGCATGTATAAGACTGAATATCTTCATTTGAGTCATACTAATTCTGTAACAACATCATGAAGTTATATTGCATTTCTTCTCCGTTTTGTGGGCAGTGGGTATTACAGTTAACATATAACATGGGAAAGGAAAGTT
The DNA here is from genome assembly GCA_030737845.1 of Acorus calamus. NCBI lineage: Eukaryota > Viridiplantae > Streptophyta > Magnoliopsida > Acorales > Acoraceae > Acorus > Acorus calamus. The sequence goes on along the minus strand of CM060868.1, from coordinate 33,584,897 downwards.
TGTAAATCGCTTCTATAAAATAGGAAGATTATTAATCACATCTATAATATGAAGATAAGATCATAAGACTGTCAATCATATGTCTAGGGTATTTTCAATATTAAGAAAAAAAAATAATGTTGGGTTTATCGTCATAAAAAAATGATGATGTAAGACTATCAACTGCCTATCAAAAGAATGATATCTGGGACCGGGGGCGGCGCTACATTAGTGTTTGTGGGGTCAATTGACCCCATCCAAATTTTAAAAAATATTAAACATTACCCCTACATTAACCCCATCCAAAAAAATAAAAAACATTACCCCATCCAAAACCCACTTTAAAAAAATGCGGACTGACTGGGGTGAGTGGGTGACACATGTAATATGTTGTGGTGGCTTGGTGGGGTCCATCAATATTTTTTAAACAAACCTACCCGGTTATCCCCACATTAACCAAAAACTGGAAGGATAATGTTGCTTACAGTCATGTTTCCAGTCCCAATTCCAGTCTATACAAGTTTTGAATTTTAAAAATAATGTACCTCATCTAATGAGGTATATGCTTTTGTAAAAATGAAACATATGCTTTAATGAATTACATGGATGCATTTATAGAAAATGTTAAAAAAATCTATTGCCGCATTAGTTTTATTAAATTTCTATCGACAAATGTAAGATTGGAATTGGGATTGGAATCGTTCTGATTTTTCTAAACAATCAAAACAAATGAAGATTCAATATCGGATTCCTTTAAATGCTTCAGTTGATTGCGTAAGATTCCTTTTCGTCAAAGATTAACTTTTCGTGGTCATGATAAATCTGATGACTCAACTAATAAAGGGAATTTTTTAGAGCTTTTTCAGTTTTTGGATGATCATAATGAATCTATCAATAAAGTTTTGTTGCAGGGTACTTTTAAAATAACAAGTTGTGTTATCATGATATTCAAAAGAACATTGTAAATGCAGCTACAATTAAAACTATTATTATTATCATCAAGGGCTTTGCAAATATGAAATCTCGTTGAGCACAATTATAAAAGTTTATGTATTGAAAATCCTTGATCTTCATTCTTTGATGATTTTTTTTAATGTCAATTGTTCTATTTTTAAAATAAAATTTCATGTTTTTGATAAATATATAACATGTGTAGATTAATTGAAAATTTTGTAGTATTTATTACATGACCCCATTTCTTAAAAATCCTGGAGCCGCCACTGTCTGGGACAATCGATGTACAACACTGTGTCCTTGTATAATCTTTTTAAGACTTAGAACATCTCCAATGGACATGTTAACTCACTAGTTAGTGTTATATTTTTATAAATGATGTAAAAATGGTGTTCCAATGGAAGTGTTAAGGGTATGTTAAATGTGGATCCCACCTGTCATATGTTAGTTTTCATGTTAATTTTAGCTAGTGCTTTAGCCAACCAAATGTAAGTCCCACCATTTAAAATATTCAAAAAAATATTATTTTGGGTGGGTGGAGAGCTTTGGGTGGGTGGAGAGATGAATCCACTATTGTTTTAACTAGTTATTTAGCTAGTCCATTGGAGCAACAATCACCAACTAAATGAGAATGTAGTAAATGAAGGTCTAGTTGATGGATAAAGTGCTGACATGTCACTTTTTAACATCTTAGTTAGTTAATATGTCTATTGGAAAGATGCTTATATTAGCTAAGGATATACATCGTGAATCAAATGCTTCTGCAGATGATACTGCAAATAAAGATAACATGCATGTAATAACATCCACATCTAATCACCCTCGAAAAATGAAGCATCCAACCTGTCTATAGTCTATTTGTAGCTCTGGCACATGTTTTGATTTGTTTAAATATACATATACTTGATTGATAGATTACATTACATTACATTATTATTATGATTGTTGTTGAATGCACAGTCTAAACCAATATTGTAAAAAGCATGAGCATTAATCAGGCGGTTGATGGAAGATTATATGGATTAATTGGCTAGGCGATGATTATTCAATAATAAATATATTACATATACATATAAATATTATTTATTTAATAATTTAGAGTTTAAAATAATAACAAAGTAATATAAAAAATAAAATTAATGATACAAACACAATAGAAATTCATAAAAAAATTAATTAATAGATATACAACATAGAAGTTAACTTAATAACATACTAGTAGACTATGGGTTAATAGAAAAAATAACTAGGCGCTAGGCGTTGCTGGTTGGCCCGCCTAGAACTAGGAGGGGGGTTAATCGGGTCTAGAATGGATTTATAGAACATTAGTTTAAACAAACCGAATCACCCTAAGCCCCTTGGTGTCTATTTCTGGGTTAAAGATATCTACATTCCTACAAACATGAATAATCTCATATAAGTTCTTGTTAAAATTATGACACACGTACAAATCCCTGAAAATTTACAAAAGTCCAAATATTATCCATGAATTAAATTTCCATCTAAATTTAATAGAATATTATAAGAATATTCCATCAGCACCATGTAATTGTGTAGATTTTATGGTTCCTATAAACAATCATAAAAACAAATTAGTCCCTCTAAAGACCAAATTACCCTTATAGAACCTTTATGTTTCTTCATTCTCATAGAGGTACTGTTTGGAAATGGTAAAATAATTGAGGGCAATTTAATCATTTCATAGTATAGATTAGGGCTAATTATGATTGATTGGGTTAATGTTAACCTTTGTTGATATCATAAATATATATGAGTTTTTGTGAGTTTTTCTGCTCTCATTTTTAACAAGGAATTACACATATTTGCAAAAATATGTATGTCTTTAACCATATCTTTTAAGCTAGAACAATTGTTAATTCACATCATTTATCTACTGTCTGATTTTAATCATGTTGATGTGGCATCTCTTCCCGTTTATTTCCAACCCGACCCGATTGTATCGCTAATAACGTGATTTTCGCGTAAAAATCAATTATTCCATCATAAATAAATTACAAATCCAAAAACCACAATCGCTTCTTTTCGTTACGTCGATCCAACAAAATCGCTAAACGCGCCTCCCTCTGTTTTTCCCCCAAAAACCCATCGATGCTTCACGGCGAGGAACAGAACCACCACCATAGGCGGAGATCGTCGGAACCGGCGCCGCCGACGCCGTCACCGTCAAAACCTCGGGCGGCGATGGATGATTCGCAAGGTCCGATGGCGATGGAGGGCGGCGTGAAGGAGCACATAAACCGGACGGCGAGGTACGTGGCGAACGACGGGGACGGGTCGGAGACGGAGGCGATCCTCATGCGGCTCTTTCAGATTCACGGTTACGAACGGTGGGGGTTCCTCTGCGCCGGTCATCCCTACCACGAATACTACGAGCGGCGGAAGATGCTCGAGCGGATCCGGCGGAAAGGGAAGGTTCATTGCAGGTAGGGCTATTAAGGGGGTCGCATCCATCGGACGGTTGATGTTTTTTTGGGGATTGTTTTTTTTTTATTTCTTGAACTTGTGTTTTTTTTTTTTTAAAGAACTATTGAGATTGGTTCGTGGCTTTTTGTGATAGTCATTGGTACATTCGTTTTAAAATTTTGATTTACCTTGATTTGATTTTATGTCAGAATATTGTAAATGTATATATAAAATGAAATGATATTAAAAAAAAATTAATTTCTTTCTATATTTTTTTTATTATTATGAAAATATCTCTTTAATAAAGGATAATATCACGTACAATCAAATGCAGTTATCACGTGCAGTTATCATGTGTTAATTATATACTCTAATTGTTGTGTAAACGCATTTATGACAAACATAAATTTCATGCTTAATTATAAAAAAAAATGCACCTCATGCACACGAGATTGTAAATAATAAGTGTAACTGGCTATCATTGTTTTACACTTAACTCAGACCTGTACTGAGATACTTCTAATAGAAACAAAACCTTTTCGTTCAAAAAAAGGAAAAAAACAGTGTAACTGACAAAAATAGATTCTCCCTAGCATTTTTAAAATAAAAAATACAGTTCATAATTAGATACATATATACCTTGCAAAAAAAGGGAACCATTTTCAGAGACTGTACATAAAGACCACATGTACAGCACCCCAAATCATCATCATATTTAAAATCAAACCCCCTCTTGATCACCTTTTCAACCCCTCAATTAGACCACAATTCATCAATGTAATACAAATTTAAACCATATATACAAGGAAAACAAATCCAGAGAATTGATAGAACAATCAGGTTCCTAATCTCTTGACACCACATTCTGAGCAGAACTTGGAAGTCTCTCTCAAATAGGGGGCACCACATTCATCACAAAATTTTGCAGGGCCTGTGGGCTGAGATGCAAATGACACATGAATGAGATGGAAAAAAAGAGTAGAAAGGAAATTAAAAAAAACAGAATAACTATACTCAGATGCTTTTCTTTGAAAGATGAGATGTTCTATAAAATTATAGTTACCACTCAAAAAGTTTGAACAGCTCTAACCATTCAATAAAGCACTTTCATGTAAGCCAGATTTAACTATATCAAAAGGGGGAGTATTATGCAACAAGATTAGAACAGGGTGCTTTTAAGTTTGGATGCTTGCGTTACATCTGAGCAAGGAAGTAGACATGTATGCCTTTAGTTTACATTTCTATGAACCATTATCAAAGCTTTAGAAAGGGCTCAGGTTAGTCATCCTCTTGTGTCATGAAAATACATGCCAATCTCAATGTGAAGTTGGTTTCTGGATTTTTTTGGAATTGCTCTATAGCCTATCCCCATTAATTTTTTTTTTCTTTCTTATGTTTCAACACCTATTCCTTTAAACTTTGGTTCAGGAGGTGACAACTCAATTTCAATCATCATTGAGGAGGCCTCTCCTCCTCATTGAATTCTTTTACCCTATCTATTTTTTCGCTTCTTATTTTTAATTTTTGTACGGAGATCCCTCGTCACCTTATGTTTGAGGGCTTCTTTATTAATAAGATTGCTTCTTTATTGTTTTTTTAGAAAAACCATTCCTGTATCCGTACATAATGTTTATAACAGATAAAGCCTTTATCCATGATACTGATTTATGCCTATTAAGAAGAAGAGGAGACATCATTAGCTATTCCAAACCAAATGATTCAAGTCGCAATAGATAATTATAAATAATGGAGGAATAATATGTACCTCAAAGAATTGCAAAAAGTTATCATTCTACACAAAAGAAATATATATATATATAAACAAATTAGCATAACTAATCTCACCAGCAAGTGTAAGCGCCCTCCAACATGGCATCCTGTGAGGTGAGGCATACAGGGTATATGCTGGGACATGGTGGGTGATTGATGTGAATGAGGAATCTCCTGCAAGTGTGAAGAATGTGGGCATGGCGTGAAGGGTGATGGATGTTGACCTTGTTGCATGGGTTGATGATGCATCTGCTGCATATGATGAAACTGAGGCTGGTGCGATAGCTGTTCCATATGATGTTTAGGTGATGCCTGCTGCTGATTTCGTGGCTGACAAGGAAAAAAATGTTCATGACTGTTGTATTGCAAAGTTGGGATCTAGTGTGATAGAAATGATAAATTGTCATCATAGGCAATTGAATGAGGATTAAAAATATAGTACTTCACACATGGTAATGAGAAGTGAAAAGTATGCAACAGGAGGCTCCGCCTCAAAATGACTGTTTGTATCTAACTTGTAAGTTGGTTTGCATAGAATGCATATTAATATAGTTGCAATATTCAATTCAACTGACTAATAGCAGGTCACAATCAACATCACTTATGAGTTTCACTGTCAAGAATACTATTACAAGACAGAAGATAAATGAGGAGAACTTGGATGAGGAAATACTATAAATCCTATGTAGGTGCCACAACAAAACTAAATAGCTTAAATTCTAGGTTCCATCATGTACTCAGATGGGCCATTGAAAATGCACGTCACACTGCACTTCTATGTACCAAAGAAAAAATTATTCCTGTGCATCACATGCATGTTAAATGATAGGGAAAAAGTATGCCTTAACATGTGCATAAACTGCTTTTTGTTATTGGACAAAAAGAAAATTTTTTTTCTGAGATTCTGGTAGAGCAATACCGATGTAGCCCATGACCACTGCCCATGGTCAATTTAAAGACTATTGATGCCAAGCAATTACGAGCATCTGAAACCTTTTGGAACAGTATATATAGCACAGGATTTTTTTTTATAAAGAACAAGACACCTCGCTACTAAAATAAAAATAAAAATCAGGCAGCTTCACCAGCTATAAATTTTGTTTCCATCTTTCTAGAAATATTACTGGTCAGATAACCTATTTTTGAATTGAGAAATATGAACAATTCCCAGGTGAAAAGTTGGGCAACATTATAAATAATCAGGTAATGTACAGAAATTCAATATGCAGACGCTGCACATATATCAAAGTTCTTACTTCATTTACAGGACGGAATCCTGGCGAATCACTCAAAGGAGAACTATCCCTCCCAGAGAATGCCTGACCAGAAGTGGTAAGAGGTAAAAATGTCAATTTATTGTCATTGCTGATACAGATAAAAGCAAAATAATGATAGCATATCATCACTGCTGATGTGAAACTGTGATAAATAAATCACAGACTTACTGGCAACCCTGGGATATTGGAAATTGATTGTGTTGGAGTACGCCTGTATTTGTGCCGAGGTGAGTAGAACTTATAATCCCTTGCTGAGATAGCCACTTCATGACGACCAGTCAAACGTTTGAACCTGAAAATGACAACTACATCTGTCAAAGAGGAATACATCTTTCCAAAACTTATTTATGAGATCAGGGTTCACAAGGATAACGGTAAGATACAACTGTCTTTTCCATTCTAGTTTTCAAATAATTTTCCTTTTACTTTTGTGGGAACAATGAGAGAAATCTACAATAATAATTGGTCAAAACCTTGTTGTCAGCGTAATGTTTTAGTTGTAAAGTAGAGTGGTTTTTTTGCGTATGGTATAGCGAATGTTAAAAATTGTGGAACTTGGGAACTCTATTATTTTCTAAGATGGATGTTTAAACTTGTGGACATAGGACAGCTATTTGAAAGTGACATGCTAAGCTCGAGGCCAATTTTTTATATTCCATAATATTTTATCCGGTGAAGATGCCATTGTACTTCTTACTTTCTGATTTAATGGATCTCATAAGGGAAACACTATTTTTTTTTTTTTGGATAACAAGGATGGAAATATTTTAAATTATTCGAGATCTTTCACATCAAAATAACCTCCATGCCAATGCCATATTCCTAGATATGAATGTATCCAGGGGAAAACTGGCATAAATATTAAATACAAACTTGATAAAATGCCTTTCTTCGGGTGTTCTTTTAAAGCTAACAAGACAAAGGTTTACTGGAAGAAGATAAAGCTGACAAACTCAAGATTTCCACAATGGTGAAAGCTTAAATATTTATTGTGTGTGGAGTTTGTGGGCCATTATACATATTGAATGTCGATGAAATTTTATTTTTCCATATAGGGTCAAATTTCTCTGTCGCATCTTCTTGCAACTACGGTAGCATCCTTGCTCAACACCAGATTAATGAATGTGATCTTATAATTCAAATATATAATCTGCAAGGAGGTCATGAGAGTAATATTTGCTTACCATTCTGCATCATCAATATTCATGGTATTTGGCTTTTCAACAATCACCAAACCATTAACTACTACAAAACGAACACGTTTCTCTTCTTGTACTACTAGCTCAGGAAATCTCGTCCTTGTCTCGAGAGAAGTTGCCAACTCCCTTCTTTTAAAGGTACAAGCCCCTAAAATTTTATAATAGACCATAATTAGAAGAAGATGATGAAGCAGAAAACATATGACTACAAAAAAATGCCTTTCACATCATAAAGCAGAAAATGAAATACCTTTCCTCGGGAACTTCTTAGCTAACTTTCTATACAACCCACCGGCGGCTTCAAGAGCTACACCAATGGTCTTATCTCGACTCCCATCCAAGGATGCGAGTCTCATGTTCACATCCCCAACCAGGGTCTCATACAAATTTGCAACATACATCAAGGGCAAAACGAACCTCGGATCACCTTCATACTGCACCTCTCTTGGCCTCCTCTTGTTCAGTTTTTCTTGTGCACCAATGTAGTCAGTGTCAGATGAATCCACCACTTCGATGACGTGATCATTAATAAAGTGGTCCACAACAATTTCCAAAAATCTTGCTCTTGCCGTCTCGATTGGCAAAAGATCTAATACACAACATGAAAAACCCAACTGAGACAAAAATAAAGCTTGTGCCCAACATTTCAAACAATCAATTCCCCAAAGAAATGCTCACAAATGTTTTTTTTGGGAAGCAAAGCATCACCTTCAGCTGTGAAAAGGTTGTAGGGTGATCTTGAAGAGCCACTGTTTTCAAGACTGGAGCGATCATCATCTACTCCCACACCATGTAGAGGCATAGAATTCCTATATGATCCATGGATGCAGTCATCCTGCCACATCACATAGTAAGAACCATATCCACTAATTCACTAAATCTACAACCTTTTCACTTCAAAATTACAAGAATCAAGTACCACTAGCACTACTACTCAATCAGACCCAAACCAAATTATCATTCATATAACGAAAGTGAAGCGAAATAGGGCTCACAACGGAGTTGGACTCATCATCGTCATCACGGTCCAAGCTAACCTCGCCGACCGTGCCCCGGCTAACATCGCCGCCGCCGATCCCCTCGATCTCCGCCGCCGCCCGCGCCTCCGCCTCGTTGAGGTCATGGAGGGATCCCCCGATGAAAGTGGTCGCCGCCGACCTCAGGTTGTAATGCTGGACCGGGACCCGAGTCCCCATCTCAGCGTCTCGATACACCGTCCGATCTTCCACTTCTTCTTCGGAGGAATCGAAGAAGACCTGCGAGTGATCGAAAGCAGAAACCCTAAATCCATCATATTTGATCTCTCGAGCTTCAGATTGGGAGAGGACGATCAACGGATTTAGGGGGGGAGAGGAATTTGAATTGAGGGTTTTATAGGGTGTTATTTGTAATTCCGAACCTGTGCAGCTGTGCTTCCGCCGTAGCCAAGCCTCCTCGCTCCGTTCTCCGCACCTGCTCCCAAGCCGGCCGTCTCTCTTCACTGCCTCACATGGGAGAACTGATTTTACTTATTTAACCCTTTTGAATGGGGGTTTGAGGGAGGCATTTTAGATATACTCTCGTTCGGTAAGGGGTGTTTTAGTAATTGAGGTTAACCAAAGCAGCGAATGGGAGTGTGACTGTGTGTGTCGAGTTTCGTATGAGTGGGGCCCACCGTATGATCTTCGCCGTTCATCTTTGTGTTTCTGGAAGAGATTTGGAAAGATATAAACCGTTTGATTTTTGGAAATATATATTTTATAAAGGGAAACATGTATATAAACCCCTGAAATTTCAGCTAAATTCAGATACCCCCTCTAAAATTGATATACCCATATAACACGATGTAATTTAACGTGAAAATTAAAAAACCTAATTTTTTTATACCATTGGAATGTGCGAAAATTATGCATATTTACCATGCTAATTAACTTCTATTTAAATTTTATTATTAAAATTATTAAAGTCTTGATAAATGATCAAATTATTCTTTTTAATTTGTATATTTTACTTTACCAAATACAATATTTATAAAAATATAAATATTAATTTTAACATAAAAATAATAAATTTTATCATAAATCCAAACACATAGACCCTGTTTGGGTAGAGGGTTAGGGAAGGAATAGGTGGGAATAGACAGGGAATAGGGAAAAAAAGGTGTTTGTGTGATGGGAATAAGGTGGTATTTGGATGTTGGAATAACAAATAATAAAGGGGTATAATAATCCTTCATTTTCCATAGAATTAGCCTATTCAATCAACAATCATAAGTGGGTCCCACTGTTTTTTTTCTTTTTTCATTTCAAATCACTTGTCAACACCTCTTTTACATCAATGAGGCCCACATGTCAAATTAACTTTTTACACTTTATTCACATTTTATTCTTCATCAACGAAACACATTCACTTTATTATTACGTTTCCCAATGAGAATAATTTAAAACACAACCAAACAGAAAATCACTTATTCTACTGATAAAGTCAACAATTTCTAGAATAGGTATAAACCCTAGAATAGCTTATGTCTCTATCCAAACGTGCCCATAAAAATTAAACATTAAAACTATTTATTAGTAAAGACATAATAATTATTAATACTTACATTAGTAGAAATAAAATAAAATTATTTTAAGAACAATTAATCACATATATTACAAATTGACAATTTAAAAAAAAAAACTAAATCTTGATTGAAAGAAAATAAAAGAAGGGGAAAAGTTGAAAAACTCACGGTTGATTTGGAAAGAACAAGAAATTAATTAGACTATTATGTTTAATTATTTACATTATGACAAATATTATGTTAAAGTTATTTTTGTTAATTTTACTTCTTGGATAAGAACTAACTATAATTAAGTTTCTAAAAAATAAATAAAAGAGGGACACATTTTTTATTAAAAAATATTAATGATATAAAAATAAATAAATTATTTATGATATTGTAAAAATAAATAGGGTTAAAGACATCCACATCCTCGTAAACACGAGTAATCCCATATAAGTCTTTATCAAAATTGGGGCAGACATACAAATCCTTGAAAACTCACAAAAACCCATATACATATCTGATTTCAACAAAAATTAATCATGACCTAACTTACCCTACTTAACTTTAACCTATAACTATAAAATGATTAAATTATCCTCAAATTTTTAATCGTTTTCAAATAATACCTCATGGAAATAAAGAAACATAAAAAGTCTTACAAGGATAATTTGACCTTTGCATGGACTAATTTGTTTTTATGATTGTTTATGAAGATTACAATATTTACACAATTACATGGTAATAAAATATTCTATCAAATTTGAATAAAAATTTAATCCGAGGATGATAATTGGGTTTTTCTAAGTTTTTAGGGATTCATGTGTCTGCCACAACTTTCACATGGACTTATATGGGATTACCCATGTTTACAGGGATGTAGATGTCCTTAACCCAAATAAATAACATATTTTTTTGATAACATACAATCAAAATACCCTAAAAAGGGAAAAAATCATATAACCCCCTTATAAACGAACTAAAATCCATATAACATCATGACTTTTCTTAAAATTCATATAACCTCCTGAAAACACCTAGTAAATCCAAATAACCCCTTGAATAAAATTTACATTTACAAATGATGAGTATTTTGTGAATGTTATGTTTGATTAACCCTGATAGATAACACAATATTAAAAAAAAACCCTACAAATTGTTAAAAATGCCAAAAATTATATGCAAAATGACAATTTTACCCGCCTAGATAGTGTTTTATAATATATCAAGAGATAGTAAAATCGTCATTTCATAGGATTTTTTTTGCATTTTTAACACATTGTAGGAGTTTTTTTTTAATATATTGTATTTTTAATTAGAATTAACCAAATGAAATATTCACAAAATATTCATCATCTGTCGACAGAAATTTTATTCAGGGGGTTATTTGAATTTACAAGATGTTTTTAAGGGGTTATATAGATTTTAAGAAAAGTGGGTTATATAAATTTTAAGAAAAGTAAGGAGTTATATAAATTTCAGTCAGATTTTAGGGGTTATACAGATTTTTCCCTTTAAAACCCCCTTTTAACCCAACCTATGGTTAACTTAAACCACACAAAAAAAACATTCCATTCCCAACCATACCCTCAACCCTACCGAATCTTATTAATTCAATCGCCCCCTCTACCAGGGAACAACACAACACACAAACCCTAAAACACCTCTTCCCGCCGACGAGTTCTCTTAAACCTGACGTTGACGAAATCCCTTCCCCTACCCCCGACGACGTCTCCTCCTCATTGTACCTTCATCAAAGTCTCTTCCTCCTCCTCCTACATTGAATGAAATTTCCTCTGTTTGGGTTACTTCTTATGTCTCATATGAAAATATTGATTTTGTTAAAGATTTAGGGCTGGTTCACATATTGGGGTATTTGTAGGATTGGGTTTTATTAATTAGGGCTGTGATTTGGGTGGATTTTTCAAATGAATATTTTCCTTTGCCATATGATGCTGTTTTCCTTTACCTCATATGGAAATTTAGGTGATTTTTAGATGGTTGGAAGATAGGTTTATAATGTTTCAATTCTCCTACAATGTTCTTGCTGTTTCTTCACAATTTATGTTCTTTGAAGTTAAGTAAGTTTGGGTTTTTTTCCAATTAGATTTAGGTTTTTTTTGTGTCGACGGAAGGGAGAGGCTTCAAAGTAAACCCTAATTTTGAATCTGTTGTTTGATTTTGTATGTTGCGGTTCTTTGTTGGTTTTTGTAATCTAGGTTTCTACCTGGAGAACGATCTGTACCGATCGATATATTGATGTTATCTTTTTTTTTTTTTGTTTGAATTGAAGGCCTTGAAGCCAGGAGGTGAATCGCTGATCAGTCAGTCAGTTTTCAGGTGTAATTTGGAATCGAGGGAGCGAAAATGTCTGCAGAGGAGGAAGAGAATGCCGCGGAACTCAAGATTGGTGAAGGTCTTTGTTTGGAAATCTTTTCCTTCTTGTTGGTTAGGGTTTTTGTGAATTATTATTTACTTTTTTGTTTATTTTTTTTTTGGGGGGGGGGGGGGGGGTAGAGTTTTTGAAGGCCAAGTGTCTGATGAACTGTGAAGTTGCGCGGGTTCTTGACCATAGATTCGAAATCATCCAACAAACCTCGGACGATCCCATGAATAATATCTCTCAGTGAGCATTGCTGCTATTCTGTTAATGAAATCTCTTTATCTGAAGCATAGTTTCTTCTGAATGCAAATATTATATTAGGCTTTTGAACTATGTAAATTTTTTGTTTATTCAGAGTGTTTGAGAAATCAATGCAGTATGTGAAGCGATTTAGTCGCTACCAAAATCCGGATGCCGTAAATCAAGTTCGAGAGTATCCTTTGTGGATATGCAAATATGCTTCAGAATTTGTTGAACAATCATGTGCTTTTTTGGGAGATTTAAACTCATTGTTATTGTTTACTTAACCAATATTGTTCAGAATCCTTAGCAGGTATCGGTTGGCGGAGTTTGAGGTATGTGTATACGTAAATTGAATTCCAATGGTTGTTGGAGTTGAATCTAGAATGTTTTGATGTAATTGTTTCTTCTTATTGGTCTCACAGCTTTGTGTTCTTGGCAATCTTTGTCCTGAAACCGTTGAAGAAGCTATAGCCATGGTTCCATCTATCAAGGTAATTTGTGACATATATTGATAAATTAATAATTCTTCTGTCTTCCTTGAGCCATTCTATACATGGTATTTCCCTGTTAGATGATTTTCAAAGCTATATGCTATATAGATCAAACAATAAGAATATTAGGATACTTAAGAGTGGTCTAGTATCCATATCTTTTTGGTTTTCCAGATAAATTATCTTCCTTGTGGTTTTGGGTGTAAATTTATGTTTCCCTCCTATTTTGGAGCTTTCCCTCTTGTATTTTAGTTATAAACATTTTCTAATATCTGGTCGAATTCTTTGAATGACCACATCCACTTTGTCATTGTTGTTTTCCATCAACCTGAAGGTTTTTTTTCTAAACCTATCAATTAAAAGTCTTTCCAATGTTTAGTAGGTCCCCATTCATATGAATGTCATTCTGTCATCCACCTGATCAAAGCTAACAAGTGACTCTCAAAAGTGTCAAAACATCATATTGGAACTAGAGAGAGTTCTTCTAACACTTGTTATGTTGCTTCATGTTGCTATTAAGAAGAATACAAAATTTACTGCTTGATTTTCAGTAGGTTAAACTGTTTGCCATTGCCACTATTGCCCCAAGGATTTATAATTGTTCTTCAAACTGTATCTAAGATAACTTGGGAAGCAAGTTCACCCTCTTCTACCTACCAAAAAAGAAGTTCACCGTCTTATTGGATTCCATATACCTTATGGATAGAATTTCCAAACCTGAGTTGTTTAGGCTAATGTTATTTTTAACTATTTTGTGTTGACTTCTGGTTAATAGGCATCTGTACCAGTCTGTCATTTTTTTTCATGTTGCTGTGTCCCTTTGCATCTGTTTCCCCACTTCTGAGAACAATTGACCAGATCATTCTTCGTAAGAGGTTGATCACATTGCTTCTGATTATTTTTTATTTTTTATTTAATGTAGAAACAAGTTATTTTCTCCAATATCTATTAGAAAAGATTGCTTTTTCCATTTTGGCCTATGCCATCGTCATCCCGGTAATTTGACTGAGGATTTGCGTTTTGGTAACCGCTAGCATATGCATGGAAGTGACAATGTGATTAATTCTTTTTTAGTGACTTTAGGGGTTGGATAATCTTGTTTCAGGTGCTTTTCAATTGCCTACTCTATTAGACAAGCTCTTCTCGACCTATTGTCTGCTGTAGAGCAACCATGTTATATGCAATTTATAGAGACTGTTGGTGCTTGTTTATCATACAATTTTTTTCTATATTTTTTTTAAAAAAAGAATGGGTTTGCAGCTATTTGACTTTGTATGTTTTGTTTATCTGTATTAACCTTACATTATGCTTGGTCTCCCCTTTGTTTTCTGTTTCAATCAGTGGTTATTATTCTCTGGGATCTGTAATATGATCCGGAAAAGGTCATTTTCCTTCTACGTCACTGACAAGAAACAGTTTATGTTGCCATGTTTTTTAGGGTGACCAAGTCATTTGGTTTTTTAAAATTATTGGGCCAATACTGGTTCTACAAAGCTGATATTTAACAGAACCTTAAATGTCTGAAAGTGTTAAGTTTGTGTAGCTTTTTTTTTTACCTTAACTCTTCGTTTGTGGTGGTTCATTTATGATTTGTAGGTGAAGCTGTTAAAATTTTGATAGTCTATTGAGAGTGTAATCACCAATTAGCTTTTTTGTAGTATAACCCACATGCACAATTGATTGTCTATTGAGAGTGAAATGTTGGTTCGATTTAATTGTCGTTAAGATTTAGTCTTTACCAACAAAAGAAATTTATAACTCTTTTACCTCTTTTTGATAGAAAGTGGGAGTAAGAGGTCGATCCCATAAGAAGACTATGGAAGCAAACAACTAATTGTAAAAAATATCAATTCCCAAAAAGATTTTAAAACAAAAATTTTGAAGATTGATCCAAGAAACAACTTTAAAAGCTAAAATAAAATTCTAATTTGAATCAAGATACGATAAAAAAAGAGCCACCAAGGATTAGAAACCACTCCACAAGTATGATTGATTAAATCTTTCTATTGCACTTATATTTCCTTTACTTCACATGAGTCAAGAGATTTTACTTGGTCTCATGGAGAATATAGATTTAAAGTTCCCTTTTAAAATTTCATTAGTTGATACACCATTAACTACTAAATCAAGGATGATTTTTATAGTGAAGACCCTCTTCTTTGACAGTTAAGATATTCAACCAATGAAAACAAAATATTTCAAAGAAGGTAGTTCACTTCTATTCGATTTGAAAATAAGGTTTATAAAGTATCAATCACGTCTCATCTAAGTAAAACGATGAAAGATCTTAAAATACCCATAATCAAGATAAATCTGAGTTGAAGAAACTATATAATCGTTAAGCATAAATCAGAATAATATAAGATGCACAAATAAAAGATCTAATCACTCATACTTATGGGGTGAAATCCTCTCCTTGATGGGAGGATTCTCTAGCCTACCATGGTTGGTGATATTCTAGAATAATATGTAACACCTGTGCATTTTCTCTTATTTATATATTTGATTTAAATATATAAATAGGATATTTGAATTAAACTTAGTGTATTTTGTGTGATTTTAAGTTTTGGCCCTTTTAATATATCCTTATGGGGGCCTATTTTAGTTTGCAATTTTATATATATATATATATATATATATATATATATATCAAAAATTTTATCCATTTTCTATCAAAGATGTAACACCCTTGCATTTTCTACTTATTTATATATTTGATTTAAATATATAAATAAGATATTTAAATTAAAATTAGTGTGTTTTGTGTGTTTTTAAGTTTTGATCTATTTAGTGTATCCTTATGGGCCCATTTCAATTTACAATTTGAAATACTAATTGTTATGTTAAATTTTTATATATTTTTCTTTTTAAGATCTTCAAGATCTTAAATGGTTACAATCTCATTAACATTGGAGCTCAAAAGATTAAGTTTTGAGATTTCATTGTTATTGATTTTGGGGGACCCAATTTTGAATTGTGAATTTCTTGTAATATGCAGTAGGGATCTATCTGTAATTCAGATAGGGATCTATTTGTAAATATAAAACATTCAGGTATCATTTTGTAATTTTTGTTAGGTTTAGATATCCAAATGTATGGGCGACCGTGTATTTAATCTGGGTGGCCGTGTCTATTCGGCAGAGAGAGAGAGAGAGGGAGGTTAGAGAGAGAAAAAAAGGTATTTAATTTTTTTCTTTTTATCATTTGATTTTTCTATTATTTATTAGATCAGTGTTTAGGTGTTTTGATTATTAAGATTTTAATAAAAATAGAGTTGTGATTTATTATTTATTTTAAGGATTAAATATATTTTTATGTTATGAGATTTTTAGTTTTTGATCAAGTTAGAGTTTTAATATGTATATGTTTATGCTGTTAGATTCTTATGATTTTATAAAAACAAAGGTTTTGATTTATTATTATTTTTATTAGATCTATATTAGATATTTAGATTTTTGAGTCTTCATAAACTTAGGATTTTCATTTACTATTTATTTTAAAGATTAGATCTATGTTCAGATTTCTAAAATATAAGTTTTTAATCAATAAATATACTTAATAAAATTGATTTATTTTTAATTTTTTTACTAATTAATAGTTTGTTTTTATAGAAAAAATGTTTTCATATTATTAGGGGTGCAACTTGGGCGGGTTGAACCCGACCCAACCCGACTCGTGGGCGGGTTCGGGTTGGAGACCCGACCCGAATTCAACCCGAACCCGACCCGAACCCGCGGGTTGAGATCGGGTTCGGGTTGAACCCTTCGGATTGAGGCCGGGTTCGGGCTCGGGTTTGGGTTGGACTCTCTGCAATGCGGGTTAATGTCGAACCCGACCCGAACCCGACCCAACCCGCCCGAGTTGCACCCCTACATATTATTTTATGAATTTTTGTTATTTTATTATTATTTTGAATTTTTGGATTTGTCTTTTCTGCTTTGTTTTTTCTGATTTTGTCATTTAGTGTCTGGTTATATGGTAAATATGTTTATATCATCTTCTTAGGTTGTAGTATATATGGAGATGAGTTTATATTATTGGGTATAAAAATTTATGTTTGATAATTATTGATAGGTTATTAGGTCTTGGGATTAGGCTTAAATTATAGGTTTTAATTAATAATTTATTTGGTTCATCTAGGTTGTATTTTTGTTGCGCGCTTCATTCTCCGGACCTAGGGTTCATTTGAGGTGAGTAGGTCCTATCGATTTATTTCGTGTGAGCTTTTTGCTCTATAACGTTGAATTTCATATGCCAATCATATTTGTGTGATATTATGTGTCATCCATGCATTTATGTTTTGATAAATTTGTATGATTTGGATATTTTCTTCACATTGATCAAATTGCATTTTTGTTGAATGAAATTGCATGATTTAATTCCTTCATCATGTCATTAAAATAGCATGAATTATGCTATTCATGTTTCAAGAATCAACATAATATATTTTCTGATGTTTATGCTTTCGAAATAATATTTGAATTAAAGATTTTCATTTCGAGAGTTTTGGAAAAATTTAGAAACTAGTGGAGACAATCCTAGTTCCTTGGAGATTTTATCAAGATGCATATCATGACATATTTTCTAGAATAAATCCCCCCGTAGTATTTTGCCCCCGTAGTATTTTGCCTTTGGGGAGGAAGGTCTAAGGCTCCGTTTGGAAACACATATTGAAAAGTAGATTTTGGAATAAAGCTGCTTTTTAAGATGATTTTAGACCTTGACCTTTTGGGATGCTTTTTTTAAATTTAGGAATCAATATTTGAAAGAGGTTTAATGTTTGGTAGAGAAAGTCGCTTTTCAATTCAAAAAATCGATTCCGACCGAAAATCACAGTTTCTGAGCTTTTTAAAACACGGATTTCGAGAGAGAAATTAAAAGGAATCCAGCTTTTGATTCCGCCGGAATCTAACCCGTTTGGCTGCACGATTTTAGGATTTTAGCTTTTCAAAAAGCAAAATCGCCCAAATCGTGCATCCAAACGGACCCTAAAACTCGGAGAGTCCCAAGATCAGTGAATGGTGTGATAAAGCATTCCTTGCAGCAGCGGATTCCTTTGTTTGGAGTCTGCAGCAACCGAGGCATCATGTGCTGATGTTCTCGTAGTGATGGCAGCGACGACCCATCATCGTCTTCTAGATCCGACGTCTCCTCGAGGGAGCTTTTTGAGCGATTTAGTCGCTTGGGGCTTGGCACACCTGTTTTGGGGAACGGTTCTTTCGATTGAGAACCCTACTCCGGTCATATCATTTAAAGCTGCATGATTTATATGACGTGGACCAATGATTGGGCCACGTGATTGCATTAAAATTATATTCTATTAAGCTCATGAATTTAATTTGAATTTTTAAAAGAATATTCTTATTATATATATATATATATATATAGAGTCGCGATTATGTGCGGATTGCAGGTCGGTGCGGATTCGATTACGGGCCGTCGATCACGGGGTCCATCGCATCGGACGATCGGGTGCGATTCACTTCGACCGTCGGATGCGATGGATCCCGTGATCGACGGCCCGTAGTCGAATCCGCACCGACCGCAATTCCGCACCTAATCGGTTCACTATATATATATATATATATATATATATATATATATATATATATATATATATATATATAGGGATCCGATTACATGCGGTTTACGGTCGGTGCGGTGCGCGACACGGGCCGTCGATCACGGGTGATCGGACGGTCGGGTCTCTCGACCGTGGATGGATGGACCCGCGATCGAAGACCCACGAAACCGCACCGACCGCACACCGCACGTAATCGCGACCATATATATATATATATAATATTTTTTTACTCATGATTTCTCTGTGTGGGCAAGGATTAGGTCACGTGCGTATTAAAATCCTTGGCGTTTAGGTAAATGTGGGGCGTTACAGGTGCTCTGATACCATCCTTGGCTCCACATCAGAGAAATCATGAGAGTAAAAAAATATCATTATATATATATATATTTATATATAAAAAAAATAAGAATTTTTTTAAAAAAATCAAATTAAATTCATGAGCTTAATAGAATATAATTTTAATGCAATCACGTGGCCCAATCCTTGGTCCACGTCATAGAAATCATGCAGCTTAAATGATATGACCGGGTAGGGTTCTCAATCGGAAGAACCGTTCCTCAAAACAGGTGTGCCAAGCCCCAAGCAACTAAATCGCTCAAAAAGCTCTCTCGAGGAGACGTAGGATCTAGAAGACGCTGATGGGTCGCCGCTGCCATCACTACGAGAACACAAGCACATGATGCCCCGGTTGCTGCAGACTTCAAACAAAGGAATCCGCCGCTGCAAGGAATGCTTTATCACACACCTCACCGATCTTGAGACTATCCGAGTCTTAGACCTTCCTCCCCAAAGGCGAAATACTACAGGGGGGATTTATTTCAGAAAATATGTTATGATATGCATCTTGATAAAATCTCCTAGGACTAGGTTGTCTCCACTAGTCCTAAATTTTTTCAAAACTTTCGAAATGAAAATATTTAATTCAAATATTATTTCGAAAGCATAAGACATCAGAAAATATATTATGTTAATTCTTGAAACATGAATAACATAATTCATGCTATTTTAATGACATGATGAAGGAATTAAATCATGCAATTTCATTCAACAAAAATGCAATTTGATCAATGTGAAAAAAATATCTAAATCATTCAAATTTATCAAAACATAAATGCATGGATGACACATAATATCACACAAATATGATTGGCATATGAAATTCAACGTTATAGAGCAAAAGATCACACGAAATAAATCGATAGGCCTACTCACCTCAAATGGACCCTAGGTCCGGAGAATGAAGCGCGCAACAAAAATTACAACCTAGATGAACCAAATAAATTATTAATTAAAACCTATAATTTAAGCATAATCCCAAGACCTAATAACCTATCAATAATTATCAGACATAAATTTTTATACCCAATAATCTAAACTGATCTCCATATATACTACAACCTAAGAAGATGATATTAACATATTTACCAATAATCTAAACTGATCTCCATATATACTACAACCTAAGAAGATGATATTAACATATTTACCATATAACCAGACATTAAATGACAAAAATCGGAAAAGACAGAATCAGAAAAAACAAAGCAGAAAAGACAAAAATCTAGAAATTCAAAATAATAATAAAATAACAAAAATTCATAAAATAATATGAAAACATTTTTTTCTATAAAAACAAACTATTAAGTTAGTAAAAAAATTAAAAATAAATAAATTTTATTAAGTATATGCATAAATCATAACCCTAGTATTATTAAAAACTTATATTTTAGAAATCTGAACATAGATCTAATCTTTAAAATAAATAGTAAATGAAAATCCTAAGTTTATGAAGACTCAAAAATCTAAATATCTAATATAGATCTAATAAAAATAATAATAGATCAAAACCTTTGTTTTTATAAAATCATAAGAATCTAACAGCATAAACATATACATATTAAAACTCTAACTTGATCAAAAACTAAAAATCCCAATAACATAAAAATATATTTAATCCTTAAAATAAATAATAAATCACAACTCTATTGTTTATTAAAATCTTAAAAATCAAAACACCTAAATATTGATCTAATAAATAATAGAAAAATCAAATGATAAAAAGAAAAAGATTAAATACCTTTTTTTTTCTCTCTCTAACCTCCCTCTCTCTCTCTCTCTGCCGAATAGACATGACACCCAGATTAAATACACGGTCGCCCATACATTTGGATATCTAAACCTAACAAAAATGATACAAAATGATACCTGAATGTTTTATATTTACAAATAGGTCCCTATCTGAATTACAGATAGGTCCCTACTGCATATTACAATAAATTCACAATTCAAAACTGGGTCCCCCAAAATCAATAACAATGAAATTTCAAAACTTAATCTTTTGAGCTCCAATGTTAATGAGATCTGTAATCCATTTAAGATATTGAAGATCTTAAAAGGAAAAATATATAAAAATTTCAACATAACAATTAGTATTTCAAATTGTAAATTGAAATGGGCCCATAAGGAATACACTAAATGGATCAAAACTTAAAAACACACAAAACACACTAATTTTAATTTAAATATCTTATTTATATATTTAAATCAAATATATAAATAAGAGAAAATGCAAGGGTGTTACATCTTTGATAGAAAATGGATAAAATTTTTGATATAATATATATTAAAATAGGCCCCCATAAGGATATATTAAAAGGGCTATAACTTAAAATCATACAAAATACACTAAGTGCCTGTTTGGAAACACAGTTTGAAAATCAGCTTTTAGCTTTTGCAGCTTTATGCACACCTTTTAAGGGTGTAATGATGATGATTTGATGGTGTAATAATGATGACTGCTTTATAAAACACATTTCGAGGTGCAGTTAGAGATAAAATCTAGTAATGATGATGTATTTAAGTTGACCTGTTTGGTAACAGCTTTTAACTTTTAAATGATGTTAAGGGATTTGATTTGATGTGACCCCAAAAGCTAAAAGCTGTTTTTTGTTATGTTGCCAAACATGCACTAAGTTTAATTCAAATATCCTATTTATATATTTAAATCAAATATATAAGTAAGAGAAAATGCACAAGTGTTACATAATAATAAAAAGATTCCATGAAAATCAAAGAAAAAAGAATTTTTTTATTGATTAAACATAAACAAAATACAATAGCATCTATGTCTAATACCAAAGAAATAAAAACTGAAAACACAAACTCAAGAGAAAAACTTAAAACAAAGAAGAAAGAACAAGAAAATAGAAAACTAAAATTCTGCTCAGTTGGGAATCTCTGTGTGCTGTCCTCTCACTGCAGGCCCCTTTTATAGAGTTCTAGGGACTGTATAGGCTGGGGCTTTTAAGGCTGGACAGCTGTCCAGGATTTGAAAAATCCTTGCTGTTTTGGTGGGGATTTGGAGGATTGGCTAATGCTGATTTTTAGTGATTTTGATAGAGATTTAAGACTGATTTGACAAATCAGAATTTGCTGATTTGTGGCTGTCTGCTGGAGATGATTTGTGAGGGAGATTCTCTCTTCTTTTGGCCATTGTGATAATTCATTCTTTCCATAATTGCTTTAGACTTTTAGAAATTTGTTCCATCATTGAATATCCACATGTTCTTTTCCTCCAATAGCATGTAGAAATTTATCTTCATATCCTATGAAATTTGGATTAATATTAGAATCTCCATGACAAATATAATTATGCACATGAAATGTATAAATGTAGTTTATTTGCGCATATTATGCTTTGAAAATAAAATTCTCTAATATGTATGTAGAAAATGATATATTGCATAGGGAAATGTCCAAGACAATTCTAAAAGGTATATCAAAATATGTATTTTTGAACATCTAACATGAAACATAAGCATAGTTTGTTACTGCTCTTCCCTGTTCTATCTTTAACAGAGGGTGTCTTTTGTTCACAGTCAAATGCAAAGCCGATTGCATCTTTGATTCGTGGCTCCACTGTTGGAAGTTGATCGAACTTATTTCCTTGCACGTGTTCATCAGGGTTACTAACTGAACTTGCTCGCTAACCTTAACCTGCTTATGCTAACTTTCTTGCAGTCCAAAGAACGGGCAATTACAGATGAAATGATTGAAACTATGCTGCAGGACCTTGCCAATATCAAGAAGTTCGAATAGCTACACCTCATACACTCTCCTTGTGTTGGATCAGACTTACTCATCTATGAATATGATCTCAACCATGTATTTTTCTCCTGATTCCTGGATGTGTTGGTGACTGTATAAAAGTGAATCAACTCCCGTGATGGATGTTTTAAAAAATTACTCATGATGTAGAGACTGCTTATTCTGGAAGCTTGGCTGCATCTGTTACTTTTACAGAATCTAGAAGCTGATGAGAGGAGACATGAACGCACGATAATTGTACTATGTGACCTCTATCTTGAGTCTTAATTATACTTTTGCATAAAATATGTTAGAAATATGGTTGGAGAAATGCGGTTTTTTTACCTACACCTTTTGATCTTTTTAAAGGTGCACTTCGTGTAATGACACATGGTATCTATGGGAAATGTGAGTGTATTTTTATGTCTACCACAGAGATCTGTGTGTTGGTGAATAGAAAGCCTTATATTTCCTTATTTGTGCCGGTGAGTAATGCCTTTGGATTTATTATTATTATTATTTTTAGGTGGGTGGTGCAATCTTTTCGAATAAGTAAGTTTTTAGTAAGTTTTTGGACGTGGGTTTGAGAAGATTATAGTTTATAGGAATTTGATCATCTCAAACTTGTTTTCATACATAAAAAAGCTGTAATTTAATAAAAATTGTAACACTTTTATATAAATAAATGTTTAAAAGCTAGCATTTTATAACATGTGGAGTGACAGTTTCTTGTAAGCTTAGTTTTTTAGAAAAATCTAATTCTCAAACCCACTTCTAAACGCCCTTTAACTAGTCTTACTTTGGATAGTGATATGCTGAAGGTGCGAATCACGTAAATGCGTCGTGAATTTTTTTTTCTCTACATGATCTTCCCCTTTTCTTTTGTGATTCTTCTTCTATGAACTTTGTTTTACTATCCAAAAATGTACTCCAATTGTACGGTTATCAGAAGGAGAACACACATAAAAAGAGAGTGGCGCGAATGGGCCGATTAAAACCACGGCGCGAATTGGAGTTCATACTGAATACTAATACTCCAATTGGAATTCATACTGAATACTCCAATTGGAATTCATACTGAATACTAATAATAAAAAATTAAAATTAAAACCACGGCGCGAATGGGCCGATTTGTCACAGACGAATGCGAAAATTAAGTGGGCTTTCGAAAACCTATTCACACAAACTACAAACTGTTGGTGTTGAATTGCCCAGAATACCCCAAAGAACATCCCTGTCCGTCCGAGACTATTTATAAACAGAGCCGAGCACAACATGGAGGGAGTCCTTGAATTGGTTACAAAAAAAAAAAAAATGAAAAAATGAGGGACTGCGAGAAGTTTTATACGAAGAAGACTGACTTACGCTCGATCGGTTGTGACAGAGATGACGAAGAAGATTCAACGGGGTGATGTTGATGCAATGTATATATCAACTGATGATTTACCTCTACGTCGTCCTCGGCGCCGTCAAAGGAGCGCTCGTCGGATGAAGTCGCTGGTGGACGACCAGATCAAGAAAACGACGGAGACGCATCTGCAGAGGGAGATTGCGGAAATGGCGCAGTCAGAAAACGAGCTGGGGTTTCCCAAACTGTCCGCATCGGAGGCAATACCTCAACGGGGGAGCGCGGTTCGTCTAATGGAGATGGTACAGGAAGATGAGGCTTCGGCCGATGAGTCTTCCTTTGGCCATGGCTTGCTTCATTAAGTTTTTTCGCGGTTCGTCTAATGGAGATGGTACTGGAAGATGAGGCTTCGGCTGATGAGTCTTCCTTTGGCCATGGCTTGTTTCATTAGGTTTTTCTTTAGTTTGATTTTCTAGCAACATTTTTGTTTTTGGAATTTTTGTTCTTGGGCATATAATGTCGGTTCATTCTTTGATTTTAAAAATAAAAAAACCGTAGCCAAACTACTTGCAACATTCTCACTTTACTTGAATTTTATGACTGTCTTCTTCTTCTGGAAAACCGCCGTTAATAAATATAAAATATGGCTACTTTTCTTGAAAAAAAAAAAAAAAAAAAAAAAAAAAAAAAAAAAAAGAAGAAGAAGAAGAAGAAGAAGAAGAAGAAAGAAGAAAAAATACCAAAAATATTCAACAACCCATGCATCAAAATAAAATAAAAATCTATATAAAGATAGCTTTCTCTGTATATCGAGTCTTGGAGAGGTAGATGTGTGGGAATGACAGGGGTTGCTTGCGTTCGCGTGGGCGAAACTATACTGCGAATCACGGAATAGAAAGATATTGTACGAGTTTGGATAGATTCCTTATCTACTCAATACTACACTTATTTTTTTTGGGAGTGTAGATGAGGGTCATCCACCCCACCCCCTCTTTATTTTATTTTTTCCTTCGTGTTTTGTTCATTTTCATCATCTCTCTATAACTCCAATTTCAGACATTGTCTGTTTCTTGAAATAGATATGCCTACATTCGACTCAAAAAAAAAAGAGGGGTCCAAGGGGAAGCAAAGGAGCCCGACCCAGGCCTTTAGGGCCTAAACTCGGCTCGTTCAAGAAAAGGGCCCAGTTCAGACATCATTTTCAGACCAAGTCCTATAAAAAAAACAAGGTGGGAGAAGGCATCGACAAGGGACCGGCCCGGCCCTAGGCTTAGGCCCGCGGAACTGTCTGCCCAACGGGCTCAGGCTGAACGGGCCGTGTCCACGGGCCTTGGATGAACGGGTCGGTCGGGATCGGCCCATACTTCAGATCTACGGGCCCATTGGAATACATAATGTTACATTAAATGAAGTACACTCGTTTTTGAAAACTAACTTGATAAAAAATCTATTCCTATAGAAACTCATTTTCTTTGTCTTTAAAAGCATACATTTTTTCCCTTAAAAGATGAAACAAGATTTTTAATACGTGCAGTGTAGTAGAGGAGGATACTGGTTTTTTTTAGATACTGATTTTAAATTTTTACATTATTTTTTTAAAGTTTACATCTCCCCATTTGTGTGTCAATTTTCACAAAAATTTGTTCTAAAGCATGAAATTATAAACATTATATGCTTTAAAGTAAAAATAAAAATAAAAACTAATACTAATCCTAAAAATATAAATATATTATTAAATAAATAATACATATAATAATATTTTTGGATATCGGATATTTTTTGAATTTTCAAATACGCATTCGGATTAGAAACAAATATATTTTCAGATAATTTACGGCCTCCATCTCCTCATTTCCCATACCCTCTTCTTCATATAAATGCACAAATTAAAATAAAAAAACATGTTTAAAATATAAGCCCATAGGCTTGAAGTCTAGGCCGGCCTGACAGGCCCGTTCAACCAGGGCCCGTGGACATGGTCTGTTCAGCCCGAGCCCATTGACCAAACAGGCCGGGCTTGGACCCTGTTTCAACTGACAGGGCCAGCCCCTTTTTACGGGTCTTGGTTTGGAAATGATGTCTGAGCTTGGCCCTATCAGTCAAAAATACCTATCAGTAATTTAATTAAACATGGTTTTAATTTTAAAATATTTAATGAAAGAATATCTCAATGACAATAACTTTTATAATATACCTATAGCTTTCAATGACAATAGCTTTTAATATACCTATCAGTCAAAAATCTTTTCAATGTTTAGTAGGTCCCCATTCATTTGAATGTTATTCTGTCATCCACCTGACACTCAAAAGTGTCAAAACATCATATTGGAACTAGAGAGAGTTCTTCTAACACTTGTTATATCGCTTCATGTTGTTATTAAGAAGAATACAAAATTTGCTGCTTGATTTTCAGTAGGGTAAACTGTTTGCCAATGTCATTGTTGCCCCAGGGATTTATAATTGTTCTTCTAACTGTATCTAAGATACCATGGGAAGCAAGTTCACCCTCTTCTACCCACCAAAAAAAAGTTCACCGTCTTATTGGATTCCATATACCTTACGGATAGGATATCCAAGCCTGAGTTGTCAAGGCTAATGTTATTTTTCACTATTTTGTGTTGACTTCTTGGTTAATAGGCTTTGACAACTAGTTGACCATGAGGATCTCAAATTGCGTGAGCAAACTCTAAACCCTTCCAAAATCAAATATCATAAATAATCAAGGATAAAATCAGAAATAAAAATGTTACAAAGGAACAAATTTGAAAAATTAAATACTTCTTATTAGTATATAGATAGTTGTGTTATAATTAGTTAATAGAAGCTTTATAACAAACTTATCTAGATATACTAAAAATTAATAAATCAAAATAAAATTGCTATGAATAGTATTAGAAAGAGAACAATACTATTATGTGAACATTTTTCTCTCAAGCCATAATTTTAAAACCCAGAGAACAATTTTACATTATGCAGAGGGCAAGCCAATAACAAATTGACTGCCAGTAGAATGCCTGAGACAACAGCAATTGGCTGAAAAAAAAGGTGTGTGTACATGTGACACCCCCTCATTGTTTCATAGCCAGTAATGTTGTCATCATTGGGTCTGATTCTAGAGTGGCATGCATCGGGTTTTGGAGGTCAGTCTCAAACATCCATATTTATTGATCTCTTGTCATTCTAAATGTGGACTTTATCTTGAACCGACATATGGGACATGTTTGTATCATCTTCAACCATGTTTTGATGCAGTTTTCATGAAATATATGCCCGCAAGGTGTGCGGATGATGATCATGGCCTCATCATTTTTAGAATCCATCAATTTTTCAAGACAAATCGTGCATGCACCTTCATTCACAACTGGATTGTTGCACTCAACCATCTCAAGCCCCGCATATTTACTCAATATAAAATTTTAGTCAAATTTAAACTCCATTATGTCATCAAGTCTAACTGTGATCATCACCATTTGATACTCGGGACCAAGCGCGTTCGCTTCCATGTAAATGAATTTTGAGATTTTCTCTGCAAATGTCATGAATAGGTAGTAAGCATTGTGGAGGAGTATAATTGCCACTTCGTTCACGAGATCTGTTGAGCTCAACAATTCCTCCAAAGGTCGAGTGATGGTGGAAGTTCTCTGGAAAGTTTGGTCGCACCCGATTCGTCGGATTGAGCCTTTTGATGATTCCAGCATCAACTCAAAGCGATCTGTGATATAAAATTTAATACAAATTTCTCTTTCTTTGACATTATTCTTTCTTTGCCGCTGCCATTTAAATCTTTTAGCAGACAAACCCCAACATCGACCGCGTCGTGGTGCACTCATTGTTCTAGCTCTCCGATTGTTTATTTATCTTCTGTTCAAGAGAACAAACTGAAAAAGAAGAAGATTGAATTAGGTCTCCTGGTCACATTATATAGTTGTATAGTCTATAAACAGTCGTATATGGTACAAGTTAATTAAACCAGGAGTTGGTTAGACATATGATATGAAGGAGTTCGAATTTAAGCATTGATACAACATGCTTTAATTGTTTGTGTGGCCAAATAAAATGGAAAGTGCTGGCCTCTTACAAAACTCTATAGCGCACAAGGAACGAAAGCAAAAATTATAATTATATATATATATATATATATATATATATATATATATATATATATGACTCGTGATTACGTACGGTTGTGCGGTCGGTGCGGATTCGACGTGCGTCGTTTGATCGCGGGTTCATCGCATCGGACGGTCGGGTGTGATTCACGTCGACCGTTGGATGCGATGGACCCGCGATCGGACGACGCACGTCGAATCCGCATGACCGCACGCTATCACTCGACTATACACAACCGCGATGAGGTGCGGCGGCCGCACCGTGCGGTAGCCGTCCGATCGCGGGTCCATCGCATCCAATGGTCGACGTGAATCGCACCCGACCGTCCGATGCGATGGACTCGTGATCGACGGCCCGTGGTCGACGCCGCACGGTGCGGCCGCCGCACCTAATCGGTGCTATATATATATATATATATATATATATATATATATATATATATATATATATATATATATATATATATATATATATATGAAAATGATTGCGTGCGGCGAACGGCAGGTGCGGCCGCGACGTGGGCCGTTCGATCGCGGGTCCATCGCATCCAATGGTCGAGATGAATCGCCCCCGACCGTCCGATGCGATGGACCCGTGATCGACGGCCCGTGATCGCTGCCGCACCTGCCGTTCGCCGCACGTAATCACGTCCCTATATATATATATATATATATATATATATATATATATATATATATATATATATATATATACGGTGCGCGATGCGGGAACGTGCGCGAACGACCACGGGCCGTCGATCACAGGTCTATCGCGGGTCCATCGCATCGGACGGTCGGGTGCGATTCACATCGACCGTTGGATGCGATGGACCCGCAATCGAACGAACGACGTCGTTCCCACACCGTGCGGGACGCCGCACGATATCACTCGACTATATATATATAGAGAGAGAGAGTATTACATATGATTGATAAAAATAATCAAAATCCACTTTAAAATGACATGATTCAAATAGGTCTCAGGAATTAAAAAAAGACTGATGTAGCCTCCATGTGCATTTGGTACATTGTACATTACAACGGACTCAAGATATCCAAAACATATATAAATATAACATGACACTCATCAGAATCAAAAGTAGTGTCAATTTTGAGACCTTCCACACGACCTTTTATCCCATTTTACAGATCTTTTTATCACATCAATTCTTATGGATAATCTCGTAATATATTATTCATTGAATTAGTTAAATCACATTAGTTATATTTTATACTTCATTATTTAGATAAAGTTTTCATATATGTCAATTTATGAATATCTTGTAAGTCTTTTTTCTTATATGCTAGATGTGTATCATATATAAAAAATGAATTAAACATTTTAATAACCTTAACACACATAAATAGAAAATAGGACTTAAATAAAATATATATAAACAGAATAAAGAGATGCACAAAACAAATAAATATCTGCACTTATATTTTATTGATGATAGAAAAAAAAAAATGAACATAGTAATAACAAAGGAACAAAAAGAAAAAAACTGAAAAGAGTATATGATTGATAAAAAGAATGACAGTACTGACCGCTTATTCTGGGAGCCGGGACTGGATGTTTGAGTGAGAAAAAAAAAACAATGGCTGCTAGGTTTATATATAGATTTACAAAGATTGAATCGGTTCAGATGTGATTAGTTAGTTATGGTATTTAACAGAGACAAGAAATATTATATATATATAACAAATATTAACAACAAAAATATTTAACAAACTAATCCCGTGAGGAAACTCACACCGTGAAACAAAGAAGAATTAAATAAAAATTTGAATAAAAAACACTCATTTATCTAAACATGATTTGAGAAAAATAAATAATAATTTACATAAATAATGTATTAACTGACCATTCTAACCAATTAATCAATTGAAATAAAATACTATATCCGCTTGTATGCATTTTTATTTGATGGTGTTTTTTTAATTTCAAGTCATCCAATGTTTTCATTTCTCTATCATTTAAATAATTGATTAATTATTTATTTATTATTATAGAAAGTGATGGTCCAGTTTTTTGTTTTTCATTTTATCTTTTAAACATTTGATTTTACATGTATCAATATTTATTTAAATTTTAAAATTTTAAAATTACTCAGGGATACATATCT
The DNA here is from genome assembly GCA_030737845.1 of Acorus calamus. Taxonomy (NCBI): domain Eukaryota; kingdom Viridiplantae; phylum Streptophyta; class Magnoliopsida; order Acorales; family Acoraceae; genus Acorus; species Acorus calamus. The sequence goes on along the minus strand of CM060868.1, from coordinate 33,554,397 downwards.
ATATCATGTTACACATAGATTTGAATGAGTATCTTAACCAATATTTTTTGAATTATTTTATTTAGATTTTAAAATTAATCTTTTTTTTTGTCTTTTCTTGATTTTATTATTTGACTTTGATAAAGAATAAAATCAATATGTGTGGAATTTGTTTTTATAGGGAGAGGATATACAAACCTCTAACTTTACATGTTTTTTAGGGCGCTGGTACACGCATCCCATTTTTACTTCCTGTTTTGTATCCACCGATATGATTTACATGCGTTTTTAGTGAGTCTTCCATGCACACCTAGTGGAATAATAGAATGGCTAAATTTAGGGTTTTGAAATAACAATGCTAATTTATTTTCATGTATTCTGATATAATTACATTAATTTATTCTTTACAAATAAACATGTTTGTAAAGCTTATTCACCTTTATCCAAACTTGTTCTCCATCTATTCCATTGCGCAAACAGGGTCTTTAGAGTGTATTTCCCGGTCTACAATCAATTCATTTTCTGTAATCTTGATATTTTCCCTCGTGTGTCTGATTTAATTCTTTATCCCCATCAAAAACTCTTCCTCCACTCTTGAGAGCTTCCATTAATGGCTCTCCTATCGATATCTTCTTCTCCCAATCCTTTCCTCCACAAATTCAACCTCCCCAAAACAGAAACCCAAAGACTCTCGCCATCCAAATCACAATTCAGTCTCCTCCGATGCAGAACCCCATCTCTCCCATCGAGATTCCCTCTCTTCAATAACCTAATCTCCACCAATCGCACGGCCATCATCGCATCAGTGGCCGGTCTCGAGACGTCCCCCTACGACGCCGACGACAGCGGATCGCCATGGGAAGGGGCGATCGTGTACAGAAGAGACGCCTCGGCCTCGCACGTGGAGTACTCCACGACCCTGGAGAGGCTCGGCCTCGGGAGGCTCTCATCGCGGGTCTCGGCTTCGCGGGCCTCCTCGATGGGTCTGCGGATGTCGAGGAGGGGCGTCAGGGACGACAGTCTCGAGACGCCCGTGTTGGTCTCCGTGGACATCACGAGGAGGAAGAGAAAGCTGAAGCTCGACGGGATCCTCCGCACTGTGATCACTCTCGGATGCAATAGGTGAGCCGTTCGACGATATGCCGATATGAATTCAATTTTAAAGAATGAATGAATAGTGACGCCACCTAGGATTTGAACTTAGCATTTAAGAAACAATGACGAAAACCAATCCAAACAAAAACACACACAGAACAAGAGATTTATGTGGTTTGGGCAAATTTGCTTATGATTATGGAGGAGAGGAGGAATCGATTCACTATCAACCAGTAACGGAAAAATGACGTTTCTTTAGAAAATGATGATATCTCTTAGCCCTAACAAGGAAGATATTAAATAAATAGAGGCACATATTAATGCATGACATCTCACAGCGTATTGTAATTGTTGAAGGTGTGCTGAGCCTGCTGCTCAGCCTGTATTCACCAACTTTAGCCTCTTGTTGACCGAAGAGCCCATTGAAGAACCTGAAGAGATCGACATGGGGACAATCTTTGGAGAAGTCCAGGATGAGGATTTTGTTGACTTGGATGACCAGCTCTACTTCCCGCCCGAGGAGAAGGAAATTGATATATCTAAGCATTTGCGAGACATGGTGCATCTCGAGATCACGATTAGCGCTATTTGTGATGCAAGCTGCAAGGGTTTGTGTCTCACCTGTGGCGTGAATCTAAACAGGGGAAGTTGTGATTGTGACAGAGTAGATGAGGTGAGTCTAAGAGATCGGGGTCCTCTTAAAGACATCGCAAAGAAGATGCACCGAATATGACGGGTGCGTTTTTTGTTATTTGCATTTTGGGTTAGTTGATGATTTTTCTTGGTATCATTTTGTTTTCTTGTATTATGTGTTTAGTTATGCTGAGGGTATGATACAAAATTAAATACCAAGCCTTCATGTTATATACATTGCAATCTTAGCAACTAGCAATCTAGAATGTCTGCCTTTTATTCTTTAGCTAAGTGTTTTCTTGCACAGAGTGGAAGACATCTTGTAACAATTCAAAATACATTTAAAATGGAGCATTATAAATAAATTGTTTGGCAATATAACATGCAGTTGGCATAATCAAAATTTTTATGGAAAAACCAAAGATCGCTTACTTCTATACATATTCTTGAGTTATCTATCAGTTTTTCTGGAGAATTAGAACTAGCTGTAACGCATACCTCTTCATTTAGGGCTTCAAGTTCATGTCTCTTAATGTGTTTCGTCTCTCGAGTTAAGCTAGAAACTTCAATGAACTTTGTCATTCGTTTTTTTTGTTCATGCTATGGTAGCCCCTTTCTAGCTCTAATTATATCGAGACTTTTCTCCCTTGGAAAATGCAAATAGTTCGGGCTTCAATGTTTCTTTTTATCTGTGATTGTGTATTTTTTTATTATCAATTTCTCTCATGTCCATAATCTTCTGTTTCCTTCTTCCCAGGTATAAACTAGGCTCTTCTCTGTTTCCCATGATCTTTTACTTGGATTTCATACATTATGATGTTCTTCGTGTCAAATCCTTGCAAATTTTCCAAGCAGCCTTGTAATGCCAGGATTTAGAGAACTATGAGTAAACTCAATCTGCTACGTTTCAGAGTATAAACTGTCTGAGCTGCTCCTAAACAAATTTATATTCTACCCAAGACCTTTGCAATTATGTCAATAATTGGAAGTATCAATAGTTAGTTATTTTCTTAAACAGATGCCCAGATTCGATGTTTTATAAAGTGCAAAATGATAATTGAGATTCCGTTTTCTCGTCTCCATGACATGCCCCAGATCACGCAGATGATTTCCTGTTAGGAATCCTATCGTCCGTGGAGTCCGAAAATGATTCCTATTTATAAATATTTACCACGTATGTGTTAAAGTGAGTTGACAATGAAAACTGTTCCAGTCTTCTTCTTTCTAGCTATGAGAATAGATTTATCAACAATAAATCTTCTTCCAGAATCCTTTGACATTTGATCTTCAGAGATAAACCTGTAGCTGATGATTAACCTAATGTTCCAAGCAACAAATATTCTCACTCCAATCCCACTGGATGCTTTTCTTCTATAGAAAACACAATAATGCTATTCTCATGCTTCTTTTTCTCTTTAATCCATCTGTATATAAGGTATCTTGTTCTCTTTATTTCTCTATGGCAAGAAAGTATTCCAAACTTCGCTACATGACTGCCTAAGCTGCCTTCAAATGTTTACTAAGGGGAGCATTTGAAATGTTAAAAGTCAACATTGTCCTCTATTAATACTTCTTTTTATCATACTAACCACTTTCTATTATACTAATGAAATGAATGATAATGATCATACAATTTTTTATTGCTTTTTATTTCTTTCTTTTTTTAGCATCGGAGGGACCCTTCAGTTTTGTTTCTCACTCCTTACAGTAATAAAATGTATAAACAATTGTCATTGATTGTTACAAAGAGGCTGCTAAACCAGTGCTATTTACACAGGCAGGATATAAAATTTTTAGAAAACACTGGGGACAATCATTCTTATTTTTTCATTGAATATAATAAAGACCTTAAATTAAAAAATATATAACTGAATATCATATTTTATGTATAAGATTACAAATTAACATAAACAAACTATTTAAAATTTATATAAAATTATTTCAAACTGTATGATCAAATTCTCTAACAGATTAATTGAAATTAAAATTAAAATTTGCTAAAAAGAGACACATTAATTAAACTTGTTTTTTTATTTCTTAAGACTTGGTTGAATTATTTGATACATCATGATCTATAATTAGAATGATTTGATTTCCATAGCATGAGTGTGCATAATATAATTCACGTAATCATTCGTTATTTGAAACATATCAAGTATTAAATCCTCCATCTCTAGCTGTAGTAACCTTGATGTCTTTCTAGCTTTGTTTAGACTCTTTGGGTGAGATCCATTGATCAAACGGTTTATGATCAAACTCTTCCAACTAAAGAAAGAGACAAAAAGAGACGAGAATAACGAGGCAAAGCGAAGCCCGTACAAAAAGTGACGGACGGTTGAGATTAATCATGAGATTTCTTTTACGGGTAGTCCTTTTAAGAACCGGTCGTTTTGTTTGTCACTACTATAGAAAGTGAAAACTTCCGGGTCCGTTGAATTTACAAAAATCTCCCTGACCATCCCATAAAAGTTTCTGAATGCTTTTCACAGATGGAAGGGTATATACGTCATTCCACTCTCCTCGTGCTTCCCATGCCCCTCTGAAAACCCTAAAATACATCACCACAAACGAAAACAGAAACCCTAACCCTAATCGCCATGGATTCCTTGACTCGAGGAGCTCTCATCCATGGCGAGCGACTCGTCTTTACCCCATTCTCTCCCTCCAATCCGAACCCCAAATCCGCACCGGCTCTCAAGCACCTCCGCCTCTCGCCCTCAAAAGCTAAGGCTTTTAGGGCGTCTTCCAATTCAAGCCCCGACAAATCTCCCCTCCTCCCCAGAATCAGAACCACCGCCGGCGCCGTCGTCCTCACGGCGGCGACCGCCCTCCTCGCCTCCAAACTCTCCCGTCTCCCGGCGAGAGCCGACCCCCCGCCGCCTCCGGTGATGACGGAGAAAACCGAGTCCCCCTCCCCTCCGGTCTCGCACTTCTCGAATCGAACTCCGAAGCCGTCGACGCCCTGCGATCCCTCCTTTACAGGAAGCTCGAAGAAGGCGAGGATGACGAAGTCGTGAAAGTCCTGAACAAGCTCGTCGAGGCGCGGCCGAAGGAGACCGAGTGGAAGTTCCTCCTCTCGCGCCTCCACAACGAGAACGGCGTTATGGCGGAGGCGCGGAGGCTCCTCGAGGAGATCCTGGCCGTCGATCCCCTCTCGTTCGAGGGCCTGTTCGAAATTGCGGTATTGATGGACCAATGTGGCGAGGGGGAGGCGGTGATGCGGCGGTTGGAGGGGGCGCTGAGCCTCGCGAAGGAGGAACAGAAGGGGAAGGAAGCGCGGGATGTGAGGTTCATAATCGCGCAGATGAAGTACCTCCAAAAGGACGTCGACGGGGCTTTGGAGAGCTATAGCAAGCTTGCGAGGGAGGATCCGAAGGATTACAGGCCTTATTTCTGTAGGGGGGTTATATTCAGCCTTTTGGATCGGAATAAGGAGGCGAGGGAGGAGTTCAAGAAGTATCATGAGCGCTCGCCGAAGACGTTTGATGTCGACGGGTTTCTGCAGACGCCACTCTCGCGGATGAAGCTGTTCGGGGGAGAATCTGAGGAATTGAAGGGATGGGCTTTGTTTGATGGTTGTTTTGGTTGGGGGGGGGGGGTGAATAAGTTTCTCAATGCAAGGTTAGTCTGCTCACCCTTTTCAATTACTTTTGGGGTGACATTGCATGGTGGAATTTGTTTTTGGTTTTACTTATATTGAGAAATCAATAATGGCTTGACCCTGTCTTTTGAGATGCATAACCTGCTTCGAATCAGCCCGGTTTGAGATGTTGAAGGAAATGTGACATGACATGATATAAATTTTTAATCTTTTTTTTTGCAAGTGAAAATCAAATTCCGACAATGTACTGTTATGTAATTGGGTTTTAGATACTCAAATATGGCTTTATTTGTATTCAAATTTGTTGGATTTATTGTAATAGTGCATTTGGATTGGTCATTGATTTATTTATGTTTCTTTTGTTATATTCAACAAGTTATTTGAATGGTAGAGCTTATGAATGAGATGTTACAGAGTGGGATCAACATCAATTTGATAAATTTTCCCTTGTCAAAGAAAAGCCAAAGTGTTTTCTTGTTTTTTTAACCATACACCATTTGAATTTGAATTATGGGATATGAGTCTACGTATTAGTTCAGATTTAAGATTAGAATGGAAATGATACTTTTTGATGCCATCAAGCAAGAGAATAGGTGTCCTATGGATAGGTTCTAGGATAAAGCTTGAACAAAAAAGTTTGATTGACCAGGAATAATTGGATTAGTTAAGCCAGTTCAAAACATGGTAACACCAAGAAAGTGTTGGTGTATAGTTATCCAACTTACCTAAGCTGGTTTCAATTTTAAAAACTTTAACCTCTTATTCTTAACCAAACAACATCAAACAATTTAGTCCTTAATTATTTATTATGCCAAATGTAACTTGAAACAACCAAATGAAGAATGTATAGAATAATTGTTTTTTAGATTACTGTTTTATTTCGTTCTGTTCACTGCCCCAACCAAATGGGGGCTTGGTATTAGAATAAAGTAAACTGAAATCCTGTTAATCTGCTTTCTTTAAAAATAAAAATTCTTGTTAAGCTGCAGTACTAACTTTGTCTGGGTATTGGACCACTCTGCAACCATCTAGAAATAAGAAGGGAATTCTTAGAAAATTCATCTAGTTTTATAATTACTATTTTGTCGAACACCAGCCATATTACTGACTGTCAAGTTCATGGAATGTTTTCCAAGTATGATCAAATTTGAAAAACTTTTTCAGTCATTATTCTACATGGAGGATAGAAAATAACTCACATTTTGTTGAGGTTGGTCATAACACTAATGTTTCCATGTGCCTGTTACTGGATGTCAGCCCATGATTGAGGATCAAATGCACTCGTGACATATGCCTACAGTCCATGGATTTCTGTATCAATGCGCATGCCATGTTGAAACACACGAATGAATCTGATGCAGTGTTTAGGACATAAAAAATTGATGCTTTGGCAACTGTTATTGTCTGGTAGTTTGCATAGATTGTTTTCAAGTGCAAATGAAACACCGGATGAAAAAGGAACACCTTTATAGACTAGAATGTTAATAAACCCTTCACAAAGCAAACTAAGGGTAAAGTATGCTCTTTATTATCATATAAAAAGAACTTCTTTATACTTTGTATATCACATTGAACAAGCATGCACAGCCGCACAGGTTTGAATCTTTCGGTTCACACTGCCTCAATATTTATGTATTGTTTTGTTTCTTTAGGAATCTTTTTTTTCTGAGAAAATATTTCTTTAGGAAGCTTTAGATCAATGCAGCAGTTGATGTGGTGATTCGTCACCAGCACTTCTGATGTTGAATTGACAGTTTCAGGCCCTGTACCCGTGTCGGACATAGACACGGCACGAATATGGCCCGGCACGCCTCCAGCCGTGTCTGCATTTTTGTCTGGACAAGGCCCAGGATACAACTGAGACATGGCCCATCCGTTCATCCCAAAAGTAAAGAAAAAAAAAGAAAAAAGAGGGCCTAAATATAGTTCACAAGTATTCAATCCATTAAAATAGCTCAGAACAACCTATTTAAACAAAATTTTTTTATGAAGGTTAAAAAAACAGTGATTTATTAGTTTAAATAGTGATTTATAGTTTAAAATAATGATTTATAAAAATAGTGATTTATTAGTTTAAAACAATGATATATAAAACAGTGATATATTAATTTATACAATTGTTTATAAATAGTGATTTATTTGAAATGTGTTTGTTTATATAAAATAATGATACGTATGTATTATATTAATTTGTTTATTGGTGTATCCTAGCCATACCCATATTTTATTTTTACAAAAATTGCATTGTCGCGTGTTCGCGCTTCATAGGTTTCAGGTTTTTCTTGAGGTTTGTTGGACTGAACCATTTGATTGGTGAATGGAATTAAAAAATATCTTTTGATAATATACACCTTATTTGGAAAATTATAGTAAACTATTGCAATCAGACCTCTTATCAGTTCTTGTCGGATACATGGGTTCCTATAACAAAACAACTCCTGTAGCATTTAGAAACTTATTTGGAAGGAACTTTACACTTAATACTGCATTCGAAATTAGGTATTGCATGACATACTTATCAGACCATAATGAAAACAATAGGTACTGCATGACATGCTGATCAGACCACAAGCAGCCCCGCCTTTCTTTCAATTCTGTCTACACAAGAGAATCACCACCACCACCACCACCACGACCACCATCATCACATTGTTTAATTGCAGTGGATAGACACACATCTTCGCTGGCATAAAAAAAGCACCCATGATTTTTCGCATCTTGAATAAGTTTTTCCCATATGGATGCGCTTCTGCTAAGAGTAAGCTCATTTCCTAATATCCACAAGCTGTACCTGCAACAGAGGAAAAAACAACGCTTCCATCAAACAATCGATCTCAATATCACCTCCGACGGAGCATCATTATCCATCACCCTACCTGGCCCTTGTCAATGCTGTGTTTGTTCTCTGGCGATTAGAAAGAAAACCCACAGAACCGTTCCCGTTGGACCTGACTGTGGAGATAATGATCAAATCCTCTTCGCCACCTGAAAACCATCGATCGTCTTAACCTTAACACTGAATTTACTTTGATCTTTGTATGTGTTTTCAAGCTTTCTTTCAGGACCACGACTTGTGCCATATAAGGGGAAATGACCCCCACTGATACCCGTCTTCCAGAAGCAGCAGATGCTGTAACAATGGTGGTTTAGTAAGCACTATGGACATGTTATCATCAAAACTAATGGCCAAGTCTGCTCACCTTGGGAAAGCCTTTCAATGATGTTCGAGACTGCAGCAACCTCCGCCATGTTCATCCGGCTGCAGTTCCACTCATCCAATGCTTCTTCCCATCAATGTTTATGAATGAATATGTTCCATACATTCGCCCTGCGAGGTACTGGGGCATTCTGTAGCTCTTGTGGGTGAGAACATTAGGACCATCTAAAATCTTGTTTTCATAAAAAAATTCATTGGGGAATCTGCTAATAGAGGGGTGCATCCTATACTGCACGTTCAGGAGGTGTTTCTTGTGATCCAATGAACTCAACCTCTCAAACAGGCTTTTCCCAAACCCAGCTTTCTCGCTTGACTGCAATAGAACAAATGCCCATTATTCAATCAAGTATGTTTGGAAATCTGTTTGAAATACAGTCTTCATTTAAACCTGATTTTGAAAACATTCGGAACACTATACGGGCTAAATTGATTAATTCAAAAAGCAGAATCAAGAATCAATCAAACTCGTGTTTGTAACCTTGCTATGAACCATGGCGGGTAACTGGCGTTCGTCACCGATGAGGATGGCATGTTGTATGCCAGGAATCTGTAGAGGGATAAATGCTTCACACTCCTTCAACTGTGCGGCTTCATCGATCACTAGTATCTTCAGCGGCTCCTCCATTGCAAATCTGTGCAACTTAGCCGAACAACAGACTGTGCAGAAGATGAGAGTGGCCCTTTCCAAGCAGTAGTTTACGATGAAAGGTTCATTAGAACTCTTGGGAAGTTTAAGCGTGTCAAGGAGACCTTTAAGTATCGAAAGACATTCAGTGAACTTCAATGGCTCGTCGGATTCAAATTTCGGCGTTTCATCACCCTCAGCAGAGAGTGTAAACAGCCTTTCCAACTCTGTTTTTGAAAGTTTGGTTTTGTGCAACCATTTGTCAAGGTTTCTAAGCAGATCGCAGGCCGTCGCTATGTTTTCGAAGTCGGTCTCCGAAATAGAAGAACTTGGTAGATGAGTCCACAGAGTTTCCAGGCATTCTATCAGACTCTCCGAAACAGCTCTGAATCTCCACCTCACGAAACTCTTAAACGTTGGACACTCATTATTCTTCTCCGAATGGATTCTGTACTGCGAAACGCCGTCCTCGAGAAGATCAGTCATGGAGGCAATGCGGTGCCTCCACCCCGTCCGCAGTGGGAAGCAGAGCGAGAGCTTCTTCGCTCGGTTTTCAAGAAACACATGCTGAACAAGTTCAAAATCATTGACTTCCATCCGATCCCTGTTTCCAAACAGAGCTACATCGCCCAATCTGAACGCGCGCCAGCCCTTCGGAGACGGATCCCCGACCACCAATCGCAGAAAGCGAGACGCCACTTCCAGGACCGCCACGTTCGTCGGCGCGCAAGTCAGGGTCTTGCATTTCATCCTCTGAAGAGCCCGCAATAAAAAGGCGGTCGTATTCGTCTTTCCGGTCCCCGGTGGACCCCAAATGAGTCTGATCTGGTTCTCATGCGCGCACTGACTTGCTGAAACGCAGCTCGAAACCGCACTCAATTGAGACTCATTCATATCACCATCGACAGCTGCGGATGAATCGGATGAACAGAGTTCGCAATCCTTTGGGACCTTAAAATTGGTGCATAAGACGCGTTTTATGATGCTAAGGTTCCTTTTTGTGGTCCAGACGTCCAAATTCAGAGACACCCAAATCCGACTATTGGTGATGACGTTCATCAGCGACACTGCGAAAAGCTGTCTCGGTCTCTTCAACCACTTGCCGTAATTACCTTCTTCGATGGCCTTGGAAGCTTTGATTTGGTAACAACAGGAAGGGAGGTTCTCGTCGTCTCCAGGTCCTCGCATGACGAAACAGAGAACGCATGATTTGCTCAACTTGTTTGGATGGGACGACAATTGTGAGGGCTTGACGTCCGAGAGAGCGAACAAGTCCCCTGTCTTGGGGACGTAGTTCTTGTGGTGGTCTGGGCGATCGTCAACTGTGATGATGTAGTGACCCTTTCTGAGGGACTTTGTTTCGACATGACGTGTTTCGGTGAAAGGAAGCTTAGTGAAACTCTGCAAGGATGAACACAGTTCTGCTCGGGTTTCTTCGAGCAGTGGTTTTATGTATGATTTCAAATAGAGATCCACTGATCGGAATGTCATTGGGATCTTCTCCACCTGTTGAGATTGCACAGGTGATCAACACGATGTTAGTGATTAATTGCAAAATACATGGATGAAGATAATAAGTATTTAGAATAACCCTTATAATAATTTTAAACATAATCGGAATACCATAAGAAATAAAAGATTTTATGGTTGGTTATGTTTTTTTTATTCTCATTAGAAAACGTAAGAATAAATGTTGGGTTGTTTGATTGATAAATAATAAAATATAAATAAAGTATAAAAAAATTGATTTGATATGTGAGTCATTTGATGTATAAGAGGTGTTGATAGATGATTTGATGTGATAATGTGAAAAAAATTGATTTGACATGTGGGCCCATGAGAATAGATAAACTGAGTATAGCTTATCATAGAGGTTACTTAAAATTGTTATACTATCTTATACTCGTTTAAATTGGCTTAGTAATACCAAGTTATACCTTACAAACAAACAACCATTTTCCCTATTCATTCTTATACCACCCTTATACTTGCTTAATCCATTAACCAAGCGGGGGGTAAGAAGTCTAGTAAGATTGATATTCTACTAATGATATAAAAATAAATAACATTTTCAATTATATATATGCAAAATAGGTTATACAAATTGGATAATATCATACCAATATCTATCAAATCTTAATTTTTTTTAATGTATACCTTTAAAAAATCACATTTTAATAAAATATCCCTGATAATTTTTTATTTTTAACCCTTCAAAAGGGTTTAAATGGTACATGAACACTTTCTTTTACCCGTTTTGAGGGATTTTTTTTTAGAGTTTGAAATGGAGAATTTTGATAATATAGGATCGCGGTCAACCCTGTGCAAAGGCGATCAAGGCAAATTGCTCAGGCCTCTCACTCAGGAGAGGGCCCTCAAGAATTGTACATTAGATGGAATAAAAAAAAGCGGTGCACTTTTATTCAAGTGAATTAGTTTCTCTCAATGCATTTTTCTTCTCAAAATCAAATCTAAAATTTCTCTTCCCAAATCTCTCCAACAATAATTACAATATCACCCTTATCTAGGTATTTCAATTTCAAGATTTGTCTCCAACCTCTCTAGCTTCATGGAAATTTCTCCCTTCTTCGAGTTTGTTAAATTAAATAATGCTCAAACCATGTATTTTTTAGATTTTTTTCATTCCATTAAAATTTAACTCTTTCTTTTTGTTGCTTTTATGCTTTTAAATTATTATAAAATATTGTATAGCTTTTAATAAATTGACATATAAGATTTAAATAAGTTAATTTTTTTTTGTGAATATGCATAGGGTCGCACTTTAAAAATTCACCTGAGGCCTAGTAAAAATTCGCCAGCTCTGTATAGGATTGATTGAGGGATATATATGTAAAAAATCTATTTTTAGTTATTAATTCCATAATAAATTTTATAAACGATTTATTTAATAATTATTAAAATTTTCTTTAACATGATTTTTATATCACATGTAAACGGGTGGGAAAAAATTGAGAGTGTTGGTTTAGGGTAACTTTTTAAAAATATTTGTTTGTTTACACGCACATCGTGCGTGAATGAAAACGAGCATAACTTAATGAAATTGATGTAGTAGTTATCTATTCTAGAACACACATAAATCCGGGCAAAGAGTGGGAATTAGTCTATTCCGTGAAGCATGTCAATACTGAACAGTGATCGACATACGAAACTTACCATATCCGATTCCGGACCTATGTTTCTTTGACCAAGTCAGACTAAAAAGGGAGTGAGTGAGGTAGTGAAAAAGAAGGTTCAAACCAACCCAATCGGACAGTTCGCATTGTAGAGATAGTTTGATTTTTTTTAAAATTTTTCTTTTTTGAGATTAAAATCTGATTTTTTTTAGTGATTTATTGAAATCTGATCTATTAAAGAACATAAAAAAAGGCTGATTATTGATACTCACGAATGAACCTCCACAGTATTACGTTAGAGAGATCACAGTACGTTATACTTAAAACAGTGCTTTTAATCCGTGATCAACTGATTATGTCACGTCATATTTGTGTTTGTTTCTTAGGGTGCGTTTGGTTACGCGATTGCGCTGCGATTGCAATTATAGAAAGCTGCGTTTGCAATCGCGCAACCAAACAGTTTTGTAATCGTAGTTTTAAACCCAGCGACTGCAGGCAAATAGTGCCCAAAAGCTGCGATTTCAAAAAGCTGAGAAAGTGAGCTTCCTGCAGAATCAGGTTTGCAATCGCAGATTCCTGCAGAATCAGTTTTGCAATCGCGCAACCAAACACACCCTTAGTATCCAGTTGTGAATTAATTATTTTTCTTGCTTATTGAAGGACATTTTTGAATGTTTAATTTTGCATAAACAGTATGCAATAGGCACATTAAAAAAAAAAAATTCACACAAAAAAACATTCAATGGTGTGCGTGATACACAAAACAATGAAAATATTAATGTCATAAAATTCACATCATAAGCGTTCATGAGTTCTTTCAAAGGGTTCTTAAAAATCACTCACCTACACAATACAACACACAGCACGTATACAAATTATTACAAATATGAATAATTCACTAACCTTGCGATCATAGAAGAGACTCTGATCAAGAATGTTATCAAAAGACCAAGAGAACACCACATCCAACAAATCCCACTCTCTCTTTTCCTTCCCTTTCCCTTCCCCCCTCTTCATTTCCTCCCCCATCTTCTTGTTTTTCTCTTCCTTTGCTCTCCAAATTGTTTGAAGTTATTTTTTCTTTTTTGTGCTCACTCTTCTTTTTCTCTTTTATTCTCTGTTTCCTTGGCTCTCAAGAAGTCTGTTCTTTTCTTTTTTGTGCCCACTCTTCTTTTTCTCTTTTATTCCCTGTTTCTTGGCTCTTAAGAATCAAAAGGAACTATAGTTCTCGGCTATATTCCAAGTGGGTCCAATTGCACATATTCCTATAGAGGTTGGACCTGTTAGGGCTGGATTCAACCAGGATTGGTTAGTCTCCTGTTCAATAAGGGCCTGATCCAATCATGTGATAGACACGTGAAATATTCTTTAAGGACAAAAACTTTTGCATTGGATCTGATTCAAATAATTTAAGTTTAAAATTGAGCAATTCGTTAATCAAATTTAATACATATAAATCTAGTCGAATAATTCATTAATCAAATTGAACGATTCATGAATCAAATAAAATAAGATATCAATGAGATAAATTTTATTTTATATATTGTGTGGGGGGGGGGGGGGGAGAATCCCACATTCATCCTGGAGACGACACATATTCATCTCAAATGGGTTAACAGACCATTTGGCCCGATCTGAAGACCAGTAGCCATGGCCACCATCTGACCTGACATGTTTTCTGAGGAGTATGACTCGCAAGGCCTGCCGAGGAGGAGAGAGAGGCTAGACTATTCACGACACGAGCAGCCATAATACTAGTCATACGGTGAACCACTCGATGACATAGTCAGCAAAGCATATATCTCATTGGTTGATCAGTCAGACCTAGGCCTAGTTACGAAGGGTGGGGGACCACCTCGACCTGACCATTGCCATAGGAGGTCAGAGACCACCCTATCCAGTATAGCTAGACGAACACATTCTAAATTCGACAAGTAGACTGACAAGGTCCTAGCTAGCACGTATAGTTTAATGCCACATAACCACGATATCATAACAAACTGATCAGCGCCGTACTACTCAGAATCTTCTCTGAAGCAAAATATTATGCCAAATCAAAGAGATCGGTATGCTGGGGGTTTGTTGTCTGCCCTACAATAAAAAGGGGACAATATAGGAGAAGAAGGTATGCAATCTCCATTAGTCATTCCATTTGTTTGCATAAAACTAGACCCAATTGTCAGAGTTTTTTTGAATGACACCACACCGGTGTCAAGTGTTTTCTGTGTGTTTGTTCGCTTTCTGGAGATTCATATCTTCACTCGGAGGAGGAGCTCCGTCTTGGAGAAAACACATACCTTTGGATGAACATCAATTTGTGGAAAACTTGTATTGAATCAAATTTAGATAATTTGTGATTTATAATTTCTTAGAACAATTTCTCAAATGCCTACTATGTAAAATGTCTATATGGCAGTCATCTATTAAAAACTTATTAGTCGTGACGGGATCCTAACCCATCTATAAGGGTTGGTGGGGGTTGGTGGTGAACACTTCCTCTTAGAATAATGTGTGATGATGCATGATTTGGCCACCTTTAAAAGAACCAATTCAAGTGATTTCGCTCTCTTTTACTAGAAGTAATACAGTCTCTTTAGTACAAAAACCTACTCTATGTAGTGCAGTAATGATCCCAAGTTACACTGTTTGGGCGGCTTAAAAAGTTCTGGTTTTCCATGGAGGGACGGCCCACCTGTGAATGTATGGGAAGACTATCCAAAAAGAATTAGTTGCAATGATGTATGATGATATTGACTTGAGGTTTTTTTTTAAAGAGTTGGTTTGGAAAGAGTTCATATTCTGGGTGACAATCATGGAGAATCTATATGTTGTCTAATAAAAATTTGACACATTGATATAAAAACCAATTCTATAAAAATATCATCATTTGTGATATTATTTACAAGAAAACAAGTACATGCACATTTAATTTTTTTTAACCATCTACGTGACATCCATTGGTTGGTTAACACAAAGATTTTCTTTATTGTCACACAGAAGATTTCAATTGGTTGGAAATGGAGAGTGGTTGAGTGGAGAGAGAATCTTGTACCCGTCTATTCTTTTGCTTTATATATGAGCTGGGTGAAAAAGGTGGGCGTAGCCGGGTTGGGCCTGGATCCGAATACCTGATTATGTTCACCTTTTCACCAAATGGGCCGATTTGACCAGCTTGGGTGGCCGATTAAGGGCTGGCCGCCTAACGGGTCGATTTCCATCAAAGCAACGTGACTATAGGCCAATTCCGTCTCGGTGGGCGTTTAATCCCCGCCTAGACCCGCTTTTTAAAACAATGGATAAAAGTTATTATTCTGCAGGAGGATCGAAGATAGCTCATATCTTTCTTTTTGTTGAGGTTGGTCATAACACTGTAGTGTTTCCATATGCATAAGTTACTAGATGCCAGCCCATGGTTTAAGGATCAAATGCACTCATGACAGATGTTAACAGTCCATTGGTTTATGTATCAGTGTGCATTGCCATGCCGTGTTTAGGACCTAAAGCATTGATACTTTGGCAATTGTTATTGTCTAGAGTTTGCATGGATTGGTTTCAACTTTCAAGTGCATATGAATCAAACACCAGATGAAAAAGGAACACCTTTATAGACTAGAATGTCGATAAACAACCCTCTAGTCGATAAACAACCCTTCACAAAGTACACTAAAGGCAAAGCCTGCTCTTCATTATCAGAAGAAAGGATAGTTTTGAATCCTGCGGTTCACCCTGCCTATATTTATGTATTGTTTTATTTCTGTGGGGCATAAATATTTCTTTAGGGAGCTGAAGATCAATGCCGCAGTTCAGCACTTCTGATGTTGAATTGACAGCTTCAGGCTTTTCTTGAGGTTTCTTTGACCTGAACCATTTGATCAATGAAAGGGATTAAAAAATATCTTTTGATACTATATACACCTTATTTAAAAAATTATAGTCAGCCATTGGCTATTGCAATCCGACTTCTCATCAGTTCTTGTAGACTACTTGGGTTCCTATAACAAAACAACTTATGTAGCATTTGCAAAACTGTTTGGAAAGGAACTTTTCACTTAACACTGCATTGAAATTAAATTCACATGAAACATATTTTTGTTAGATTTTTTTTTTAAAAAAAAAAAACTTCTTTTTCATCATTTATAACTAAAAACTATTTTTTTATTCAAAAGTTGTGATCACGTGCAATGTTTGGAAATATGACTGGGTTAAGTATGAGTTTTGCAAAAGCAAAATATGCAAATGTGTTCTCAAATGCCAATCAAGTATAATGTTGGACACTAAAGAGCCTGTCTTTGTCTTTGCAATATTGGCTTCCTGGAAGTGAAAAAAAGGGACTCATTAAACACAATGAAACCAATAAGTGTTGCATGTCATCCATCAGACCTTAGGTAGGAACACTTTTCCTTTTGTTCTGCTGACATCAACATCTGCAATCTCTGTGTTGATCTTTACACCCAAGGCTTCCTGGAAGAGAAAAGGGAAGGCTTCAACAACTAATGAAACTATAGGAGTTTCATGACGTGCTAACCAGACCTCACCATCCTTTCAATTCTGCCTACATCAACAACTGAAACTTCTGGCTTCGCGATGAAGGCTTCCTGAAATAGAAAGTGAGAAGTGCAGCATTAACCTTAATGAAATAATATGTGTTGCAAAGCATGCTGATCAGACCAAAAGCAGCCCCACCTTTCTTTCAATTCTGTCTACACATGGAGAATCACCACCACCACTACCACTATCACCACCACCATCACATTGTTTAATTGCATTGTATAGACAGACATCTTCGCTGGCATCAAAAAGGCATCGTCGATTTTTCGCATTTTTGACGAGTTTTGCCCATATGGAACCGCTTCTCGTAAGAGCAGGCTTATTTCCTAATATCCACAAGCTGTACCTGCAACAGAGAAAAAACAACTCCTCCATCAAACCATTGATTCTCAGAATCACCTCTGATGGAGCAGACTGAGAGTCAGGCATCATTGTCCATCACCCTACCTGGCCCTTGTCAATGCTGTGTTTGTTCTCTCTGGAATATAAAGAAAACCCACTGAACCGTTCATGTTGGACCTGACTGTGGAGATAATGATCAAATCCTCTTCGCCACCCTGAAAACCATCGATCGTCTTAACCTTAACACTGAAATTACTTTGATCTTTGTATGTGTTTTCAAGCTCGCCTTTCAGGGCCATGACTTGTGCCATATAAGGCGAAATGACCCCCACCGATACCCGTCTTCCAGTAATAGCAGATGCTGTAACAATGGCGGTTTAGTGGGCACCATCAACATAATATCATCAAAACTAATAGCCAAGTCTGCTCACCTTGGGAAAGCCTTTCAATGATGTTCAAGACTGCAGCAACCTCCGCCATGTTCATCCGGCTGCGGTTCCACTCATCCAATTCTTCTTCCCCATCAATGTTTATGAATGAATATGTTCCATACATTCGCCCTTCGAGGTACTGTGGCATTGTGTAGCCCTTGTAGGTGAGAACATTAGGACCATCTAAAATCTTGTTTTCATAAAACAATTCATTGGGGAATCTGCTAATAGAGGGGTGCATCCTATACTGCACGTTCAGGATGTGTTTCTTGTGATCCAATGAACTCAACCTCTCAAACAGGCTTTTCCCAAACCCAGCTTTGTTGCTTGCCTGCAATAGAACAAATGTCTATCATTCAATTAGGTAGTGTTTGGAAACATGTTTGAAATACAGTTCTTCATTTAAAACTGATTTTGAAAACATTCAGAAACATGATACGGGCTAAATTGATTCATTCAAAAAGCAGAATCAAGAATCAATCAAACTCGTGTTTTGTAACCTTGCTATGAACCATGGCAGGTAACTGGCATTCGTCACCGATGAGGATGGCATGTCGTATGCCAGGAATCTGTAGAGGGATAAATGCTTCACACTCCTTCAACTGCGCGGCTTCATCGATCACTAGTATCTCCGGTGGCTCCTCCATTGCAAATCTGTGCAACTTAGCGGAACAACAGACTGTGCAGAAGATGAGAGTGGCCCTTTCCAAGCAGTAGTTTACGATGAAAGGTTCATTAGAACTCTTGGGAAGTTCAAGCGTGTCAAGAAGACCTTCAAGTATTGAAAGACATTCAGTGATCTTCAGTGCCACGTCTGATTCAAGTTTCGGCCTTTCACCACCCTCAGCAGAGAACGTGAACAGCCTTTCCAACTTGGTTTTTGAAAATTTGGTTTTGTGCAACCATTGGTCAAGGTATCTAAGCAGATCGCAGGCCGTCGCTATGTTTTCGAAGTCGGTTTCCGAAATGGAAGAACTTGGTAGATGAGTCCACAGAGTTTCCAGGCATTCTATCAGACTCTCCGAAACAACTTTGAATCTCCCCTTCACGAAACTCTTAAAAGTCGGATACTCATTGTTCTTCTCCGTGTACTGCGAAACGCCATCCTCGAGAAGATCAGTCATGCAGGCAATGTGGTGCCTCCACCCCTTCTCCGGCGAAAAGCAGTGCGAGAGCTTCTTCGCGCAGTTTTCAAGAAATACATGCTGAGCAATTTCAACATCAACGATTTCCATCCGATCCCTGTTTCCAAACAGAGCTACATCACCCAATCTGAACGCGCGCCCGCCCTTCTGAGACGGATCCCCGGCCACCAATCGCAGAAAGCGAGAAGCAACTTGCAGGACTGCCACGTTCGTCGGCGCGCAAGTCAGGGTCTTGCATTTCATCTTCTGAAGAGCCCGCAATAAAAAGGCGATCGTATTAGTCTTTCCGGTCCCCGGCGGACCCCAGATGAGTCTGATCTGGTTCTCATGCGCGCACTGACTCGCTGAAACGCAGCTCGAAACCGCACTCAATTGAGAGTCATTCATATCACCACCGACGGCTGCGGATGAATCGGATGAACAGAGTTTGCAATCTTTTGGGACCTCAAAATTGGTGCACAAGACGCGTTTTATGATGCTAAGGTTCCTTTTTGTGGTCCAGACGTCCAAATTCAGACACCCAGATCCGACTATTGGTGATGATGTTCATCAGCGACACTGCGAAAAGCTGTCTCGGTCTCTTCAACCACTTGCCGTACTTACCTTCTTCGATGGCCTTGGAAGCCTTGATTTGGTAACAGCAGGAAGGGAGGTTCTCGTCGTCTCCAGGTCCTCGCACGACGAAACAGAGAACGCATGATTTGCTCAACTTGTTTGGATCGGACGACAATTGTGAGGGCTTGACGTCCGAGAGAGCGAACAAGTCCCCTGTCTTGGGGACGTAGTTCTTGTGGTGGTCTTGGCGATCGTCAACGGTGATGATGTAGTGACCCTTTCTGAGGGACTTTGTTTCGACGTAGTGTGTTTTGGTGAAAGGAAGCTTAGTGAAACTCTTCAAGGATGAACACAGTTCTGCTCGGGTTTCTTCGAGCAGTGGTTTTATGTATGATTTCAAATAGAGGTCCACTGATCGAAATGTGCTTGGGATCTTGTCCACCTGTTGAGATTGCACGGGTGATTTACACGATGTTAGTGATTGATTGTAAAATACATGGATGAGCCAAAGTTTCCTACAAGAATAACCCTTATTAACAAAAAATAACATCATTTAAACCAATATTATAAAAAATAGTAACAAAAAACCAACACTGGTTATTTTTTATAATATTTGCAAAAACCAACACTGGTTAGTGCTGACCATTTTTTTTAAACTAGAGGCCATATATATAGCGGCGCTTCCTTTTTTATTATTTATTAAGATCACTACTAAAACGGCTGAAATTTCTATTTAATTAAATTTTAATGGCTGAGATTTTTTTAACATATATTCAGAAGAAGAGAGAAAATCATAGAAGGTCATTGACTAAATTTAAAAAAAAAATATATTTAGTTGATAAGATAATCATGGAAGATTATATTTGTTTATTTGATTAAATTTAATGGATCAGATTGAAGGAGAAAGTCATTGAAGATTGTTAAGGATAGAACTTTTGATTTGGTGGAGAAATATATGGAAATAGGTTATTTTTTAGCCACTAATCGATTAATATAAACAAATTTTTAATATTTAATCAAATAAGAAGAAGTAGTGATCTTAACAAAAAAAAAAAAGATGAGCAGGC
Source organism: Acorus calamus (assembly GCA_030737845.1). Lineage (NCBI taxonomy): Eukaryota > Viridiplantae > Streptophyta > Magnoliopsida > Acorales > Acoraceae > Acorus > Acorus calamus. Next base: position 33,534,025 of record CM060868.1, on the reverse strand, counting down.
GTCATATATATATGGTGCTATAAAAAAAATGGTCAGCGTTGACCAGTGCTAGTTTTTACAAATATTATGCTATTTTTTGCTAATATTATTTTAAACGATACTATTTTTGTTAATTTTCCTAATTTTAAAGATAATTGGAAATATCATATCTATATCTTGTGGGCGCTCTCACACACCATCTTTTACAGTATTAAATGCAGTATCATATATTTTTTTAATAATCCAACGAAGGATATACCTCTTTAGGTGAGATATATATCTCATTTTTTTTTTATATTTACTAAAAATGAATATATTCAATTTGAAACAAAACGATATGCACTTTTCATCAAATCATATACCTTAGATGATGTTTACTATTTTTAAAAATTTAAAATATATGAGGGGGTGCATTTAAGGCTATATGTAACATTATCCATATCTTATACATCTCAAAAAATATAAAAATAAAAGAAGTCTTATCCCACATAAATTGATATTCTATAGCAGATAATTTACGTGTGGTTGTATTTTCTTATTCTTTCACTGTTGTCTGTCTTTCACATTTTTTTTTTAGTTGTATAAGATATGGACGAATATACCAGTCTCCTGTGAAATCCAGACTATGCCCTTGTTTGTTTCGAGAATAACCCCTAGATTAAGTGAGAATTAGGTAGAATAGCTCTTTTTTTCTTGTTTGGATGCCTAATATACCTTGTGATATCTTATGCAGAATAAACTGGTATATGGATTTCAACCAACCCCTGGAATTAAAATTATTTCAAATTATTCCATCCAAAGAATATGTGAACCCACCGTTAAATCAATTGTTATAATCTCTAATAAATCAAATGTCAAATCAACTATCATTATTTTTCACCTTTTATAAATCCTTATACATACTTTATTCACATTTTACTTAAACAACAAAAATTTTATTTTTATATTTTTCAATGAAAATAATTCAAAACACAATCAAACATAAAATCATTTTATCAGGAACTATATATTCAAGAATAAGACCTATTCTTTATCGAAACGGAGGCTTGAGTGTGTGGGAACTAGTCTATTCCGTGAAGTATGTCAATATTGAACAGTGATCGACATAGCAAACAGCCAAACAGCACAGACGAAACTTACCGTATCCGGACCTACGTTCATTAGACCATAAAGTCAGACTTAAGGGAGTGAATAAAATAGCCCCTAAAAAGAAGGTTCAAACACAACCCAATCGGACAGTTCGCATTGCAGGAGATTAAAATTTGATTTTTCTTTTTTGTGATTTATTAAAATCTGTTCTATTAAAGAACATGAAACAAAAGAATAAGATTCAGTTTGGGAACGTGGTGAGAGACTCCACGTCGATGGGAGCGGAGATGAGTTGAAAAAGCGTTGGTTTCACCGCGTATGAAACGCAAGAAAAAATAGGTATCCAAGGCAAATTTTATTTTTAAACATGATAAACAATTATGATAACCGAGTCAGCTGATGTGAACACTCCTAAACCACGCTCCCAAATTAATTAAATTATGTTGAATTATTGATACTCACATATGAACCTTCAGAAGATTACGTTAGAGAGATCACAATAAACAAGTTTTAAATTAATATATGTGATTATGTGATGTCATTTTTTGTGAGATTTATTTCTTAGTATCAATTAGTGAGTTAATTATTTTTCATGCTTGTGGAAGGACATTTTGAATGTTTAATTTTGCATAAACAATATGCAAAGTCTATCATGATGGAACATACTGATCACACACATGATGCGTGTTGTGTGATATCGGTTAGAACAAAAGTTTTGAAATGTTGAGGTTATAAAATTTCACTTTAAAACACCTCACCCATATTAATTGGAAAATAGAAACATATACACATAAACAAAAAATTCAATGGCGTGCGTGATACACAAAACATTGAAAAGATTATTGTCACAAAATTCACATCAAAACTCCTTCAAAGGGCTCTTAAAAATCACTCATCCACACAATACAATACACAGAGCGTATACATTTATATATATGAATAATTTACTAACCTTGAAGAGACTCCGATCAAGAATGTTATCAAAGGACCAAGAGAACACCAGATCCACCAAATCCCACTCTCCCTTTCCTTTCCCTTTCCCTCCCCTCCTCTTCATTTCCTCAACCATCTTCCTGGTTTTCTCTTGCTTAACCTTTGGTCTCCAAGCTGTTTCAAGTCTTCTTATATTCTTTTTTGTTCTCAAAACACTTTTTTTTCTCTTTTAGGCTCCTTGGCTCTTAGAGCATCTCCAATGGACATGTTAGTTAACTAAGATGTTAGAGTGCCATGTCAACACTTTATCACTCAACTAGACACTCATTTACTACATCTTTATTTAGTTGGTTGTTGTTACTCCAATGGACAAGCTAAATAACTAGTCAAAATAATAGTGGGCCCACCTCTCCACCCACTCAAACCTCTCCACCCACACAAAATAATATTTTTTTGAATATTTTAAATGGTAGGGCCCACATTTGGATGGCTAAAACACTAGCCAAATTTAACATTTCCCTTAACATATGACAGGTGGGGCCCACATTTAGCATGTCCTTAACACTTCCATTGGAGCACTATTTTTACATATTTTCTAAAAATCTGACACTAACTAATGAGTTAACATGTACATTGGAGATGCTCTTAAGAAACTCCAAAAGGCTCCAAAAGGCTTATGCCTTATTGGCTATTTTTCAAGTGGGTCCAATTGCACATATTCCTATGGAGGATAGATCTAATTAGTCGACCTTTTCAAGAAGGACCGGATTTAGTCACGCAATAGTCACAAACTTTTGCATGGTTCAATTCATTTAAGTTTAAAATTGAACAATTTTGTTAACACAATTGATTAACACATGAATTTAACTAAATCATTTGTGAATTGAATTGAACAATTCATGAATAAAATTAAACCAGATGTTAATGAGATAAACTTTATTTTATATATTAAATGAACATCAATTTGTGTAAACATAAATTGAATAGAACTAGGTTATTTGTTATTTATAATTTCCTCGAAGAATGTCTCAAGTGCCTATTACGTGAAATGTCCATATGTTAGTTATCTATTGAAAAACTTATTAATCCTGACTGGATGCATGCTAACCCATCTATAAGGGTTGGTGGTGAATTCTGTTACAATTTGAGGATCTTGGGAATCAATAGATTCAGAGAATAATCAAACACAAAACATGATATATAAGTTATGTGGTTCGACAAACCTTGCTTGCACCCATGTAGCACACTAGAAGTCAGTCAACTATATATGAGAGGTTTTTACAACGGTCACAGTCTTAGAATCTAATAAAAATATGAGATGCTATTTTATACTAGCATTATATTAAAGACAAAAATACTAATACATAAATATATCGAGTTTGCAGGAATTCGACTCCCATCTAACCCTGCGAAATGCCAATAATACCTTGGACACAAGATCAAGCTCCATGTAATAATGTGTGAAGATCTGGTCACACATTATTACAAGAACCAATACATGTGATTTTGCTCGCGAGGTGCACTAATGAGCCCGAGTTGCACTGTTTGGGCGGCTAAAAAGTTCTGTTTTTCCATGGAGGGTCCACATGCGAATATAAGGGAAGATCAAGGCCATCCATCTAAAAAGTTTTAGTTGCAATGATGTATGATGATATTGACTTAAAAGAGTTTTTTTTTATTTTTTAAGAGTTGGTTTGGAAATGAAGAGTTGTTTAGTGGAGAGAGAATCTTGCTAATCGTCTATGAGTGCCTAGAAAATGCATTGAGACATGATGAAAGGACTATAATTGGATTAAAAATTTTAAATTGATTATGAATTTTTTTTTTCCAACAACCAAAAAAATAAGAGGAAATGGTGGGTTGGGGCAACAGGTCTAGCAAGCAAAAAAAAAAAAAAAAGATACACTCAGATTACTCAGTCCGTTGGACATATAATTTTTCTATATTAAAAAAAAAAGTATTAGATGCAGTGATGTATGATGATATATTTTTTTGGTGAAAAGCTGGCCCCATCCGAGGCATATATTAACTATATCAAAATATCAAGGGAGATTTAAAAAGTCTAGAGAACAATTTTCAATGGAAATCCATAAAGTCTTTATTCTATTTTCAGAAAAACACTTGCGCAAGAAGTATTTTCGGTTAAAACGCCTAAGTCTTTGGATTCAGTACAGATTGAGCATATACATCATTAATATCTTCTATACATTTCTCTAAGCTCTTTGTATGCAGTGATGTATGATGATATTGACGGGTAGTGTTTGGTAGCTGGTTTATAAAGTCACGCCCATGATTACATCGAAGTTGGTTTACATGTGGGTTTTCCATCCGTGTTCACTGTAGATGGAGACTACAAATCATGTTTGACAAATATGTCACTAATATCATGGAATCCATTCGAAGCTTTGTTTTTGTTTAGTAAAAACACAGTTTCAAAATATAACTATTACTAAAATACCTAAAATACCCAAACTTATTACACCCCCATCTCACATAATACTCTCAATGGAATTGATGGAAACCCTAACCCACCGATTCCATTAATGTTTTCGACAGACTCCACTAATGGAAACCCCCCCCCCCCCCCCCCCCCCCTTCTCCATCCCCTCGACAGACTCCATGAATGTTCACGACGGTGGCGTTTAGGATCAAATGCACTCATGACAGATGTTAACAGTCCATGAGTTTATGAATCAGTGTGCATTGCCATGCCGTGTTGAATCACGTACGAATGAATCTGATGCAGCGTTTAGGACCTAAAGCTTGATGCTTTGGCAATTGTTATTGTCTAGTAGTTTGCATGGATTGGTTTCAACTTTCAAGTGCATATGAAACACCAGATGAAAAAGGAACACCTTTATAGACCAGAATGTCGATAAACAACCCTTCACAAAGCAAACTAAAGGCAAAGCCTGCTCTTCATTATCAGAAGAAAGGACAGGTTTGAATCCTGCGGTTCACCCTGCCTATATTTATGTATATATTGTTTTATTTCTGTGGAGAGTAAAATATTTCCTTAGGGAGATGAAGATCAATGCCGCAGTTCAGCACTTCTGATGTTGAATTGACAGCTTCAGGCTTTTCTTGAGGTTTCTTGGACCTGAACCATTTGATCAGTGAAAGGAATTAAAAAATATCTTTTGATACTATATACACCTTATTTAAAAAATTATAGTCAACCATTGGCTATTGCAATCCGACTTCTCATCAGTTCTTGTAGACTACTTGGGTTCCTATAACAAAACAATTTATGTAGTATTTGCAAAGCTGTTTGAAAAGGAACTTTTCACTTAATACTGCAATGAAATTAAATTCACATGAAACATACTTTTGTTAGATTTTAAAAAAAAATCTTCTTTTTCATCATTAAAACTAAAAACGGTTTTTCTTTATTCAAAAGTTGTGATCACGTGCAATGTTTGGAAACATGACTAGGTTAAGTATGATTTTTGCAAAAGCAAAATTTTGCAAATGTGTTCTCGATCAAATGCCAACCAAGTATAATGTTGGACACTAAAGAGCCCGTCTTTGTCTTTGCAATATTGGCTTCCTGGAAGAGAAAAAAAGGGACTCATTAAAAACAATGAAACAAATAAGTGTTGCATGTCATCCTCATCAGACCTTAGGTAGCCACACTTTTCTTTCTGTTCTGCTGACATCAACATCTACAATCTCTATGTTTATCTTTACACCCAAGGGTTCCTGGAAGAGAAAAGGGAAGGCTTCATCAACAAATGAAACTATAAGTGTTGCATGACATGCTAACCAGATCACAGGTGACCTCACCTTCCTTTCAGTTCGGCGGCCTACATCAACAACTGAAACTTCTGGCTTTGCGATGAAGGCTTCCTGAAATAGAAAGTGAGAAGTGCTGCATTAACCATAATGAAACAATATGTGTTGCAAAGCATGCTGATCAGACCAAAAGCAGCCCCACCTCTCTTTCAATTCTGTCTACACATGGAGAATCACCACCACCACTACCACCACCACCACCATCACATTGTTTGATTGCATTGTATAGACACTTATCTTCGCTGGCATCAAAAAGGCATCGTCGATTTTTCGCATTTTTGATGAGTTTTGCCCATATGGAACCCCTTCTAGTAAGAGTAGGCTTATTTCCTAATATCCACAAGCTGTACCTGCAACAGAGGAAAAGCAGCTCCTCCATCAAACAATTGATTCTCAGCATCACCTCTGATGGAGCAGACTGAGAGTCAGGCATCATTGCCCATCACCCTACCTGGCCCTTGTCAATGCTGTGTTTGTTCTCTCTGGATTATAAAGAAAACCCACTGAACCGTTCATGTTGGACCTGACTGTGGAGATAATGATCAAATCCTCTTCGCCACCCTGAAAACCATCGATCGTCTTAACCTTAACACTGAAATTACTTTGATCTTTGTATGTGTTTTCAAGCTCGCCTTTCAGGGCCATGACTTGTGCCATATAAGGCGAAATGACCCCCACCGATACCCGTCTTCCAGTAATAGCAGATGCTGTAACAATGGCGGTTTAGTGGGCACCATCAACATAATATCATCAAAACTAATAGCCAAGTCTGCTCACCTTGGGAAAGCCTTTCAATGATGTTCAAGACTGCAGCAACCTCCGCCATGTTCATCCGGCTGCGGTTCCACTCATCCAATTCTTCTTCCCCATCAATGTTTATGAATGAATATGTTCCATACATTCTTCCTTCGAGGTACTGTGGCATTGTGTAGCCCTTGTAGGTGAGAACATTAGGACCATCTAAAATCTTGTTTTCATAAAACAATTCATTGGGGAATCTGCTAATAGAGGGGTGCATCCTATACTGCACGTTCAGGAGGTGTTTCTTGTGATTTAATGAACTCAACCTCTCAAACAGCTTTTCCCAAACCCCGCTTTCTCACTTGCCTGCAATAGAACAAATGTCTATCATCCAATTAGGTAGTATTTTGAAATATGTTTGAAGTACAGTTCTTCATTTAAACCTGATTTTGAAAACATTCAGAAACACGATATGGGCTAAATTGATTCATTCAAAAAGCAGTATCAACCAAAATCGTGTTTTGTAACCTTGCTATGAACCATGGCAGGTAACTGGCGTTCGTCACCGATGAGGATGGCATGCTGTATGCCAGGAATCTGTAGAGGGATAAATGCTTCACACTCCTTCAACTGCGCGGCCTCATCGATCAGTAGTATCTTCGGTGGTTCCACCATTTCAAATCTGTGCAACTTCGCCGAACAACAGACTGTGCAGAAGATGAGAGTGGCCCTTGCCAAGCAGTAGTTTACGATGTAAGGTTCATGGGAACTCTTGGGAAGTTTAAGCGTGTCAAGGAGACCTTTAAGTATCGAAAGACATTCAGTGAACTTCAATGCCTTGTCGGATTCAAATTTCGGCGTTTCATCACCCTCAGCAGAGAGTGTAAACAGCCTTTCCAACTCTGTTTTTGAAAGTTTGGTTTTGTGCAACCATTTGTCAAGGTCTCTAAGCAGATCGCAGGCCGTCGCTATGTTTTCGAAGTCGGTCTCCGAAATGGAAGAACTTGGTAGATGAGTCCACAGAGTTTCCAGGCATTCTATCAGACTCTCCGAAACAGCTTTGAATCTCCCCCTAGCGAAACTCTCAAAAGTCGGATACTCATTGTTCTTCTCCGTGTACTGCGAAACGCCGTCCTTGAGAAGATTAGTCACGGAGGCAATGTGGTGCCTCCACCCCGTCTGCAGCGGAAAGCAGTGCGAGAGCTTCTTCGCGCGGTTTTCAAGAAACACTTGTTGAGCAAGTTCAGAACCATCGACTTCCATCCGATCCCTGTTTCCAAACAGAGCTACATCGCCCAATCTGAACGCGCGCCCGCCCTTCGGAGACGGATCCCCGACCTCCAATCGCAGAAAGCGAGACGCGACTTCCAGCACGGCCACGTTCGTCGGCGCGCAAGTCAGGGTCTTGCATTTCATCTTCTGAAGAGCCTGCAATAAAAAGGCGATCGTATTTGTCTTTCCGGTCCCCGGCGGACCCCAGATGAGTCTGATCTGGCTCTCATGCGCGCACTGACTCGCTGAAACGCAGCTTGAAACCGCACCCAATTGAGACTCATTCAAATCAGTGATATCACCATCGACAGCTGCGGATGAACAGAGTTTGCAATCCTTTGGGACCTTAAAATTGGTGCATAAGACGCGTTTTATGATGCTAAGGTTCCTTTTTGTGGTCCAGACGTCTAAATTCAGAGACACCCAAATCCGACTACTGGTTATGACGTTCATCAGCGACACTGCGAAAAGCTGTCTCGGTCTCTTCAACCGCTTGCCGTACTTACCTTCTTCGATGGACTTGGAAGCCTTGATTTGGTAACAACAGGAAGGGAGGTTCTCGTCGTCTCTAGGTCCTCGCACGACGAAACAGAGAACGCATGATTTGCTCAACTTGTTTGGATCGGACGACAATTGTGAGGGCTTCTCGTTCGACAGAGCGAAAAAGTCACCAGTCTTGGGGACGTAGTTTTTTTTGTGGTCTGGGCGATCGTCAACTGTGATGATGTAGTGACACTTTCCGTGCGACTTTGTTTCGACGTAGTGTGTTTTGGTGAAAGGAAGCTTAGTGAAACTCTTCAAGGATGAACACAGTTCTGCTCGGGTTTCTTCGAGCAGTGGTTTTATGTATGATTTCAAATAGAGGTCCACTGATCGAAATGTGCTTGGGATCTTCTCCACCTGCTGAAATTGCACGGGTGACTCATTGTAAAATTAAGGGATGAGCCAAGTTTCTAACAAGAATAACCCTTACCATAATTTTAAAGATAATTGGGAATATCATTTCGCTCCATCACACACCATTTTTTATAATATCAAATGCAATCTCATATATCTTTTTAATTATCCAACAAAAGATATACCTTTTTAGGTAAGGTATGTATGTATCGTTATTTTATTTTTTTATATTCGTTAAAAATAAGTTTATTCAATTCAAAATAAAGCGAGATGTTTACTATTCTTAAAATTTTAAAATGGGAATTGTCCAGATGCCCCTTGACCAGGGGTTTAATTTTTTTTTGTCCTTGGATTTTTTTTTATTTTTTATTTACTCTTAAAATCTAGTACTATTTTTTTTCCCCTGACCAGTTACATAAATATTACATTTCTGTAATTGATTGTTAAATATATGTAATTTATTATATTTCTTTAATTTATATGTGATACCTGAACTACCCTTTATAGACAGTTACATAAATACAGAAATATAATGTGCTACATACAGAAATTATACAAATAATTATAGATATTTAATAGTTGTCTACAAAAATATTAAAATACACAAATATGTTTAAACACAAAATGGTCATATATACATTTTCAATGTCATTACAATATTATTTGTAAGTGCATTCAATGTACGCAAAATTGTTATAGATACAATCTTAAAGTTTCATTAAAATAGATACATTAATTATTTGAATTATGATGTTTTTTCATATCTTAATGATCAATTGTAGTCTCCCCCTTCATCCTCTTCATTTCTTTTTGTATGAAATGAAACCCATTGAAATATCATTGAACTATAAATTTAATGTATTTCATAACGAAAAACGGGCTTTCCAAACAACATAAAAAATACAACAAACAGTCAAACATCTAAATAAATTTATGAACAATTGTAATATTTTAGTAGAATTACTTCTTGATCCATGTACTAAAAAATTATAGAAACTAACATTTATACAACAACTATAACAAAAACTACAAATGTAATACCGAATGACATAATCTACCATTTACATATAATTTTAAATTACAGAAATGTAATAACCAATTACATATATTTAACAATCAATTACAAAAATATAATATTAATATACGGATGAGTATCGTGGCACTGGTCAGGAACAAAAAAAAATAGGACCAGATTTCAAAGGTAAATAAAAAATAAAAAAAATCCAGGGACAAAAAAAAAAATTAAACCCCTGATTAAGGGGCATCTGGATAATTCACCCAATTTTAAAATATGTGCGTGGTCCTCTTAGTAGGGGTGCAACTCGGGCGGGTTGGGTCGGGTTCGGGTCGGGTTCGACATTAACCCGCACTGCAGAGAGTCCAACCCGAACCCGAGCCCGAACCCGACCTCAACCCGAAGGGTTCAACCCGAACCCGAACCCGATCTCAACCCGCGGGTTCGGGTCGGGTTCGGGTTGAATTCGGGTTCGGTCGGGTTTGGGTCGGGTTCGGGTTGAATTCGGGCTCAAGTCGGGTTCGACCGGGTTTGGGTCGGGTTCGGGTCGGGTTCGGGTCGGGTCGGGTCGGGTTTAACACATAAAATATCATACAAAATATTTAAAAAACAACAAAATAAACTCTAATTAATTATTAATTAAACCTTATATACAAATAATTAAAAGTGAATATCTATAATAATTAACCCAAATACAACAAACATAGTGATACTCTAATTTGTGTAATTGTTTATTATGTTTTAGGAATTTAGGGTTTTGGATATAGGTATGTTGTTATGGCAGCATAACATTTGTTAACCAGGGGGGTCGGGTTCGGGTTGAGCCCGCGGGTTGAACCCCTCAACCCGAACCCAACCCGAATTGGGTTCGGGTTGGTTCGGGTTCGGGTCGGGTTTAACCCGACGCCAAAAAACACCAACCCGAACCCGCCCGCGAGTCGGGTTGGGTCGGGTTGGGTCGGGTTCAACCCGCCCAAGTTGCACCCCTACCTCTTAGGGCTGTATGTAACATTAACTATATCTTATACATCTAAAAAAAAATAAGAAGTCTTATCCCACATAAATTGATATTCTATTGTATTTTCTTATTCTTTCACTGTTGTCTCTGACTTTTTGGCATTTTTTTTAATATAAGATATGGAAAGAATATATCAGTCTCCCCTGAAATCCAGACAAAGTGTGTGTGAGAATTAGTTTATTCCGTGAAGCGTGTCAATACTGAACAGTGATCGACATAGCAAACAGCCAAACAGCACCGACGAAACTTACCGTATCCGGACCTGAATAAAATAGCCACTGAAAGGTTCAAATCAACCCAATCGGACAGTTCGCATTGTAGGAGATTAAAATTTGATTTTTTTTGTGATTTATTAAAATACGTTCTATTAATGAAAATTAAACAAAAGAACAAGACCCTGTTTGGGAGCATGGTGGGAGACTCAGGGGGTGTCGGTGGAAGCGGAGATGAGTTGAAAAAGCGTTGTTTCACCGCGTATGAAAAATGAGAAAAAATAGGTATCGAACGCAGATTTTGTTTTTTTTTTAAATGAACGCCAATTATTATGTTATTTGGGTGGTGACGGTGCACCGAGTCAGCCGACGCGAACACTCCCAAAATACGCTCCCAAATTAATTAAATTATGTTGAATTATTGATGCTCACAGATGAACCTTCCCAAGATTACGTTACAGAGATCACAATAAAAAGGTTTTAAACCGTCGAACACCCGTTTCGTATGTGCGAAGTTGCTCGGGAGTGTTGGTAGGTAGGTTCTCGGGCCTTCAAACCTCATTCTAAATAGTGGAGGAGCTATGGGCGGCGGGGAAAACAATGAAGTAAGCTGAAGATAACTCCATGACCGCGGTAGTGTCACAATCCATAGTATCAGTGGGGGCATTGACTGTTTGGAAGACGCGACGAAGTTGTGTTTAAAGGGACGAGAGTGTATCAAGAAAACATGTGAGACATGTTTCGAGGGTGTATGTTGGATTGGGGTCGACATATTGCGAGAACGGGGATGTACAGTTTCGAGAAGGGGTTATGCGCATCACGGGGTGAAAGTCACTTGGTTGGTTAGATACTTCTTCTAACCCAAGACGCAAGTTTATTATCTTCCTTATGTGTTTCTTTTTTGTCTTTTTTACTCCCTTCTCCCACATTTAAAATTTGTAATTTGAGTTCAGAAATTAAATCAGATATCAAACATTTACATTTTTCTTAAAAAAAAAAAAATTGTCACGTCATTTTTCGTGAGATTTATTTCTTAGTATCCATTAGTGATTTAATTATTTTTCATGCTTATCGAAGGACATTTTGGATGTTTAATTTTGCATAAAAAGTATGCAAAGTCTATCATGATGGAACATACTGGTCACACGGATATCGGTTAGAACAAAAATTTTGAAATATTGGGGTTATAAAATTTCACTTTTAAAACACCTCTCACCCAAATTAATTGGAAAAGAAAAACGTACACGCATAAAAAAAAAATTCAATGGTGTGCGTGATACACGAAACAATGAAAAGATTAATGTCACAAAATTCACATCAACTCCTTCAAGGGGCTCTTAAAAATCACTCATCCACACAATACAATACACATGACGTATACATTTATATATATGAATAATTTACTAACCTTGTTGTGATCATAGAAGAAACTCTGATCAAGAATGTTACCAAAGGACCAAGAGAACACCAGATCCACCAAATCCCACTCTCCCTTTCCCTTCCCTTTCCCTCCCCTCTTCATTTCCTCCCCCATCTTCCTGTTTTTCTCTTAACCTCTGGTCTCCACTCCAAGCTGTTTCAAGTTCTTATATTCTTTTTTGTTCTCAAAACACTTTTTTTTCTCTTAAGTCTCGTCTCCTTGGCTTATGCCTTATAGGCTATTTTTCAAGTGGGTCCAATTCTACATATTCCAATGGAGGTTAGATCTAATTAGTCACTCCCCTTGTCAAGAAGGACCGGATTTAGTCACGCAATAGTCACAAACTTTTGCATTGAACAGGTTCAATTCATTTAAGTTTAAAAATTAAAATTTTTTATTAATCCAATTGATTAACACATGAATTTAACTGAATCATTCATAAATTGAATTGAACAATTCATTAATCAAATTAAACAAGATGTCAATGAGATAAACTTTATTTTATCTATTAAACGAACATCAATTTGTGTAAAAATAAATTGAATCGAACTAGGTTATTTGTTATTTACAATTTCCTTGAAGAATATCTCAAGTGCCTATTACATGAAATATTCATATGTTAGTTATCTATTGAAAAACTTATTAATCCTAACTGGATGCTAACCCATCTATAAGGGTTGGTGGTGAATTCTATTATAATTTGAGGATCTTGGGAACCAATAGATTTAGAGAATAATCAAACAAACACAAAGCATGATACGTAATTTATGTGGTTCAACAAATCTTGTTTGTATATATGAGAGGTTTTTACAATGGTCACCATCCTAGAACTTAATACTAACATTATATTAAAGACAAAAATATCAATATATAGGTATATCTCACGGAGCTCGCAGGGAATTCGACCCCCATTTAACCCTGTGAAATGCCAACAATACCCTGAATATAAGATCAAACTCCATAATATAAGAAACTCTTCCTCCGTGTAATAATGTGTGATGATCTAACCACCTTTACAAGAACCAATAGATGTGATTTAGCTCGCGAAGTGCACTAATGAGCCCGAGTTGCACTGTTTGGGCGGCTAAAAAGTTCTGTTTTTCCATGAAGGGAGGGTCCACCTGAGAATATATGGGAAGATCAAGGCCATCCATCTAAAAAGTGTTAGTTGCAATGATGTATGATGATATTGACTCGGTTATTTTTTTATTAAGAGTTGGTTTGGAAATGGAGGGTGGTTGAGTGCCTCGAAAATGCATTGAGACGTGATTGAAAGGACTATAATTGGATTAAAATTTTCAAATTGATTATGATTTTTTTTTCCAACAACCAAAAAAACTAAATAAAAAGAAATGGTGGGTGGGAGACAGTAATGCTACACTTATTTTTTTATTAATTCAAAAAAAGCTGGATTCCTTTTAATTTCTCTTTCGAAATCCGTGTTTTTAAAATATTTTTGGTCGGAATCGATTTTTTAAATTGAAAATATGCACTCACTTTTTCTTACACTTATTAAAAATGAATTATTCAATTCAAAATAAAGCGAATCCATCTCAAAATGCACTTTTTATTCCAAAATCTACTTTTCAATTTGTGTTTTCAAACGGATTCAAAACACAAACATGCACTTTAGACATTTTTTATTAAGACAACTTCAAAGCGTGGACGGTAGGATTCGAACCTACGCGGGCAAAGTCCACATGATTTCTAGTCATGCCCAATAACCACTCTGGCACGTCCACATGCACTGTGTTTTTACGGAAATTATACTATACAATACATAAATTAATGTTTAGGAACAATTTATTTACTAACCAAGATACAGAAACTATTGTCAAGAGTCCGAATTAAATCGATTAATTTTACAAATCATTATTACTTTCTAAGATAGCATTAAAAAGGTAGGTTGGAGATTATGTTTATCAAAAATCATAATCACCATTTGAAGAAAGCGATTAAACAATTCTTAGCTATAAATAAACTGTTTTTCCATAAATCTAAGATAATATTTGAAAGCGGGTTTGATCATTTATAGAGATTTTAAAGAATTACATTTAATCTATAATTGTTTTCAACTACCCAAAATGAAAAACAATGTTTACATATAAAAAAAATTTTATTATTCTAGGAATATAACAAAGAAGTGATTTTAGCCCACTGTTTGGGTGTAACAATTCCGCTGCTCGACATGTTGTTAGGGTGAGCAAATTTTGTGGTGTCCAATAATAATTTTCTTTTTTTTTATGTTTTTTTTTAGAAAACAACAGCTAAACGCCTTATATTAATATTAATAGAGAAAAAAGGAGGCCTATATCACCACCCCTTATATTGAGAATTCCACCCCTTATACCAAGAATTCCACCGGAATAAAAAAATATAAAATTGTTTTAAAAAAATTGTAAACCCACCGTCCATCCCATGGTTTTCATCTGACGACGATGGCAACGCGGGCGGCGAGTGTGAAGGACAATATGGGATCTTCGGTCCGTTTGGCGGACACAAATTGCGGCGTTCGCAGCGTCGTGCAGACAAACGGGGTTAACAGCGTTTGCGTTTTCAACCAAATAACCTTTGTTTTATGGGTTATTTAGTTTCCATCCTTTTCAAAACAGACAAATTATCAAAAAATTCTTTCAAAACTCAATATTATTTTAAAACCCCTTAAAATGTTATTTGACTTTATAAAAAACCAAACGATCAACAAAATAAAAATGTTAGGAGAATATTCCATCTCAACATATGTATATGGACTATTTTATTGAGATGGAATATTCCTCTAACTTCTTATTTTATTGATTGTTGAAGTTTTTACAAAGTCAAATAATACTTTAAGAGGGTTTAAAATAATATTGACTTTTGAAAAGGGTTTTTTTTTTTATAATTTGTCTGTTTTGGGAGGGGTGTAAACTAAATGACCCTTGTTTTATATGGTTCCCCGACAATCCTTGACACCGCTTCGCCCAAGTCATTCTCCCTCTCCCTGCGTTTCACAATTGCGGCGGCCCCCAACCCATGCCCAAACAAAGAGGAAGAGATGGAGGATCCCGGGAGGAGGTGCCAGCAACCGGGACAACGGTGATTAATGAGAATCAATAATTGAAAGAATTTTTTTTTCATATAAACCCTTCAAAAAACTTTATATTGCGAAATACCCTTATTTAAATTCTATTCCCAATAATACCTTTAAAATTATTTTAGTTTTGCATCAAGACACTTTTGAGGATATTTTTGTATAATATAATTTTTTCAGAGGTATATGAAAAAAAAATCATAATTGAAATGAGTGAGTTTGAAATTAAAAAATGTTACATACAGTCCCGTTTGCATCTTGATTAGAATGCATATATTTGATTTTGTTAAAGTGTATACTCATGTAATAAAATATAATAATGATTTTTAAGCCT
This sequence comes from Acorus calamus, assembly GCA_030737845.1. Lineage (NCBI taxonomy): Eukaryota > Viridiplantae > Streptophyta > Magnoliopsida > Acorales > Acoraceae > Acorus > Acorus calamus. The sequence goes on along the minus strand of CM060868.1, from coordinate 33,518,250 downwards.
TATAATTCATAAATTTTCAAAGAGTTGTATAGATTTTCCTATGAAAGAAAGTGATTTAAAAATGCATTATATTAATTTATCATGTATGATTAGAATTACCCATAAATCTGATTAGTTTCAATTGCGATGTAGACTAAGGGTCCGTTTGATTACACGATTTGGGCGATTCTGCTTTTTGAAAAGCTAAAATCCCAAAATCGTGCAGCCAAACGGATTGGATTCCGACGGAATCAAAAGCTGGATTTCTTTTAATTTCTCTCTCGAAATCCGTGTTTTAAAAAGCTCAGTGTGATTTTCGGTCGGAATCGATTTTTTGAATTGAAAAGCAACTTTCTCTACCAAACATTAAACCCCTTTCAAATATTGATTCCTAAATTAAAAAAAAGCATCACAAAAAAGTCAAGGTCTAAAATCATCTTAAAAAACAGCTTTATTCCAAAATCTACTTTTCAATATGCGTTTCCAAACGAATCCTAAAATAAATATTTATCATTTTTACATGGGCCTTTTTTGATTTTTTTCTGAATTTTCATAAGTTTTAGGGAGATATATCCCATTTTTTTCTCTACTAATCAAGTCCACTCAATCCTCCAATACAAGTATCCAATTCGTGTATACAAATATACAATACCAAACCAGAACGATTAGAAACCAAATTAATACATTTGTGTCTCTCTGCATGAATTCATTGATCCACAGAAATTACATACATGAACAGACCATAAATTCCATCAAAGCCTGCATCACTGAAGTCAAAGTCACCCAAAGAACCTTAAAAGCAATCAATCTATAAAATCCAAATACCGATATCAGAAAAATCAAGGCAGAGGAGGATTAAAAAAAAAAAAAAAAACCATTGTAGCATCTCAAGCAAACAAGGCTGTTTGGCTCTCACTCCTATGAGGGATTGGAGGAGGCCTACTTGCCCAAGAAGAAGAAGAAGCCCTCTTCAGATTAAAAGAGGAGAGAGAACCCTTTGAAGAAGAAGCCCTCTTTGAGATGCTCACTTTAGGAGAATGTGATCTATGCGTGTCCAATCCCCCTCCATAGCTCTTGCACGACTTCATCATGATCTGTCTCTTCTTGTATGGGTTCTCAGGCTTCACAAGCTCTTCCATGCGACTCACACTCAAAAGCGACGTGAACGACTTCGACTTCCCTTGGTAGTGCTTCGACAGTCCCCTCCTGATCAAATCAAAACCAATGATTTCAATATATATATAACTGATTGATGTTTTTATCAATATTTGACTCACTTGAGTGGGAGTTGCTGGATGAGAGAGGACATCTCAAACAGAGGACCCACATCATGGGGCGTCTGTGGAGAATCCGACGGCGGAGACGTCGCGTCGTCGGTGAAGTCCGTGGACGAGGACACCGTGGAGTCACCGGAGAGCCCATCGGACGATGGAGATCCGATCTCTTCATCATCATCATCATCAACCATGGTCCCATGGTTGCTTTGTAGGTGGAGATAGACATCCATCTTCACTATCAAAAACTTCTCTGAATGTTTCAAATATGAGATCTACTTCACAAACAACCATAACCCAATATCTGGATTCTTATGTGGGTGTGCCTTTGCAAGCTATGCAAAGAACCCTTCAAAGAGAGTCGTACACAAACAAACGGTGGCGATGATGGTATGGAAATCACTATACGTGTTTTGAATGAGTTTTGGGTGATATAAAATGGGAATCATAGAGTGACTTTTTGAAGTGGGGGCAGCAGTGGATATAAATAAAGGGACAGATAAGATAAGCTTGGAATTTGATGGGGGTGATTCGGTTCTATCCATAGTATCAACTTTAGTTGGGTTGTGTCTGTTCTTTGTGGGAAAAAAAAGAAAAAAGAAAAAAAAAAGAGGAAAAGAAGACTTTGGGATAAGGTTCCAAACTCCGTACGCCGCGCCACTTGAATTCAATGCATGTATGGCCCATTGTTTTCCATTGGGTATATATTTTATTTAAAAAATGATATATAAAAAATGATGTTTATTGAGTCTCCTTCTAACAGTGGTATCACTAACCCGAAAGAGGTGGGCAACAAACAGTGGTTTGGAACCTTTTTTTATTTCTTTTTACAATGCCACTTCCATTAGCAGTGGCATCAATACAGTGCGTTAATGAGGGTTTCACACTTGCATTATTCATATTGACATTATTGGAGTTTAATTAACTCGATTTGGAAGAAGCCTTTTTTTTTTTTGCACTTTTTATTGAACATCTTTTTTTGTTTTTGTATTAAAAGTTGTAGCAAATTTTTTAATTAAGTTTGTTTTTGTGATGGTATTTTGAAAGCATGCTTGTGTTTTTTGTTTTTCTTTTAAATAAAATCATGTTGAAACGCGTTTTTAATTGCTATCTTATAATTATTATTATTATTATTTACTTTCCAAAAAGAATGGATCAGGTGAACGTTTCCTTGTCTGTCAAAAGACCACCATCGCAAACCCTTTATTGACTGACATATACACTTATGATGTTCTTTGTGAGGTCCCACCTGTCTATCGGTATGGGTAACATTTCTTCCATAAATTTCGGATTAAATTCACTTTTATCTTTTTTTATTTCAATTTTGAAAGATAGCTTTTATAGATCAGAACAAGATTCAAAATCAAAATTTTAAATAGATTTTAGACAATTCATGTTCTAGTGTTTACAGAAAAAAAAAGTGAGATGTAACCCATGACATTGTACCATGTAATTTAGTATATACACTTTTTAAAAGGAGATCATCTAGATGTCATGGTTTTTAATATTATCATTCTCAAAGTTATCAACAAATTCATTAGAAAAGCCTCTTATATCATGATCGAATTCATTGAGCTTATGAAAATAATTCCTCTCCTTGCCCGAACATTTATTAGCATTTGAAAAAGGATAGTCTTTGTACTATTTTCAATTGAAAATGGGTATTGGATAATTTGATTATTTCATGCGTTTATGTTTATCATATCTTCACATTGAGATATGTATTATAATTGAGATATTTCGTCTTCAAAATTAAAATTATGATTCAATTAAATTATAATTTTTCTATTTTGAGGAATCAATTATATTGTTTATTTTAGAATGATAAGATTGGACGGTCACAAGCATGTTGGATTATCAAATTGTCCAATGCGTACTGGATCTAACCTGATCCAAGGTGACCCCAAAAACAATAATGATAACCGCTGAGGGATTATTCACGTTGTGGAAGACCAAATTTGCACGAAAAATTATGAACAAAGTTATGCCAGAGCAAAAGAGGATGAAGATAGTCTACAAGGTAAGGTAGCCCATGGAGGCCCAATTGTCTCACATGGGGCAGTCGGTCAGTGGGACCGCCACCAGGTAGCAGCTGTCCAGCCCAATGGGCCTGGAGTAGAGGGCAAGGGCACCCATCCACAGAAAACCCATTGGAGGCTGGTCGGGCATTAATAAGTGTCTAACCAGATCGGTGGGGACCACCACTCGACCAACCAGAGAAAAAGAGGCCGGGTGAGGAGATCTCAGCTGGCTTGGCATGGCCCAACCAAGGAAACAAATTTGGTCGAGAGGGGACCATGCGTCCGCATCATGGAGATAACAACGACTACATAGAATATCCTCTGACATCGCGTGACAGGCGGCTACCACGGAACGATTACGCTGCAAGGACATACATTGCGGCCGATCCGAGTGCCACCTGAATGATTCCGTCCGTACCTCTGATAACCTCACTCCACGGAGTGAGGACGACACGCTCTCTTCAAGTATAAAAGGGGAGACATCGTCGTCTCCACGAGGTATGCAGAACAAGAGACACACATACACCTCTTTAGTATCCTCTGAAGCTTAAGCATATTTGAATACTGATTTGAGCATCGGAGGGGCATTAGCCAACACCACACTAGTGTGAGTTGCTGGTTATCGGAGTAAGAGGTGGAGCGAGAAGACTCATCGATGTAACCCACTGACCTTGATGGAGAGCTTCATCCATCCCCCTTTGGATCCACATTTGAAGTCTAGATCGTCTTCAAGATCTGGCGGCATGGAGGGAGACCAAAAATCACCCCCCACACATGCGTTTCCTTAGCAATCCTTATCCAATTACATTTTTCTTTTTGAAAAATGTCATGCCTGAAACTTTTTCAATCACTTTTGTAGATATTATGTCATATGATTTTTTGAGGTACATATTTAACTAACGAATTATAATTTTTTTATAATGAATTAAACGATTTTTTTTTGTAATAGAGTGTGTGTGTGGGGGGGGGGGGGGGGGGGCAATGTATTGGAATATATATACTACGTTTTAATTAAGTGATTTTATATGTTGTTTTATTGAGGTGGCATTTGCAAAAGTGCTATAAAAGGCTACCCTATATGATTTATTTTTATTTGTTTATCTTTTTATTATATATATTTTCACATTCAATAAATAATTTTAATTTTCTAATTGATAGTTCAATTATATTTTATGATTGATGTAAGACATATTTTGATGTAGATCATGATCTAGGAATCACACAAAATATATTTCTGGATTAATTGTTATACAACTATCAATGCTTAGTTTTTTTTTAAATTTCTTCATTTAGAACTTTAGTAGCGAATTTACTATTTAAAGTAAATTTTAGACTTGAGATATCTTTATCATAGCATATGTTATATGATCTCTATCAATCCTTATTAGCATTTAAGATTTCATATAATAAAAAAAATTAGTTTTCAAATTTTTACCATTTTTAGTAATTTTTTTAATTCTATGTTATTAGTATAAATACGAGACTTGTAATATAGGGTTTGCAATTTTTATCAATAATATTTTGAATTGCCTCCCTTGTGGGGCTTTCTTTTTTGTAGATTCAATGATTTTTTTAAAGAACTTATTAAATCTATTTTGTTGGATTTTTTTATCTATTTCACATTGCTAAGGGTATATATTTTCTGCATTTGCAAAAGAATATCTCTACGGAATTGTCAAAAGATGATCCGATTATGTAACGTTAAATTATGTGTGTGTGATTGACAAAACAATGTTTTAAATGATATGTTATTCCATTAATCCCATTAGAAAATACTAGTCAAAGTTTTAGTTTGTATTGGGGGATATGAATATCATATTTTATTTTAATAAAAAAACAAATATTAATTTGTTTGGGCCATGGGAGTTTATGGAGAATTATTGGGGTGGGACAGAGAATTCATAATGTTTATCAGATGATATGAAATGTGCATACTAGTCAAAATTTTAGTTTGTATCGGGGGATATGAATATCATATTTTATTTTAATAAAAAAAACAAATATTAATTTGTTTGGGCCATGGGAGTGTATGGAGAATTATTGGGGTGGGACAGAGAATTCATAATGTTTACAGATAATATGAAATGTGCACATGTCACATGTGGTTCCAACGCGGTTTGTTATATGGTTTGACCCAAAATTAATGTCGGTCATGCTTTGGTGGGGGACACTGAGTCGGCTCGCACGTGTCTCGATTGGCCGACATTTGTACGGCCGTCCACGTGGAGGGATTACATTAATTAATTGGCCAAGTAGGCTGTGTTTATTTAATGGTAGCACGTTATGGGAGTGCTAATACATTGATTAACATGGGACATATTACCGAACTGTGTAGAAGTACTCCTCACTTATCAAAGCTAGTTTGATAAAGATGATAAATTGTAGGATTATAAATAATTGTGAAAATAAGAGAAGAAAAAAATAACTTATTCCGTTTCGCATAAATTAATAATTGGGATAAAATGCAGACAATTGTTTCGGTTATAAAATGAAAATGAGATTTTTTTATTCCACATAATGAATGGCTTGGCAAAGAGATATATAAGCGATGAGATAAGTGGGGGGAGATGAAAACTTATCATATTTGATATAAAAATAATAAGAAAAAAATGTAGACAGTTGTCTCAATTTTAAAATGAAAATGAAGATTTTTTATTTAACTCAATGGCTTAAATAATATTTATTATCACATTTTTGTTTCAATTTTGACAAATATAAAATTAAGATTTCGATTACGTTTTTTTTTTTTTCAATTTGACAAGACTTGACAAATTAAAGTTATCTCAATTTTTTGTTCAATTACGTTTGGAATTCTCAAACCAACCCCAAGTTCGATTTGAGACTCCGAGAAGAAATTTTGCTCTCATTTGATATGGTTGTATAAGGTCATGAAAATAAATTATTTTGTGTGTGATAATACAAAATTATAACAGTAATAAAAATAATCAGATTAGGTGGGACTAAGCAACAGTGGGGATGGAATAGTAGAGAAGCATAGATTGTGGGAACTCATGTCCGTTTGTTTGTTTTGTTTGATTTTTTATGTTTTTTTTCTATTTTTCTCATCTCTTTCAGATATTGTTTATGATTATATCAGTTATTGAAATAAAAATGCCAATAATACTCCTCAAAAAGAAAATGTAAATTAGTCGATATATAACATGGATTATACAAACACTGTTTTAAATGTGAGACTAGATATTTGAAAGAAAAAAAAATTGAGACCACATTTTTGGTAATTTAATGGGCTTGGGCCTAAAGCCCACACTATTTTTAAAGAACATGTTAGGGTTGTTACTTCTTTTTGTAGTTTTTTTTTAACGCATAAATTTGCCTAGTAAAATATGTACTTAAAAAAAAATAAAAGAAATAAATTAGAGATATATGATTTTTTAGAAAATGACAACATGGATGAACTGCGCTTTGAACTAATAAAATGGATTGAGTGTGACATTTAATAATCTAACATCCTGATAGCTACCAGTGTATTATTCACCTTTTCAAATAATTGATGAACATATTATAGTGGTATCAACCACCTTAGGATTTCAAAAGCAAGAACATATACATACCAAAAAGATTTTGGCAGTGTGTGAAATTTGTGTCTGGATGTGGATGATATTTAACCCATACAGATTAATGTAAAATGAATGTCAATTCCAAGACTTTCCAAACCTGCAATGTACATCAGTACATGAGCATACATCACACAGTACATGTGATAGTGATCATGATCTCATGCAAAAAACAAGAAAAAAAAAACCCTTGAGTTTCAATTCTACATTATCCTTGCTTGTTAAATGTTCTCGATTACAGGACATATATTAAACTATTTGGTATGTATAAAATCATCGTTGTGTGTATAATATAGTGAAATGATACAATGCAACCGTGCAACCTTGGCACCTTAAAATTAAAAATTTACAGAAACATTTATTTGGCTCTTTCTGCCTAGTTTGTCATTGGCGGGTCATATATATTTATTGTTTCATGAATAATTAACATTAAAAATTCGACTCACAAATATGGACACAAGGTGGCATGACGATCTTGGGAATGGAAGGCCAATTAAGAGACTATCTTTTTAATTAGATAATTAAAAACGAAAATAAAGATATGTCAAAAACTTTTAAACAAATTATTTAACCAGTTGATCCAATAACCAAATGTGTGATCAAATTTTTAATCAAACATATTTTAAATCAATGAGAAGAAGATATTATCATTTTTTAATGGATGGATTGTTGTTCTCTCGTTGATTCGAGGAACAAAAATTGAGTTATTCAATCTATCCATTTTATTAACCATGCGTGTTTTTTTAATTTTTGAACTGCTTGTGACGCTCTTGTGCATTTTTACCCTCATAACCAAAACAATTATTTCTTTTTTTAATTTTATCGTATGCTTTTAAATAGATAATATATTTTATATTTTTTTAATAATATTTAGATACTTTAACAAATTAGTTAAAATTTATTTAAAAATAATCTATATTACATATTCACCTAATCTCTTTAACTTTCAGAAAATTTACAATTTTAATGCACATTTTTAGGTAACTATTATTACATTGAATGGGTATATCTTGATTTTAATTATATTTTATTTATTATTTTGTTCGTGGGTTGTTCTTGGAGATTTATTAACCTATTAAATTTGGTGGGTTATAAAGATGTGGGTGATGCCCATTTAATCTAATTTTATTATAAAAAGAAATCCATTGAGATTGAAGAGGCTTGACATCAGATCATTCTTTTTTTTATGAATTTTTCTTAGAGATTCAATAACATATCCTATTATTTAGAGTAGATAAAGAATTTTTTTTCTAACCATTTAAATAACTTTTAGAAAAGAAAAAAAAAATTGATAATAACAAATCTTCATAAATCTTTTACCCAAAAACAAATCTTCATACATGATCATTATTTTAAAACATTAATTTTATCCAATAATACTTGTTAGTTGTTCATCACGACAAATGTTCTATCCCTGAAATCGAATCAGTTGATGACAGACAAAAATAGCTTTCGAACAAAAGAACAGTTGTTATTTTTATTTTTTGAGAAAATTAATTAGGGTCTTTGTGGTCACGTGTGAATTATTTTTAGATCCCTTTTATTTTATTTTATTTTATTTTTATCTTTAAAATGATGAAAAATTATCTTTAGAATCTTGAAAACGCATGTCGTTAGTTTTTTTGTCAAAAAGATTGAAAATGCACTTAACATATTATAAATGTTAACAATGTACTGTAAAATGTTAATAGTGTATTGGAAAACTTAACAATTTATTGGGGAGTATTAACAATGTACTGCAAAAATTGGTGAGAGTTATTTTTTGTATATTAACGGGCATAGTAACAGCATCATATTCCAGAGACATAAAAATAATTTTTCACTGCATTAGAAACTAAAAAAAAATCTCATGAACCTAAGATAATTCATGGTGACTACATGGACTCTTAATTAATTTTCATTTATATGTATTTTTTTTTGTGTGTGTAAAAAAGAACAAGTTGTTATTATCACCTCGCATAGCTATCCAGCACAGCTGTTCGATTCACGAGGATCTTGAATGCCAATGAAGCATCACGTTTTGGAAAAGATTGTAATTCAATATGAACAAGAACAAAACAAAAGGATGACCTACTGTAAATATGTATATAATTTTAATTTTTATACAAGTGTCATTGTCATTACAACTGGTTAAGGAAAAATGTAAAATTGATGTACAATGATTTAGAAAGATTTACTTATCAAAAAATGATTTCAAAACGAAAATCTGTGAGAATCATACTGATTTTTGGGTTTCTATTCTATTAAAAAAACTAAAATGAAACAGAAAAAAAAAGTAGTTCTGATTATTTTATTTAAAAAAAAAACATCAATCAAATGGAAGGTGTTAAACATATCAGATTAGAATTAGCTTTTTCAGATTAAAAAAATATCTAACACTTATTTCTTTGCACTTTAGCACTAAACAAATCAATTAAGATCTTTTTAAATATACAGATATTTTCAAGTGAGATCCAAACTCCAAATAAGTGGTCCATTTTTATATACTCAAACGATTCCAATATTCAGAACTGTTATACCACTCTTCTTTTTTTTTTACCTTCAATGAATGAGTGAATGACCCAATTGCAATATTTAAAGGGATTTTTAATTTTAAGTCCATGTAAACATGTCTATTTAGGGATCAATCCCTCACTTCTTCATATTTTTTTTTAGTCCCAATATTCAACTGTGTATTTGGTTTTTAGTTACTCCCTCCGTCAAACGTCCGTCCATACATCATTAATTTGTGAAATGCGATTTTATTTTTAAGTCCATATAAACTATGTTATCTAGTGATTAGTCTCTCTTTTTCATAGTTTACATGGACTAATCACTAAATAACATAGTTTACAGAAACTTAAAAATAAATCACAAATTAACAGTGTATGGACAGACATTTGACGGAGAGACTAAAAATCAAATAGACAATTGAATATAAGGACTAAAAAAGAAATATGAAGAAGTGAAGATCGATCCTTAAATAGATATGTTTACCAGGTTTTAAAAATAAAAATCCCATATTTAAAACAGCCAAACACGTGGATCCTACTGTTGTCATCAAATCATTCAATTATTATTTTATAAGTTCACTTCGTCGTTTTCCACGATTGGGTGCGGTCGACCGCATCAAGAGTTTTCTCGGAAGACCGAAATTAGTAGTAAATTACGTCTACTTAAATCGATGGGCTAAACACTCAAGGCTCCGTTTGGAGTACCCGCGTTGGTGGTGGCGGATGCCGACGCCCAACCAAACGAAAAACTAATGCATCATTCATTGTATCTTTCGCTTTCGTCGATGCAGCGGCCCCGGACATTAAAGTTGCATCATTCATTGTATCTTTATTTAAAGTAGACCTTCAAGTCCTTTAAAATTCACAGAAACAATATACATTCATGGTGTTAACAAAAAAAAAAAAAAATCATAATTCAACCTACCCTATTTAATTTTAACATATAATCATAAAATTATTAAATTATCATTAAATTTTTAACCATTTTAATTAATATCTCAATGAAAATAAAAAAACATAAAAAGTTTTACAATCATAGATTAATTTATTTTTATTATTATTTATAAAGATTATAATATTTACACAATTACATGATGATAAAATTTTCTGTTAAATTTGAATGAAATTTTAATCCGATGATGATAATTAGATTTTTGTGAGTATTCAAGGATTCATGTGTCTGTCCCAACTTTCCGAGTGACTTATATGAGTTTACCCATGTTTGCAGAGATGCAGATGTCTTTAACCCTTTTTTTCAGTATCTAAAAAGTTACTTAAAATGCTTCAATTAATTAGTAATGAAAAGGAAAATGTCAGTTGCAAACTCGTTTACCATAACGTGTGCAATTTAAAAAAAATAGTAAACATTATGTTTATATGAAAATGTAAATAATTTCTTGATGAATTGAATGAACTTATTTATAAAAATATAATTTTTTTAAATCAAGATATAAAACTCGTTAGATAAACATGTGGGTATGTGAATTATTTGTGAGGTTGTCTTCATGGACAATGTGTAAATAACGCTCTACCGATATATGCATCGGCTTAGAATCTACGTCCAAAAATAAAAAAATCATTTAGATTAGGTATCCCAATACCACATATATTATAAAACTATATGGATTTGTACAAGTTATATACAATTCAAATTAATTACTTACATAATTAATGATAATCTTAAAATTTTGAAAAATTATTGCATCTCTTTATATGACATCTCGCCTTTTAATTCTTAATATTTCTGATATAATGTTTATATTTATTTATGTCAATATCTGAAATTTTAAACATTATTTATTAATTCATCCGGAAGTCCATTGACAAAATGATCCAAATGCGTACTCCACCGTTACACATTATTATTTTTTTTTACTTGGATGTCCATATGGATAAGTATTAAAATTATTTATATCCCTTCGAATAAGTATCTAAAAAAAAAAAAATTTGTACGCCCCCCTTTTTATTCTATCATCACTGACCGTGCATCTCTCTCACCCCTCCCCGCTAGGTTTCATTTTAATCACATTTTGTGAGATAGGTTTATTTGATTGAGGCTTCATTTGATCAAGATCACGTTTTTTTTGTTTTGGTTGTTCAATGTGGGTTTGTTGGTTCTTGATTATTAATTTAAGAGCATATATAATATTTTAAGAGCTATTTTGTAAATTTGAATGATGTTTTAGTGGCTACATTATTGGGATCCGGATTTATGTATTTTTTTTTCTTAGGTTTTCTTGCTTTGCAAGTCACATCACCTTATTTAATCATGTCAAGTGGTTGTGTAAATAATCAATTAATAATATTTTGAGTTTTCTAGTTATTTTGAGGGTTGTTTCTTTTATTTCTTCTTCCGTGATACGGAAATAATTTTACGGAGTAGACGTTGTTCATCTTCATCTTGTTTCTCGCAGCGTTTCACGCTTCCGACTATGTCAGTTCTTTTGATTTTCTTAATAAATCTGACATTTATGCGAACCAGGTTTCTTGAAGCTCCCGTCTGGATGTGGAATTGGGATCGGAATATCCTGGAATAAATGAGAATAGTGGATTTTGATTGTTTGAGAACTTTAAATACCTAGGGATAAATTATGTTGAAATAAATTGATATAAAATGTTATATGGAGTCTAGCCAATCATTGGAATTAAGATTATTTCAGATTGTTCATTTTTTTACCTTTTATAAATCATCATCTATACGTAATTTACATTTTATTCAAATAATAAAATTTTATTATTAAGTTTCATAACAAGAATAATTCAAAATACAAGCAAACACAATCACATATTTTATTGCTATACCGACTTATGCTGAAATAATTTTATACTCAAGAATAAATAATATTCTATATCTAAACGGGGCTAAAGGTTCTTTCCAACAAAAAATTAGTGGTAGGGTTATTACATTAACGAGCGACCCAATGGATTCCATCCTAAAAAAAATCTTCATGTTCTTAGAACATGACATGTATTCATGTAGGTGTCGATATCAAATGGCCATAATGGATTCCATGTCCATCACCGATGACAATATGCTGTAGCTACAAAACATTTTATTTTAGGGAAAAATCCATTTAACCTCTAGTAATTTTCCAGATATCCATATAACCCCCCTTAATCTTATTATATAACCCTATGTAAACACATCATAAATGCAAATAACCCCTATAGTTAAAAATTCTTTAACAGAATTGAAATATTTTAAACATATTTTATTATCTAAATCATGGTTAACAAATATGTATTCTTTTCACCTCCGAAAAACAGTCAATGCTTTAAAAAAACCCCTAAAAGAGTGTAAAATTAAAAATATGAGGGTTTTATTTGAAGTATTGACTGTTTTTCGGAGGTTAAAAGAATATATATTTGTTAACTATGGTTTACATAATGGAATGTCTGGATTATTCTAACTCTGTTAAAGAATTTGTAACTGCAGGGGGCTATTTACAATTATGGTGTATTTACAAGGGGTTATGTGGATATATTGAGATTACATGTGGTTATATGGATATCAGGAAGATTACAAAGGGTTATATGAATTTTTTCCTTTATTCTATGTTTGTACGGTGGTTATCGCGGATAATGGGGATGGGGATGAGGGGGGCGGCGACAAGGGAGGAGAAAAAGGTGATGAAGGGGACATACAAATAACCATGTCAATCAAATGATACAGATTAGATAGATCCGTATTGAATTGGATATCTAAAAAATATCTATATATGATATTTGACGGATATTAAAATTAAGTATCCTATCTTATTCGAAAATCCATATTCGGATACGGACCAAATATCCAATTTTCAAAAATAAAAATCAGGTATAGCAATATATCTACTTTCCGTTATTTTATTTTTTAAAATATTATAAAATTAACATCATTTTTAGTTGGATAAGGTACATGCAACCCCTTTTCCAACTCCAATTCCAGTTTAAACTTGTTTGTTTGAATTTTTTTTAAATAATATACATCATCTAATAATGTATATGTTTTTATTAAAAAAATAAAGCATATACTCTAATGAATTACATTGACGCATATATATATATATATATATATATATATATATATATTTCGATAATATGCTGTCGTGAGGTCGTGCGGACGCGATCGCGGGCCGTCCGATCGTGGGTCCATCGCATCCAACGGTCGACGTGATTCGCACCCGACCGTCCGATGCGATGGACCCGTGATCGACGGCCCGTGAATCGCGACCGCACGACCGTATAATATCACGACTCTATATATATATATATATATATATATATATATATATATATATATATATATATATATATATATATATATGGATGATTAGGTGCGGCGAACGGCGGGTGCGGCAGCTATCACGGGCCGTCGATCATGGGTCCATCGCATCGGACGGTCGGATGCGATTTACATTGACCGTCGGATACGATGGACCCGTGATCAAACGGCCCACGTCGCAGCTGCATCCGCCGTTCGCCGCACCTAATCATTTCAATATATATATAACATTTATAGAAACATATACTTCATTAACGTGCTATAATTTTTTATTCAAACATATAAAATTAGAATTGAAACTGGAAAAAAAAACTTTATAACAACACTTTAGTTTTCTTATCTTATATTATAAATGAGTGTTGTTACACCTAGATCCGTTTCTATGTCCTATATGCATTGATAGAAAATTAATGGAGTATATGCTAATGTTAACAAGGTATATACTTTGAAAGAATTTTTTAATATTTTTAATAAATGTATTCACGCAATTCATTAAAAATTTAAAACACATGTAAATTAGAATTGTGATTAAAAATGAGACTGTACGTAACATTATCCATTATATATATATATATATATATATACATTATATATATATATATATATATATAGTCGGATGATAATATGCGGGACGTGCGGTCGTGCGGGAACGACGTCGTTCGTCCGATCGCGGGTCCATCGCATCCAACGGTCGAGATGAATCGCCCCCGACCGTCCGATGCGATGGACCCGCGATGGACTTGTGATCGACGGCCCGTGGTCGTTCGCGCACGACCGCACGTCGCGCACCATATCATTCCTCTATATATATATATATATATATATATATATATATATATATATATATATATATATATATATATATATATGAAAATGATTAGGTGCGGCCGCGACGTGGGCCGTCCGATCGCAGGTCCATCGCATCCAACGGTCGACGTGAATCGCACCCGACCGTCCGATGCGATGGACCCGTGATTGACGGCCCGTGATCGCTGCCGCACCTGCCGTTCGCCGCACGTAATCACGTCCCTATATATATATATATATATATATATATATATATATATATATATATATATATAGACGCTCGCGATTAGGTGCGACGAACGGCAGGTGCAGCCGCGACGTGGGCCGTCCGATCGCGGGTCCATCGCATCCGACGGTCGATGTGATTCGCACCTGACCGTTGGATGCGATGGACCCGTGATCGACGGCCCGTGGTCGACGCCGCACCCGTCCGCACGCCGCACCTAATCGGTTATATATATATATATATATATATATATATATATATATATATATATATATATATATATAACCGATTAAGTGCAGCGAACGGCGGGTGCGGTAGCGATCACGAGCCGTCGATCACGGGTCCATCACATCGGACGGTCGGGTGCAATTCACCTTGACCATTGGATGCGATTGACCCGTGATCGGACGATCCGTGATAGACGCCGCACCTAATCGTTTCACTATATATATATATATATATATATATATATATATATATATATATATATATATATATATATATATATATACGGGGGCGATTACGTGCGCCATGCGGCGGGTGCGGCGTTGACGTGGACCGTTCGATCACGGGTCCATCGCATCCAACGGTCGCGTGAATCGCACCCGACCGTCCGATGCGATGGACCCGTGATCGACGCCGCACCCGCCGCACGTAATTGGTTCCCTATATATATGTCCATCGCATCAGACGGTCGGGTGCGATTCACATCGACCGTTGAATACGATAGACCCTCGATCGGACGACGCACGTCGGATTCGCACCGTACGGCCCGCCGCACGCTATCACTCGGGTGTATATATATATATATATATATATATATATATATATATATATATATATATATATATATATATATATATGATTACGTGCGGTGTGCGGTCGGTGCGGTTTACGACGTGGGCCGTTCGATCGCGGGTCCATCGCATCCAACGGTCGACGTGAATCGCACCCGACCGTCCGATGCGATGGACCCGTGATCGACGGCCCGTGATCGCGCACCGCACCGACCGTAAACCGCATGTAATCGGATCCCTATATATATATATATATATACGCGTATATATATATATACGCGAGCGATTCAGTGCGGGAATGCGGGAATGCGGGAAACGACGTCGATCGTTCGATCGCGGGTCCATCGCATCCAACGGTCGAGATGAATCGCACCCGACCGTCCGATGCGATGGACTCGTGATCGACAGCCCGTGATCGCTTCCCGCACGACCGCATTCCCGCACTGAATCAGCTCCCTATATATATATATATATATATATATATATATATATATATATATATATATATATATATATATATATATATATATAGCACCGATTAGGTGCGGCGGCCGCACCGTGCGGCGTCGACCACGGGCCGTCGATCACGGGTCCATCGCATCGGACGGTCGGGTGCGATTCACGTCGACCGTTGGATGCGATGGACCCGCGATCGGACGGCTGCCGCACGGTGCGGCCGCCGCACCTCATCGCGGTCGTATATATATATATATATATATATATATATATATATATATATATATATATATATATATATATATATATATACGACCGCGATGAGGTGCGGTGTGCGGTCGGTGCGGTGCGCGACGTGGGTCGTCCGATCGCGGATCCATCGCATCCAACGGTCGACGTGAATCGCACCCGACCGTCCGATGCGATGGACCCGTGATCGCGCACCGCACCGACCGCACACCGCACGTAATCGGCTCCCTATATATATATATATATATATATATATATATATATAGGGATCCGATTACATGCGGTTTACGGTCGGTGCGGTGCGCGATCACGGGCCGTCGATCACGGGTCCATCGCATCGGACGGTTGGGTGCGATTCACGTCGACCGTTGGATGCGATGGACCCGCGATCGAACGGCCCACGTCGTAAACCGCACCGACCGCACACCGCACGTAATCGCAACCATATATATATATATATATATATATATATATATATATATATATATATATATATATATATATATATATATATATAGACTCGTGATTACGTGCGGATTACGGTCGGTGCGGATTCGATTACGGGCCGTCGATCACGGGGTCCATCGCATCGGACGGTCGGGTGCGATTCACTTCGACCGTCGGATGCGATGGACCCGTGATCGACGGTCCGTAGTCGAATCCGCACCGTGCGGACGACCGCACGCTATCACTCGACTATATATATATATATATATATATATATATGAGATTCCGTCCAAAGATAGGGCCAACGATAGGTGACCAAAAGGCCAATCAACGAGTCCTTCATATCAACCGCATAACATTTTATGCATTCGACTTTACTGAACCTTTAAACGAAGTTTCCTTCCGAATCGGTCATAAATATCATCCCAATCAGAGACCGTCCGGCGTCGCCCTCCACGTCATCAAAACATTTCCAGATACGCACACGGAATACGCGCGTCATGTGCAATGACCAAAATAGCCCTACGATCCAACAACCCCCACATAGAAAGAGAAAACCAATCATAGGGGCACTAACGCCAAATACCATACAACCTCAAAAACTCTCGGTAACCATAAAAGACCTTTCACTGCACCCCAACGGCCAACTCTAGATTTCCAACAGCGATCCGAGCGTTACAATGAAAGGAGAAACGTGAGTGCATCCTAAGGAGAGTGCGAACCCCGTTCTCGTCGAACTTCGTCTCTATATAGAGAGGGGGTCAGAGAGACGGATGAAATCATCTCTCGCATTTCTTTTTTTGGGTTTTCAATTTCGATATTTCGATTTCTTTGATTTCCATTGCCGTTTTGAAGACCCCTTAATTTGTTCTAAAGATTTCTTCATGAGCTGGTTTGATAAGCTGCGTTGTTTGTCGAATACGGAGGGTCTCATCGTATTCATCCTCTATCAATCCTTCTCCATACGTTCCAGATCTAATAAACCCTAAATTCGGTGATCCCCTTCTTTGGATCGGTTCTTCTTCGTCTTGTTGTTTTTTTTTGAAAAAATAATTAGCTTGTTTAGATCATTCTCGTAATCGGATGGATTCAAGTGGACTCTCCGATGGGTCTAATTCGGGCATTCATGGTAAAGTTTCGATCTTTGGATTTGTTGTGTGTTTTTCTTGATGTATTGAATAATGGTGTTTGATTTTGTGATTCTTATAATATTTTGAATATGTGCTGATTGTTTCTTTTAATGTGTTTTATTTAATGAATGTATTTGCCTTTGATATTAATTATTTTTTCAAATAAATTTGGATTTTTAAGGGTTTGCATTTCAATTATGATTAAAAAAAATATTAGACATTTATGTATGATGATGATTTTGGTGGAACTCCAACGCCCAATGTGTGTTTCAATTATTCATTGTTATTATATTTGCTGTCAATGTGACTTGTTGAATGCTCTTCATATTTATAATTTCAAACAAATTCAAAGAGAGTGTGAACATATGAGAATTCTTTTGCAAAAAATATATCTAATTACAAAAGGAAGTCATGTGAATTGTGGGACTTATAGTTGACATCATCACTTGACGTGTTCATCAAATTTAGAGTGATTCTACTTTGTAATTTATATATGTTCAAGGTGTTCAATGTCATATCTGTTAGCTCCTTTTTGGGATTGTACTCCTTTTTGTTTCTAATGAATGAAGGTTGTAGGATCCCTACAAGTTCTTAAAAAGAAAAGAAAAGGTGTTCTGTGTAATTACATTGTGTAACTGTAAATACTATTTTGTAGAATTGATCATCTCTGAAGGCTAACTGTGAACGCTTTAATAACATTTTGCAATCAAACTTTAAGGCTATGATTGTTGTTTGTCAATTGTGATACTTGGGAGAAATTACTGCTTTATTATTTATTTTTTTGAAACATTACTGATAAGTTATTTGGAATCTGGACTATATGTTATCTGTCTCTGTCTCTCTCTACTTTCTCAATTTAAAATATTTCTGATCTTTGTTTCTCCATTCTAGGTGTTTTTCTCCCACATTTTGAGAGGCAACAACTGCCTACCCCTTCAGTTGTGGTAGTGGGTGGAGGAATCTCGGGTATCGCAGCTGCTCGTGCGCTTTATGATGCTTCCTTTAAGGTGATGATCCTTGAATATTTTCGCTTATTAGGAAAAATTCAGCTTGCCTTTGTTGCTCTACTCAACTATGATCTTAAACAATGCCAATGAATTTGGTCAACCTGACATGCACCAGTATGTGTATATGTAGGAGTGATAGTACCTTTACAAAATAGAAGAATCATTAATCTTTGCTAATTATATAGCGAAATAGTCAAAGAAATATATGAAATAAAATTGTTTTGCAATTTAGCTGTGTTGAAGCATTAACTTGTTCTGTCTAATTCAAATTTTATTTATCATCTTTATCTTTGAATTAGTAGTTAGATGTTAGTTAGAATTTAAAGGATTGACAAAAGTGCAATTGCTGATTTCAAATGGCTGCAAAAGGCAGCTGGAGGCATTTGATTTTTCCTTCAAAGATTAGGCAAGCAAATATGGTGCTGCATCTTCATGTGCCTTCAAAAATTTTGATTTAGGTCATTCTGTTGGAATCACGGGATCGACTTGGCGGTCGTGTGCATACTGATCACACATTTGGCTGTCCGGTGGACATGGGTGCGTCTTGGTAAGTCTGTACTCTTCTTTCTGTGAAACTTTTGTCCTGCATTAATCAAACATATGAGTAGCCCCTAGTTCGTTTTTCATGAATATTTTTTCCCTAATATACCAGGCTACATGGTGTTTGCAATGAGAACTCCTTGGCCCCACTTATTCGAAGTCTTCGGCTTCCATTATATCGTACAAGTGGTGACAACTCTGTTCTGTATGACCATGATTTAGAGAGGTACTGTTTTTATTTATTTATTTATGATCTTGTGTTTGAGCAATGGTTGGCCAAACACCTTTTTTTTCATTCTATTATTAGGCTTTGAATGGATTGTGCCTTCTTTTTATGCCATCGTAGAACCTCGAGCTTATAATCTTTCATGTAAATAAAGTAGAGATAAAACACCCAAAAGCATAAACATGTATGCCAATGTAGGTGCCTTTTTATATGCCTTTCTTATTTAGATGTTCCTCAAGAGGCAGATATGACTCCCTTGGTACCTCATCAAGTGACTACTGTTTTCTTAAAATTGGACATTTTTTTCCCAAATGATTTTTTATATATGTTGAACTTTACTTTCAAAATAGCCTAAAAATAATAACACTGAATATAAAGGTGCAGATAAGTCCATTAATTAGATGGTGATCAATGATCATTCATCTGTATAAATGGTCTCATGTCTAGTGGACATGGTTGAATTGTGGTTGACATTTATATCATGATAAAATGATCTTCTCATTAGCGGGTGCCTCTGATCTTTCTTTGCATGATTTGTTTAATTGTAGTAGTGTTAAAATATAAATTGAATTGATTCATCTGTCTTTTGTTGGTCGTGTGTGGCACACTGTTGGATGCCTGTATTAAGCAATTATTGGTTTAGTATATGGGTACAACTTGCTATAGGTAAGGATGAATTTATTGGCATTTGAGAACACTACACTTATCATCCATGTTAATTAATATTTGGGAATCACCTCATTGAGAATGTTTAAATTTTTCGTCACTCAGCTAAATGTTTTTCTTCCATCGAAAGTTTTGTTTCTGTCCATTTTGTGCATATTTTTCTTCTGACAAACTTGGATCATCCCACTTGTGATTCCACAGTTATGCCCTCTTTGACATAGATGGTCGTCAAGTGCCTCAACAACTAGTGATTGAAGTCGAGGAAATATTCAAGCGAATTCTCAAAGAAGTAATCTTAATCTCAATTCTTAAGATAGAGACCCGTTAGTGATATATGTATGTAGTTCTATAAATAATATATTTCTTGTTATTTTTTTGTGCATTTCAGACGGAGAAAGTAAGAGATGAGCATGCAAATGACATGTCTGTTCACCAGGCTATTTCAATCGTATTTAATAGGTGTCCTGAATTGAGGTAAAAAATGAAGGCTCTTGTTTGCTGTAATATATAATATAAAAGCAGAAATCTGAGGTTTTCTGATGTTTTTTTTTCCCTCTTTTATTTATTTCACAGGCAAGAAGGGTTAGCATATGAAGTACTGCAATGGTATATATGCAGAATGGAGGCATGGTTTGCAGCTGATGCAAATATGATATCACTAAAAAGCTGGGACCAGGCAAGATCTCTATTTAAAAGGAAGTAGAAAATAAAAATTTCAGTGCACACACTAGTAAATTTTTTTAGTTCTACTGATTTGAAGGGTTATTAAGACACTATCAATCTTTATTTTAATTCTAGAAGTCATGAAACTTTGAGATAGGGATGAACTATCCTCAAATATTCATCTAAGTTACAGTTTCAAAGTTCATGATATAAGATATTGATACCCATTATTGGGTTGTGATTTGAGAATACTTGAGCTGGGATGAGCTATGTGTGCACTAGTTTGAATTATGTTGTCATATGGTCGAGGCAATTCTTTTTTGTTAGTAGGATATTAGTGTACTATCCTATAAACATAAGAGAATGGAATGAGAGTATTGTGCCTCATCATTGCATCCATTGTATAACCGGATTTATTTTGAATATTCTTTTCTTTAATGAAATGCTTGTGCGGATACTTGTGCTTGTGAAGCAAAAGGCTCTCTCTTTCCATGCTTCCTGGCTGAATTTATTGTTATGTCACAGGAACATGTTCTTTCTGGTGGTCACGGACTAATGGTTCAAGGATATTACCCTCTTATAAAAGCACTTGCTAAAGATATTGATATACGTTTGAACCACAGGTATGATTGCTTGATTCTATATTGTTTTATTAGTTCTTAATTCTATATTTGCGTTTGAATTTTGAACAAGTTTTTCATGGAAGTTTTTTTTTTGAAAATTAGTTTTTCATGGAAGTTGGTTGCAGTTTCTCGTCTTACTTTAAAACAAACTGATTTAAGTTACACCACCTATTTCTTATGCTATTTTTTTGGTGGGATAACATTGGATTTTGTTGCTTCAAGAGCTGTGCAGTGCAACACCATACATGTTGAGGAAAGTTGAGATGAGAGTAGAATGCATGCAAAGAAAAGATATGAAAATATTTAGTGTCTATGATGATGTTCATCATGTTGATTTCAGTTAATTTTACAGGAAGACTTACTTAGGAGGTCAATTTTCATTGATGAAATTCAGATGTGAATTGGTTTTGATCTTGATTTTGGATGGTGATTGGGTACACTTTGGTTTTGGTTATTGATTGGTTGATAACATTTGGAACTTTTGAGGCATTTCTTATTTTCCCCCTTTTTGGTGATTGTTTGTGTATTTATTTTCCTATTCCCATAATGATGGACAGGGTCAAAAAGATCACTCAGCATTGTAATAAAGTGATGGTTTCCGTCGAAGATGGGTCATACTTTATAACAGATGCTGCAATTGTTACGGTCCCACTTGGTGTTCTTAAAGCTAACCTAATTGAGTTTGAGCCAAAATTGCCTGAGTGGAAGCTCAGCGCCATTTCTGATATGGGTGTTGGCATTGAAAATAAGATTGCCCTACACTTCGATCGAGTGTTCTGGCCGAATGTGGAGCTATTAGGAATTGTTGCACCCACATCATATGCTTGTGGCTATTTCCTCAATCTCCACAAGGCGACTGGCAATCCTATACTTGTTTACATGGCAGCGGGAAGTTTTGCTAATGACCTTGAAAAGTTAGCGGACAAGGAAGCTGCTGACTTCGCAATGATGCACCTGAAGAGGATGTTTCCTGATGCGACAGAACCAGTATGAACCCTATTTTTCATTTATATTATATTCCATGATTAGAAAAAGAAGGATCATGATAAGCTCTGCAAATATGTTGTGATATTATCAGTATCTTATGAGCATTTGATTGAGGATTGTGCATCTTTGCAATCTTCACACCATGAAATTTCATTTCAAATTTTTTTACCTTTGCTTAAAACCACCGAAAAATTCTCCCTGCCATAAACTTCTATAGACATAATATAGCTGATAATAAATACTTGCTGAACAATGCAATCATGTTAATTTTAATTTTTTAGACCACAGTGTAGTTAACCATTGAGTTATCTGCCTTTAATTTCCATGCCCTTGCATGATGAAGATCATCTTAATAGACTTGAGCTGAACTGGTAGCTTTTCTCTTGAACATCTGAGTGTGTATATATATATTCTGTTTTTACAATTTCCAAAAAGTATCCATTCCAACCCTTCAATTAATCCATTATCTTGGACCAGTTAACAGATATTGATTAAATTCATTTCTGACCAGAGATCCTAAAACTGTTTAAACTATGCAGATCCAGTATCTTGTTTCACATTGGGGAACCGACCCAGACTCGCTTGGTGCATACTCTTGTGACCTGGTTGGCAAGCCAGTCGACGTGTATGAGAAGCTTCAGGCCCCAGTGGGTAATCTCTATTTTGCTGGTGAAGCAACAAGTATTGACCACTCAGGGTCCGTACATGGAGCATTTTCAGCAGGCATCAATGCTGCCAAAGAATGCCAAAGGCGTTTGTTGGGCCAAACCGGCAATTTGAATCTCTTCCAGCTCATGGCGAGGGAAGAAGTAGCCGAAGCCATTGCTGTTCCACTCCAAATTTCAAGGATATGATTCATCTTTATTGTAATTCATGTATTGAATCTGTTATCTGAAACTACAAAAGAATATATCCCGCTATTTTGTTTGAAATTTTGGATCTGTTATCATCTTATATCTCTGTTTCTGTGGTCTGCTCTGCAAGTTTGCTTTTTGAAAGGAACACAAAGGCTTACTATGTGGTGCTATTAAGCACTGATAAACCATGTATACAAACTATGTTTGAATTCATCTATTATGTTCTTCCTTGATGCCTATATCTAGCTAAACACAAAATACTTATTCAGTGTTCTATGCAAGATATTTATAATGCCAAGCAAACATGAAAAATGTAATTACTTGTAACTAGAAAGAATAACACTTCTATATGCCTATATATGACGTCTCGGATGAAATATTTGGTGTTTTTGCTGAGACGACTTGTTACAACATAATGTATGTTATCAGCGTTGCTATGCAACCTTGGATGAAATATGACTTGTTTTCACAAAAACAAAGAAAAACTTTGGTTTTACCTACGGAATTTTGTGAGTGATTCTTATACACCTGGGTTTTTACTTCTTTTTTTTTCTTTTTCTTTTTTGATACAGTAGGCAAACACGTCTCAATTTTATAGCTAAAAT
This sequence comes from Acorus calamus, assembly GCA_030737845.1. Taxonomy (NCBI): domain Eukaryota; kingdom Viridiplantae; phylum Streptophyta; class Magnoliopsida; order Acorales; family Acoraceae; genus Acorus; species Acorus calamus. Next base: position 33,494,359 of record CM060868.1, on the reverse strand, counting down.
TAGACGAATGCTCAAAGCATACAATACGAAGCAAAAGAGGACACCCAAGAAGTCGGGGAAAGGTAAAAATAGAAGTCTACCAAGTATGCCCAAATCCATACATTTTCAAAATACACCTGTGTGCCCTAAAATATGAGATGGTTTTGAGACAATCTTAAAACCTATGCCCCCATTTGGATTGAGGAATTGAGTTATTCTGGATAGATAACTACATCAGTACAGATAACAATTCTACAGGCATAAGAGATTTTCTGTTTGGTTGTGTTTTTTTTATTTTCATTAGAAAACGTAAGAATAAAGGTTGAGTTGTTTGATTGATAAATAATAAAATATAAATAAAATGTAAAAATGTTGATTTGACATGTAGACCATTTGATGTATAAAAGATGTTGGTATGTGATTTGATGTGACAAAATGTAAAAAATTAATTTGACATTTAGGCCCATGGGAATAGATAAACTGAGTATAATTTATCATCGGGGTTACTTAGAATTGTTATACTCTCTTATACTCATTTAAACTAACTTAGTAATACCAAGTTATACTCTGCAAACAAACAACTATTTTCCATATCTATTCTTATATCACATTTATATCACCCTTATTCTCGCTTAACCCATTACCCAAACGGGGGCTAAATAACTGCAGTACATTAGGAACAATGTACTGTAACACTTTAGCTCTCGCGCTGCGATCACTGGGTCGCACCAACTTCCGCCCTGCCGCACCAATTTTTACTTTATTATATGAGTAGGTCCATAAAATTTACTAAAATATATACATGTATTTTATTTTTATAAAGATAAATATTTTCTTACATGATATCTCCACTCAACGAGGTATATAATAAAGATCCAACAAGTGAATCACATGAAAATGAGAAAGGGAGAATTAAATCGAACGCACTTATTATTGATTCACACTTCAAACAATGAAAGAATTACATATCTTAAAACACTAATTCGAAAACAAAAGAATATTGAAACACATAAATAAACACGTATATATCAGTTAACGAAACCACACACTTTCCGAATCTCTCCCAAAGACCCAGTGAGAGGCTCAATATCTCCCATCTTCACCATTGCCCACGCAAAGTCGTAGTAAAAGCTCATTATGTCGCTGCTGTACTGCTTCACTACGCCGTCGGTCGATCCACCACTGCCAAAGAGAACCTGATCAGACTGTAGGAGCCCCTTCTTTTGAAGGAGGTTCTTGTAGTAGTTGTTGTCAAACCAGTTGGGGGTCACCAAATCGAGTGGGGCTAGGTTCCCGTCGCTGCCCACCGAGGGGCAACCCCGCCTACGCGTGCTCGCGAAGCTGGTGTCGATGTCGATGTCGGTCACGTTGTAGATCCTGCCGCGATAGGTGGCGCATTTGGCCTGGCCTATGGTGTGTGATCCTGTGACACAAAGCGTTGTATGGTTTATTGTACAGGCTTAATCAAACTGAATATTAATAAAATGTTATTCATTTGTTAATAGAAATTTAATTCAGTGGGCTATTTAGATTTACATTGTTGATTTCAGGTGGTTATATGTGGATTCAGACGGCTTTCGAAGGGGGTTATTTGGATTTTTTTCTCAAAAGAATTAATGAATTTTTTTAAAACAATAAATAAAGCAAAATTTTTAGAAATTAAGAATCAAGATTATATATATATATTTTTAGATTGTGGGGGCGATCGACTTAGTCATCTATACTTAGGGCCAACTATGCATTGATGATAACATGCATGTCAATCAATGATCGAGACTGAAAATTAATAGTGTTTGAATGAACCTGAAAGTGCGACCATATCTCGAGAGTTGAGACCCTTATTGGCAAACAAGGTGGTGAGGTTGTCAAGGCCATCTGTGAACTTGGGTAGGTTGCTCTCCACCTCATCTTTGCCGGCCGCCGACGTCGAGTCCCTTCGTCCCAGCTTCACCGTCCACGTCGGACCGCCGACCTGTTTTTGTTAACCCCAATCAGCAAATCTGATACATATTCACTAACTAAATCATATATTATAATATCATACACATGTCATTCCATTAATACTCACAGCAACTGATGCATCCCGGGATGCAACAGCAAGGATGTCGGCGCACGACACGACACCGGGGCAGACACTCTCAACACTGGATTTTATGTCTTCCACGACATTGAAACCTCTCACGGACTTGTTGTTCTGAAGCGCCGACTGCTCGCTCACTATGGTCGATGAATCGTTGAGCAGGAGTGACCCATCACATCCCTGCAAAAATCAATATATGTATAAGTTATGAAACCAATGTGATCATCTTCAAGTACTAGTTAGAAGCAACTAATAATGTGTAGCATGACGTGCATGATGTGTATACCTGAACGAAGCAATCATGGAAATGGAGCCTGATGAGCGACGCCGCCATGCGACGCTCCTCCCAGACCGCCTTCCAGACGGCGGCCCTGATCGTGCTGAGCGCGTTAGGGCACGTGCTGTCATAGAACGTTGGTGATAGTTGGGCGTGGCATGGCACGATGGACATGGACAATATTAACATAGAAGCAATTAAGAATCTCAGATTAGCTTTCCCTTCCATTGTGAATGAAAAATTGAATTTTTGGTTTAAGAAAGGTTTGTTGATGTGTTTGTGGGACTTATGTGTAGCAATTTATAGGCATGGCATGCATGAAAAAGTCAGAACTTTTTTTCTTTTTAATTCCCGCGTTGGATTGGTCAGCTTTCGACATTCGCTCGTTTTGATATTAATTAATGCTTTACGGGTTACATGGTCAACATTTCGATATTGTCATATCTGTATTGCTTGTTAGGGTTAGGTTCAAGACGTTTTTAACAATTAAATTGTTCAACATTTCCTTACAGTTCGATCATATTATCTCAAGATAAAAATTATGATTGAGATATTTTATTAGATTTAAAAATTAAAATCGAATTTGATTAAATTCTTATCCTTTATTTTTAGGATGCTTTTTAATTTTATATATATTGAGATGATATAATCGGATGACTAAAAATGTATTGGACGATCTAATTGTCCAACGCACGTTTGGATCTAACTCAATACCCTTATGATTGGATTTGACGGACGAGATTATTCTATCGAGAGAGATTGGTGACCCGAATGTACGGTCAAGATCACTGAGTCGGTTAAGTTTGTGTCGGACTAAAGGCTTGGTTTCGTTTGTCAAAAAGAAAACGATAGCTGGCATTTCGAAATGCATTTTGTTTGTGAAGTTTTATTGTTTCAATGTATTGAACATGTCAAGGGAAATGGTCAGTTTTGCTAGGTCTAAAGTGTGTCAATCTAGCTTTTATGTAATCGGGTATCTGTTCAAGTATGCATTTATGAATGGCTATCAGGGACTGGGTTCAAGTAATCATATGAAAAATTAATAAATCAAATTGACTTATTTTCAACCATGGTTTGTTTTTATTTCATATAGAAATATGTTACTTCAAAAAATGGATTTTCCCATTTATTTTTTTTTGGTAACAAGAAACTCCTACGAACGTACAATACATTAGTTAATTGAATGTGTATAACAACGCCCGACATGAAAAGATACGTCACCTTAATTTCTTTCTCCACATCATCAGCAGACATCATGGACATAAAAGGAAGTTTTTCATTGTAACATAGGAGGCCTCACGAAAGGGCTGGGTCTCAACTCTCAAGAGATCGACATTAAGTTTTTCAAATGAGGTTAACCAGTTTAAAAGCCAAAAATGTTTGACCGAAAAAAACCCAAAATAGATTGTTAGACTCAACCATGCATATGTATCAGGCCAACTACAGTCCACACCCTTTTAAGATATATAATTTTATAAAAAGAATATACCAATGAATTATAGAAAAAAAATCTAATAAAATATATCACTCATTATAGTAAGTACAAATATCAAATGAGTTATATAAGGCTGTAAAATAGGTTAAATATTACGAAGCTTAAATACGAGGAGTACACAGAAAAATCACATAAACAAAGACGGCCTAATGAAGGGGTTCGGAACCTCTGTTTTAACAAAACAGAGATTCTCTGTTTACACGAATGAGAAGAGGACGTGTGGCAATGACCCCCACGTGATTGAACATTGACGTGGGCTTCCGTTTCCTTCCGCCGTTTCATCCGTTTTTTGTTTTTTTTTTATTATTTACATTAAGAATTAAAAAAATTAAAAACAATCATGAAAAGATAAGCAGATTACTTATTTTTAAATACAAATAATACTTATTATAATTTTTTTTTCATTTTCAAAATAATATTTGGTTAAATATCTATTTTTAAATACAAAAAATACTCATTAAAGGCTTGACTTTGATTTTTTTCTTCAAAATAATGTGAATGTTTTTTATAAAAAATGAAAGAGATACCCAAGAAAAAAAAATTCACGTCAATGTATAATTTTTTAGTCATAAAACCATAATATAGATCCAGAAAAGTGATTAAATTCATTTTTTTTAAAATCACGTTAAAAGAAATATTACTTTGAAAAGGAAAAAAATATTCATCATAATTTACGTCAAATATAAATAATACTCATCATATTTCTCATTTTCAAAGTAATATTTTTTTCACGTGACTTTTTTTAAAAAAAAGAATTTAATCATCTCTTAATGTATATTATAATTTTAGTGATTTTTTTAAAACTAAATGAAAAAGACATTTTTTAAATCACGTTATTTAAAAAAATAATTAATGTCAGGTTTTTAATGAGTATTATTTGTATTAGGGAATAAGTCTATTAACCAAATATTACTATGAAAAAATAAATAAAAACTTATTTTTAATTATCCAAATTTAAAATAAAAAACAAAAAATAATATTATTCAAAGATCCATGCAACATCATAAATAAAAAAAACAATAACAACATGAAAACCGAAACCCATGCACGCAAATGAAAACCCATGCATGCAAAAAAAAAAATAAACCCAAACCAAAACCCATGCAAAAAAAAATAAACCAAAAAAAAGTTGTGGGTTTTGGTTTGCATTTTTTTTGCATGGGTTTTGGTTTGCATGGGTTTATTTTTTTTTTTTGCATGCATGGGTTTTCGTTTGTGTGCATGGTTTTTTTTTTTCATGCATGCATGCATGGTTTTCATGTTGTATTTAAGAACAGATATTTTTGGTTTGCAGGCATGGGTTTTGGTTTGCAAGGGTTTATTTTTTTTGCATGCATGAGTTTTCGTTTGCGTGCATGGGTTTCGGTTTTCATGTTGTTGTTGTTTTTTATGATGTTGCATGGATCTTTGAATAATATTATTTTTTGTTTTTTATTTTAAATTTGGATAATTAAAAATAAGTTTTTATTTGTTTTTCATAGTAATATTTGGTTAATAGACTTATTCCCTAATACAAATAATAATCATTAAAGGCCTAACATTAATTATTTTTTTAAATAACGTGATTTAAAAATTGTCTTTTTCATTTATTTTTAAAAAAATCACTAAAATTATAATATACATTAAGAGATGATTAAATTTTTTTTTTTAAAAAAAAGTTACGTGAAAAAAATATTATTTTGAAAATGAGAAATATGATGAGTATTATTTATATTTGACGTAAATTATGATGAATATTTTTTTTCATTTTCAAAATAATATTTCTTTTAATGTGATTTAAAAAAAATGAATTTAATCACTTTTCTGAATCTATATTATGGTTTTATGACTAAAAAATTATAAATTGACGTGAATTTTTTTTCTTGGGTCTCTCTTTCATTTTTTTTAAAAAACATTCACATTATTTAGAAGAAAAAAAAAATCAAAGTCAGGCCTTTGATGAGTATTATTTGTATTTAAAAATAGATATTTAACCAAATATTATTTTGAAAATGAGAAAAAAATTTATAATAAATATTATTTGTATTTAAAAATGAATAATCCTTAATTTTTAATTTTTTTAATCCTTAATGTAAATAATACAAAAAAAAAACGGATGAAACGGAGGAAGGAAACGGAAGGAAACGGAAGCCCACGTCAATGTTCAATCACGTGGGGTCATTGCCACACGTCCTCTTCTCATTGGTGTAAACAGAGAATCTCTGTTTTGTTAAAACAGAGGTTCCGAACCCCTAATGAAGGGCACATGCACGTTCCCTCATGCATGGGCTCATGCACGTGGGCAGTGGGCTGGACCCTTTGACCCACCCAATATAACTCCCCCCGGATGCTTGCCAGTGTTGGGGACCAAATCGAGAGAGATCGGTGAGCGAATGTACGGTCAGGATCGATGAGTCGGTTAAGTTGAGCTGTGTCTCAGTTGTATCGGACTAGTGGCTTGGTTTGTCCAAGTAAACGATAGTTGGCATTTCGAAATGCATTTTGTTTGTGAAATACTCTCTTATTTCAACAGAGAGAACATGTCAAGGGAAATGGTCAGTTTTGCTGGGTCTAAAGCGTTCCAATCAAGTGTTTAAAATTACGGTATGCTGTTTGCGTGTGATTAGAATACCACATAGAATATGCACGGTATGTTGGAGTATATGCGGTGTTATATTTTTATTAATAAAAAGATATATAATTATTTTCATACAATAGATAATAAGATAAATATATATATCTATTAATAATTTATAACAAAAAACTTTAATCACAAATTAGAGAAAATATTTGAGTAGTAAAAATATGTCGACATTAGCTTTTTAAGTACAAAATTATAAAGTTTCATGGGGTATAAATCTATGTTTTTTTTATCAAATGTATATTTGATAGTGGATAGTGCAATGAACATATCCCATATATTTTAAAAAATAGAAGTAAGAAAAAAAAACCAAAACTTCACAAGTTATAAAGCTTTCAAAGAAATCTTGACATACAAGAGAAATCATAAAACTATCCAAAGACTATCATTCAATAATACAAAGACACCCTAAAAGTTTATATTAAAATCATGTGAGCTTTTAAAAAAAACTGGCTACATAAGTGACCGCATATCCGCATACAAACCACATGTGCAAGTCGGTCTTATGCGATTCGGTCTCTGGACCGAATCACATATACTCTCGCACACATCGGATATTTGAACAATGAACTTACTTATGATTATGGAGTCATGTAGAGTGTTTGTGCAAACTGTATCTAACAGCGCTCAAACACAAAAGGTGAACTGATTTTCTGGTACAATGGGCCTAGAGTACTGTGGTATATGCATGGGCACATGCACGTGGGCTTGGCCCTAAGGCCCACTCTGACATAACTCGGGGCCCAGATTCTTGATGAGAAAGTCCAAAAGTTCATGCTATATATTGAAGATAATATATAAGTCTTGAAACACTTAATTTAATTTACAGTCATATTTGTAGCTTCATATACTATAATAGCGTAATATATATACTATGCTATTATAGTTTATGAAGTTTTATGATAGTATATAGTGAATTTAAAAAAAAAACAAAAAACATATACTATTATATCTCATTATATATTTCATTTCACATAATAGTATACATATGTCAATGGAAGAATGTATGATTTAATAATTAAAAAACCGGTATATTTTATAAATAAAACTATATAAAAAGCTAGACATATCATTTTCTTTTTAACAAAATATATTTACCCTAGGAGTGATCTCAAGCGATCCACTTGTCTCACTCACTATTGAGAGAAGAAATATTCCAAAACGACCAAAGTAGCATTGAAAGAGATGTCATTTAATTGTTTTCTTTGCGTAAATCGTTTTTCTTCTTCTTTGGATGAGTGAACACAAGGAGGGCACGAAATCATTAGCGGGTAGTGGCTGTTGTTCTAGAAAAAAAACATATATAAATTGCCTTTTATGATGTTCACGGTTCAACTAAATAATTGATTTCTCTCATGTGATTTTCATGACATATATATATGGCACTCAAACTTTCTTTAATCAATAAGTGGGCTTCAAGATTCATGCAGACGCGGTTCTTATACTTTAATATGGTTTGGATTCAAAGAGTCGTTTTTTATAATAAACTTTAAATATTTATATTTTAAAATGGACAATGTCTGAACATAGATGAGAGAAAAAACAAATACAAGAAAAAAAAATAATAACATAAAAAAAAAACACCCTTGACAGACAATAAAGGTAAAAAAGAGTTCCACACGAAAGGGCTTTTTTTTTCATTCCATAAAAATGTTGTGTTTGAATCTTTGTAGATTAATGAAAACATAAAGCACAGGGTGATGTATTAATGGAAAACCGTCATTAATAGTCGAGTTGCTAGGAATAAATTAATTAAAGTATTTATGGAGAACTCTTTGAAATCCCCACCACTAATAAATGCTTGAAATAAAAGTTGACATAAGAATTTAATAAAAATTTAAAATACAGCTCCATAAGCTGGATCCCGAATTTCCAGCTCATGGTAGCACAAATATTGTGTGTCGTTTTGCTTGAAAAATCATAAATAAATAATTTATACTACCTATATAAATACTGAGCTTGAAAAAAACTTTCATCTGATATAAATAAAAATTCAAGTGAAAAATGTTTCATCACCACAAATAAAAACTTGGGTGAGAGTAACTAGATCCTCTTAAACAGTCGAAACCCTCCATAACCTGCATTATATAGAATACATTATAAACGATGAGTATAATCAGACTTGGGTTACATTATAAAAAGAATACATTATCTTAAATGATGAATTTTCACGGTTTTAAAAAGAAAAAAACATGTATAAGTGAATAGTGTTAAAGAGTCGTTATTAGAAAAATATTGTGTTTTTAATATCATTATTATTAGTTTTCTAATTTTTCTAGTTTCCTTTTATAACATTTTAGGTTTATCATTGTCTATAAAATGAACTTCTCACTCCTCTAAGAAAAATTATTTTCCTTTATTCTAACAAATAATCATTCACTTTCTTTATTTTACCTGTTTTTCTGGCGAATTTGTATCATTTCCTTAAAAATAATAACTCAGTTCATTCTTGTCTCACCTCTTGGCATGTGATTTGAAGTCACCGTCCATCTTTTTTCTGGACAAATTCAATGAATAGACACTATTATTAAAATAAAAAATGTACCGATATTTAATAGTTTAATATGAGTACGTGTGTGTGTCTTGTTTTCACTTAAATTAATTAAATTTAAGATATCACAATTATTTGTTATCAATTTAGTTTAAAGTAGATCTTGCTATTAAATGGAGATGAGAGGGCATAGAGGAGAAAAAAAACACTGAAATAGGAGGAAGGAGAAGAGTCTGGGAGGAGACCATAGAGGGAGAATCTAGTAAACGGGGTTTCTATCAGCTCTCAATCAATGTCTATTAATAGTCAATGATCGATCAATCGGTCTCTGACTAGTGATATCTCTGGCCCTAGAAATGCCGCGTCTCCACTCTTATTATTTGCATGATATTTTTGTATGAATTCTTTCGATATAAGAAATAAAATATTACTGTTTTGAAATGTCTTACATTTTTAACGTGAATGAATTTATTTATTTAGGGTGCGTTTGGTTGCGCGATTGTGTAGCATTTGTGATTGCAGGAAGTTGCGTTTGCAATCGTGCAATCAAACAATTTTGTAATCGTAGTTTTAAATCCAGCGATTGTAGGCAAATAGTGTCTAAAAGCTGCGATTTCAAAAAGCTGAGAAAGTGAGTTTCCTGCAGAATCAGTTTTGCAATCGCAGATTTCTGCAGAATCAGTTTTGTAATCGCGCAACCAAACGCACCCAGTCTCCTTTTCAAGGTTGAGAAAGAAAACTTTGAGAGATTTTTGTGATTCACTTAGAACCACATAAATTTGTTTGTTCTTTTGTTAGATTCATTTTTGTTATTATTTAGCACGTGTTGTGATCTAATCCTAAAAACACGGCTGCTTCAACAATTAAAAACAATACGGCATATAACCTCCAATTATGATAGCCAGTGGCGTAGTCAGGATTTATGTTCAGTGGGGGCAGACAACAAGAAGATGAAGATTGATATATTCAGTCTCATGTGTTGCTTCGTGTGTTATCCTCATTGGGGTTTATTTTAAAAATATATATATATCCTCACCTATTGATCAAATACATACTATTATACAAATTAAAGTAGATATATATACTGATGTATTTATTTAGAAAAAAATGAAAATAATTACATCTGATACACTATGATCAAAATTATATACTACGATAAAGCAGTGTAGCACATTATATACTGTCTTATTGTAGTGTATCAATATATGAGGTTGCAAAATAAACTAAAAATATCTTAACGCTCGAAGAAAATTTTGTTATAGGGATTTGAGACAAAATATTGAAGTTAAAAATTGTAACAAAAACCAACTAAAAAAAATACTCATGAGTAAAAAATAAATAAAACAACTCTTTTAATTCTCACAAAATATATGGAATTATTTTTTAAAAAGAGAACTTAATATTAAAAAAAAAAATATATATATATAACCATGCATAAACACTATTGCACGCCATACTTACACATCATAAATGAAATATGACATCAAAATTCATCATCTAATACTCATTTCGATGTATATTTTACTTTTCTCAATAAATAAATAGTTCATTTGGATTGATTATCTATCGGCTATCAAGATACAAAAAAAATCTCATGTTACCATATTTTGCATCTATAACAAGAAAATAAACAAAAATCAATAAAAAATAACATTATTTAAACTTTAACATAGAAAAGAGATTTTAGATAATTACATGTCATTAATGGGCCTTGCATAAAAGAGAGTTGGACTAGTTGTGTGGGATGGTGTGGGCATACATTACATAACATTAGTTAATTTCCATTACAAACGTAGGTCACAACAGGGCAGGAAAGCTTGGACAGCTGCCCCTAGTGGGCTCTGGCCCTGAAGATAGCATGTTTATATTCATTTTTTTTATTTTTCAAAATAAATATTTTAAAATAAAACATGTATTTTATAAATATATACACACATATACCCCCTTGTTCTAAAAAATAAAAGAATTTTATACTTTATTTTACGAAACAAAATGTAATAAACAAAGAGAGTTTTTTTACACTGTTACACTCGATTCATTTTACAATACCATTTACAGTCTCATATACTTTATGAGCCCTCAGCACTCACTATAATGAGGTATATATATCATTAAATTTTTTACATAATTTATAAATGAATCTATACATTTTATTGGAGTGTGTGTATATATTTATATAAATTTAAATATTATTTTTTTAAAAAGAAAAAAGTGTGGACAACATTTGGGCAACAAACATGGTTGAATCTAACATTTAATTTTTAGGCGCTTTTATGATTGGTCTTTTCAAAATCTAAAATATAGTTTTATATATTTTATTAAAACTTCAATTAAACATCTCATTAATTTTTTTTCTTACATTTGTAAAAAATAAGTTAATTTAATTCAAAATAAAATAATATACATTTTTTATATATATATTTATTCAAAATAGAACACTGCGTTTTGGACAATAAGATTAAGCGTAACATTTTTTAATCTTAATTTATTTTTATGTTTTAAGGAGGAGGGGCTTATTAGGTATAGAACATTAATTGGGGGGACAATTTGCATAAAACTCATGGGGGGGTGATTGGAAGAAAACAAGTAAACCCGCGTGCCCTTAAACGGTCTCTCTTACTCTGACTCTGTCTCTCCTTTTCCGATCTCTCTCGTTCGATCGGCTCTAATGGCGGCGTCTCGTTTGAACCGCCTGTTAAAACTGAAACCCTTGTTGTCTTCTCCTTCTCCTTCTCCTTCTCCTTCTCCTTCTCTTCGGTTTTCGCCGATTCGAAGAGGATTCTGCGCCGCCGCCTTGGATTCAGACGCGGACGTTCGGTTCCCGAGCGGTCTCGATCACAAGCCTTCGTTCTCGATACGGAGGGACCCGAAGGAGAGGAACGTCCAGTGGGTCTTCTTGGGATGCCCCGGCGTCGGCAAGGGGACCTACGCGAGCCGCCTCTCCCACCTCCTCGGCGTCCCTCACATCGCTACCGGCGACCTCGTCCGCGAGGAGCTCTCCTCGTCCGGTCCCCTCTCCCAACAGGTAATCTCTCTCTCTTGGTGGGTTGTCTGTGGATGAGGTTGATTGGAATCCCCTATTTTGGTCGCGGGTGTTTCTATTGATTTATGGAAGTTCTGTTATTGATTCGTTGAATTGGATTTTTGTAATGATTATTCATTGAAAGGGCTTTTTTTAGGGGGCCTATAGTGGTTGGGGATCTAATTTTTTGAAAGTATTAAATAAAACCATTCGAAGAAAACCTATTCAAAATAGATGGTGTGGTCTGATAAATGAAGGAAGGGAAACAGATAAATAGAGAAAATTGGAAGTGTTTGAATTTAGATTTTGTTTGTTTTTATAATTCATGGGGACAAAAGTAATTGCTTTCTACTTGGTGTATGGTAGTGACGTTTAAACGGATTCATTTTGATATGTGCCTGTTTTTCAACTTTAGTGTGAGTTTTCAGTTTGACCTTTTTTTTTGAATTAGATAGCTGATTAGTTATTAGTAAGTTTTTATGCAACTATCATTTCTGTCATAGAGCTTAGTAATATGCGTGAGCTTTTGAAGTACTCTCATCGATACATAGGTCAAGTCTCCAATTACAAGGTTGTATGTTTTGCCAGACAATAACGGTAGAGATGACCTTGGTCCATTAAAAAGATCATTATTTTTTTTTTTAACTTTTCGATGTTGGATGGTCACCTGGGAAGTTTGACAGTGGCTGACTGATGATTTGGTGTGTGTTGTGGTGTTAGATTATCTTAATCCTATTTTCTCATATCTGCATCACTTCTCTAAGTTTACTTGACAGTGGCGTATGTATCAACTAGAATTTAGATTTCTGATCAATTCATTAGTCAATCCGGCTTAAATGTTCTTTTTTTCCTTTTCTCAGCTAGCAGAGATCGTGAATCAAGGCAAATTGGTCTCAGATGAAATAATTATAAGTCTTCTATCTAAACGTATTGAAAATGGAGAAGCTAAGGGTGAATCAGGATTCATCCTTGATGGTTTCCCAAGAACAATAAGACAAGCGGTGAGCTTTAATTGACAAAGTGCACTAAATTTCAAAAAATGGTTTTATGAAGAAGTATGATCATTTTGCTAATAGCATGTCATGACCTTTTTTTTTATGTTTTTCCATTTCAATTTTTTTTTGTTCGTTGCAGTTTTTGCTCTTTCTTATGCTTTCCTTCCCTGTATTTTCTTCAATCAATTTGGAGAACTTTGTAGACTTTTAATCAGATTGTGTATGAGCATAGCAGAGTTTTTCTGCAAAGTAACCATGAAGCTACAAGGAACTGTTTAGGAAATTCACTTTAAAGTAGTACATTATAATATTTTTGAATTGCATATGGAGATCTTCTAACTTCTCCCAGACAAAAAAAATTTATTTGCATGAGAAATTTTTTTTCACCATTCATATATAATGGTTGTTTGGATGGGGCTTCATTTTTTTTGTCTTGGAATGAGCTTATGATAGACCTTTATAAGGTTTTTGTATTGGTGCTTCGATGTATTTTTAAAAGGAAACACCCCCCCCCCCCCCCCCCCAAACTTTTTTTTAAAAAAAATTGCTTAATGTGCATTTTCTATTTATCATGTAATTTCACTCCTCCTCTGTCACTCACACAAGCACATAGTCCATATCTAATATGCATCAGCTTGTTTATGTACTATTCCTGCATTATTTACGTTCTATGTGTTGTTGAATTCTGCAACGGCAAGAACTAAGTGGAAAAATGATTGGGATGCTGGACATGTCCTTGTCTGGTAGTTTGGGATTTTCTGCTCTAAAATGTATCAAAGAATGGAATCTCCATGTATCTTCTTGACTGTGATGTTCTGCTTAACCCATTCGTTGAAAATAAACTTGACTTTTTGAACGATGAATTGATGATCTTTGCTCATCTTGTCTCTGATTGGGACTGAAAAGATACCTTACAAACAAAGTCCTTGTAATGATTTCAAGCAATTAGTTGTTATGAATCTGGCAATAAGATATTTTTCATTTAGCAGAGCCATGGCTCCAACACACCCAAATGATGTGCCTAAATAGAGCTGCATGATCATTTGGTATTTTTTGAGTAAGGATTATATTATGTAGCAGGATTATATGATGGAACAATTGCCCAATGCATCAGAACCCTGAATACTTTAATGTTTTAATTGGAAACTTTATTATTTTGGTCATTATAAAAAGAATAGTTCTAAACTCTTGTCCATAAAAGAATACAAGGCGGATTTGGGGTTCATGGGAGGAATATACGTATAGGAATAAAAAAAAATTATAAGGAGATAAGGTGGATGGCGTGGCTCCAGTGGAACCGTGGGATGAGAAACAAATTCTGAGGAGAAGAAGAAGAGCTTCTCTTGGTTGAAGTGGAGAGGCAAAAAATGAGGTATGGTATGTTTTTTCTTTTCTTTCTCTTTTAGAGCCCAGTCCCATGGATGCAGTGTACAAAAACTACTTGACAAGATATCATAATAAAACCTCCTAACTAGAAAATGCAATTGCTTCCACCTCAAGATTGCTTAGATCATGATTTACAAATCTAATCAGCCACTTGCTTTAGCAGAAATTCCTTAAGTTTGGGACCATCGAAGTGCTCAAGTGCATAAGCAGTAGCATGTACCCTATGACTATGATGTTTATTTTGTTTTAGTTGTTTATGATGTTGACAATTTTTTAACTTACCCTTTGGGTTCCTATTGTTTCTGCAATTTTCAGGAAATATTGGAGGGGGTTACTGACATTGACTTAGTCATCAATCTAAAGCTCAGGGAAGATGTTCTGGTTCAGAAATGCCTTGGAAGAAGAATATGCAGCCAATGTGGAGGAAACTACAATATTGCTTCCATTGACATCAAAGGGGAGAACGGAAAGCCTCCAATATGCATGGCTCCACTCCTCCCTCCTCCCAGCTGTGCATCCAAACTCATCACCCGGGCTGATGACACTGAGGAAGTAGTGAAAAAACGTCTCCATATATACAATGAAATGGTATCGTACCTCTTCCTCGTATTCTACATTTTAAATTTTGTTACCATTTTGATGTTTTTTTTATGAGATTTGGTTAATGCCACTACTTTGAAATGGCCTTAATGGTATCTGATCACTTGCTATCTCGATGTGATTTCTGTTTTTTATGATTTATACCATTTGTCTGTGTATGTAAAAAGACATGGAATCCTACCCATTCATATTTCCTATGAGAACCATGCTTTCTTTGCACTGCTTCCTACATTTTCTGTTCCCATCTCTGTTCTCCTTCCAGTTTCCGTTTCCAGATTCAGTGATCATCCATTCCCCATGCAATGTTAAGAGAGTGTTGGCTTCATTCCCACTCAATAAATGAAGATATCTTTCATAAGTCCGTTATTTAAGTTTTGGACCTTTGAATCTTTATCCTTCCCTCTAGGTTCAACATTTTAGCTTACTATCTTCCGTGGGGGCAGGGTAGGTGGATAAATTGACACACACAAATTCTATAGGCATCCATATTTTGGAATTCATCCTGACAACTGTTTTTTGTTATGCAGAGCCAGCCTGTGGAGGATTTCTATCGATGGAGGGGGAAACTATTGGAATTTGATTTACCAGGTGGAATTCCGGAGTCCTGGCCAAAGCTACTGCAAGCATTGAATCTTGAAGACCATGACGACAAGCAGTCGTTAGCTGCGTAATTTTGATCGAGGTTTGGTACATTATTTTGCATGTGTGAGTTTAAAATGCATGCTGATTGAAGAATTATATTTATTAATAAGGGCTCGGAATCTGCCTGACCCGTTTGAAGATAACGGGCAGTCACCCATTCTGGGCTGCTTTTTTTTTTTTTGGTTGGAGAGCCAAGAATATCTAATTCGGGATTGCAGGACAGTAGTCCGTTATGTGGTCTGAAAGAATGTGTAAGTAGTGATTTTGATAGTTCATTTCAATAATTTTGCTTTTATAAGGTATATTTAGGCCATATATTTTTATTTCAATGCATTATTAATTGAAGCATTCTGGATAAGGTCTCAAGGGAGGGTATCTTGTTGATATGAAATTTGACTTGGAAAACTGATTTGATTGAAGCATTGGGAATTATATATTTTTCTTTGATTGTACTCACGTATATATGCATTCACTGGATTGCACAGAAAGCTTTCCCACGCACCCGCGCGCGCAAACATGATTTTTTATTGCAAGACGTTTGTGATGCGCTCGCTTAGCAAACATACAACCACCATGAGACTGGGTAGTGGAATAGATGGAGTAGAGAAAAATAAGAGTAAATAGAGCAAAAAATTGTTCATTTACAAGTGAATATAAAACTATACGACATTTCAAATCCTCTTGAAATAGTATTATTTCATACAATTTACAATTTATTTCACTAATATAAAAGTCTACATGTTAAATCATTAATTATCATCTCTCATAAATTAAAAGTTTACATGTCAAATAATTTTCACATCTTATAAATCATTATTTATATCTTAATAATTTTTTATTTACAATTTATCTATACTCAACTAGACAACAAAAACTTTATTATTAAATTTCTCAACAAAAAAAAAAATTTCAATCACGCAGGAAAAATATTTATTCCTTATCTATAATTACATAATTACAAGGAAAACCAATACACGTTACATGATAAAATAGAGATATAAATCAAAATACATATTCATATCGGCTTATAAATGATCAAAGGAAGAGGATGAAACCCTATAAACAATATTACATATACAATATTTCAGACGAAATCAATACAAAATACACTTTATATAAAATGGGAAAATCAAATTCCAATCAAAACCAAGGCATTGAATGAAACCCTAAACAATATTGCATATACAGTATTCTAGAAGGAAATCATTGCAACATCAGATACTATCTCATGAGGGAATTTTAACCTTTTGATTCAAGGGAAAACAACATCAACTAATGGCAAGACAAACAAAACACATTCAATTAGTTGTTAAGATCTGTAAAACCAAAATTATGCTTGAAGAAGAAGAATAACCTCCATGATCCAAGAATGTTCTTCACTTCTTATGCATCCTGGAATCTGGAGAATTTTGCTGCATGGGGGACAGAGGTCGTCGGGATGACTCTGATCCATTGAAATCAATCTCTCTCTCTACAGGAGTCCTGTCAATTCTTGGACTTGCCTTCCGTTTTCCCTGCATCCAAAGAAGTGGCTAATAAGTAATTTTAATACTCAGGTATTGGCATTGATAAAACAAAATACAAAACCAATTCAATTGAAGTCTTCCAAAGTTGTCAAGATGCATGACATATTTCACATTATCCGACAATTTTGCATCAAGAGGTTTAGTGAGCCAACTGCCAAGAGTACAAGAACTATATAGAGTTTGATGCCCAAAAGCTCCATTAAAGGGAACTAGGGAAGTTATACGACTAATATTAAACTACGGATTATTATTACTTTGGCAGAGACACTTGATAGCTTGCCGCCAGATCCTTGACGTTGTCTTTCTTTGTACAGTTGCTTCTGCAACTTCTTGTTTTCCTCATCCAACATGTTGCTTTGCTTGGACAGTAGCGTTACCTTGTATAAATTTGTAATCACAGATGTTAATGACCAATGCTAAATGAATTCACAGTAGAACAGTTAAAACAGCATCTCTTTGTACCTCTTCCTCAGCTCGGCTGAGGTTGAACTTCAAGTTTTCCTTGTCTTTCTTCAATGATTCAATTTCAGCAGCCAATGCTATAATCTGGAATGGTCAAAATGGAGAAGAACAAATCAGGTGGGAAAACAATCTACAACAAACACAAAAGTTGTTCCAATTTTACAAGTCTTGGGTCACGGAATCATGAAAATGGTACCAAAGGGAGCAATCATAATTGCAAATATAACAGAAATTCCAATTCTTTGAGCACTTATAAGAAGTAACCAGTTATTTTCTGACCATCATTTCCCTTTCACACGTCTATGAATAATCTATCCATTGACTGAAGACATGGAAGCGCTTCATCCACATGAACCAAATAACTGGAATATTCTAGAATTAAGATAATTTAAACAAAGAATTGCAACTTTACAAAGCACTTCCACTCGTACATTTCCTCTCGGGAGACCCATGAATAATGCAGAAGACAGTTGTGAACATACAAAATGCAGTCAGGAGGGTTATGCAAAAGCGCTTTCATCGATGTATGTCAGTCTTCTTATTACCACTCAATTGCACCATTCAAGATGAATAAACATGGAGAGAACAACTATGCACTTGCTGCAACATTTTCACCACATCAAACATATAATGACTAATCTTATAAGAAAACTGAACTCTAATATCAGAAACATGATAGTCTCTTGTACAAGATGCAAATACAATCAATCACTTAAACTAACTCTTTATCTTACCAACCAAAAAAATCTTCAATCCTTTTTTGGAAATAAATGGAAAAAGGAATGAAAAGCAAAGATGGAGAAAGAAATATAAAAATAAATTAAAAAAAAAACCCGACAAGAACGACTACTCTCAACGGTCCAAATGTTCATTCTCAGTGCAAATCCCAAAATACCATCCTAAATCAGCTTACAAGTTAAGGAAAAATGACACAAATTCACCTTCCAAATCCACACATGATTAATTTGATCTTTTGAAAAAGTGGATAAAATATGTTATAAAACACTAAAACCTCATTTTTATTGCACAATCTTCTGCACCAGAAAAGCTAAATAGTAAACTCAGATGTGCAACCTGCCCAACGTTGAGCACTACCATATGCTAACTACACTAAAGAACCATTGTTTTCGTTGCAAACCAAGTTATCATCTCCACTTGAATAACCAACACACAGTCGCCAGTCAGCTTATTTCTCTCCAGTCACCACATAAAGCAAATCATGACTGATGATAAGAAAGAAACCAGTCTTCCATTTCTGCAACATATCCTATATCAATATGTTAACATTAAAAATGGATTAACATACTTTTTAAAAAGCTCTCTGTGACAGAAACACGTTAGAATTTAGTCATAGCTTCCCTCACACCTTATAACTCCTTGGCATTTTTTAAAGACTTCCATAGAAATATGTAATTGTTAGTTCACATGTTTAATTTTGTCATCTATACCAACACCTCCTACTATTAACTATCCTTAAACTCTCACCTCTACATTTTCCAACTCTTTAACAACCTAGACCTCCAATCACCAACTCTATAAATAAAAAAAAGTCAACTCCGATTAAAGTCCTTTCGGTTACAAGAATGCTACAAATGGATTAACATTCCAGCGCTGAATACCATTGTCAAACTAAATCACCTACCAATGATCGAGTGCATATGTATTAAACTGTGAAAGACATCCAAACAGATCCAAGGAGAGTAATAAATTATCCCATGCGAAGCTTTCGGTCCCAATCATTCCAAATTTTAAATGGCTTGACTTGGTATTCAGATGCACACTAAAATAAAGTAATGAATAACTTTAACTTAACAGATTGATTTTCAAATTTGAACCGATAGTGTGATTTTTTTAAAAATTTTCTTAAATAAAAAAAGTCTCCAATGAATAACATGGATAATTTCAAATATAATAATTTACTCATGATTCCATCCAACATGGAAAAAAAAAGATAAAAAATTAAAGCATGAATCTCAAACAAAAGGCATACTACTTGGTTATTTAAAAAATGAACCCTTAGGTTCGTCAAAAGTAGGTCATTTAAATGACCACTACAACTCAAAATTGACAGAATAAAACAATAAAAACATCACTTATCTATTTAATAGGAGAAAAGAACATAATAAAATCAAGAGTACTATAATATGATGAAGCAATCTACTCTTTCATGCTAGCATGAATAAATTATTTACACGTGCCAAAGTTATGGCAATGCAAAAGATGTTATATTCTAAAACTACTGCAAACATAAAAAAAATCCATAGATTGAGTACAAGAACTCACAGAAACTGTTTCTGGTAAACGAGCCCGTAATCCATCATTATCCTTCTTTAGCCGAGCGCACTGGCTACAAATAGCACCCTCACCGTTCCCCTGTGATCTGCAATTTCAAGAACATTAACCAATTGCAACTTTAAATCAACATGACCCAACCCTATCACAGAAAAAAACCCACCCCAACTGTTCAAGCTCTCCAATCCTCTCATGCAGCACACGCAGCTCCTCAGTGACCCTTGACTCGTTCTCCTACAATTCAATCTAACCCATAAAGAAACCTATAAAATAAACACTAAAAAGATAGAATTATAAAAAAAAGGCTCAAGAAATCATACCGAATAGACCTCCATTTCGTGCTTATAATACGCGAGCTCCTCGGAGAGCCTTTTCACATCCTCCTCAACCTCGTGTGCACGCGCCTCGAAGCATCTAGCACGCTCATCAGCCTCGTTCCCAAACGCCTCCAGCAACTCCCGGTCACGGTGGAACAGAGCGCATTCCTCCTCCCACTTCGAACACTGGTCGAGAAGCTCGGCATACTTCGACGACATCATCTCCTTCTCCTCAATGAACTTACGTAAAGCCTGAGCGTTCATGCTCGCCTCTGACTGTTTCAAGAAACACAAAAAGATGGATTTTTTTTTTTGGGTGGGGAGGGTCTGTCAGTGTGTGTGATCGAATGAAAAATAAAAGAAGAGAAGGGGAAACCCTAACCGAAACCCTAACCCACCTTCGATCGTTCGAGGCGTTCTTCCCTCTCGCGCAACCGATCATGCAATTGAAAGACCTCATTCTGCAAACGACGCCGCGATTCTTCGGAGGCGAGGAGCTTCAACTGGAGGGTTTTGGTGGAGACGTTGAGGCCCAGTGAATGCTCGATCGATTCGCGGATGTACTCATCGGTTTCCGGAGGGAGAGCCATTGCGGGAGGGGGGGGGGGATCGAAAATCTTCTTGAAACCCTAGAACTCACGTTCGATTCGGTGGGATCCGGATCTTTGGAAAACCCAAATTAAAGGATTCTAAAGAGATCGGATGGAAACCCTAGATACCCTCCCCCCCTCTCTCTGCCCCTTTTTTTCGAAACGGAGGGAGGGAAAAATGGGTTTTTTCAAATGAAGATGCGAAAATGTTCGTCCGTTGAAACTTTTCGGATCATCATTACATTGTGATTTAAAGAGAGAGAGAATTAATTATTATTAGACTTGACACGTGGATGTTCAAGTAATAACACACGCTGATGAAAAAGGTGAGCCCGATAAGTCGATGGAGACCGTCTGATCTGGAGTTTCACTGAAAACATGATTACACGCGTTAGACGTCCAAGGCCGTCTGTATCATTTTCAACGGTTGCGATATCATACCACACATGAACTTGTATAGATATCTTTCAAGACAATGTTCGTTCTCACTTCTCACATAACAATCACGAAAGGTAAGATTACACGCACATGCAAAACAGCAAATAAGTACAATACAGTGTCTTTGTATATCCACATTTGAGGGTGGATGGGGCACACATGACATACTAATTTACAGTCCCTCTAGAAAAGAAAAACTTGCAAGAATTGTAGTAGTGGCTGAAATGAACCCAATGCATGTATATACTTTGCCATATCAAGCATCCACAACTTCCTTCCAGTGAACCTGAAGGGCATCAACCTGTCATGTTCAGCAACATATAACATGGAATTGATAGTTTAAGCAAACAATTCCAACTGAGAACTTAACCACATCAGTAACCATGTTACAGTAGAAAAAACAAAGAAGCCATAACCAAATACCTAGGCACAGCACGTTGACGACAGCGGCCGTTCTGCCTGCCTGTCTACAAGAACCATCCCAGCTGGGTTTGGGGCTGGCTGGGCTCTAGGTAGTCTTTTTGCTGTTCAAAATGCAAGAAATCATTGAGTAAGAATGCAATTGCAATTATGATGGTGACTGTAAGCTTACAAGGAACAATACCTACAAAACTGACGCTAACTAAGAAACCAAACTATCGAGCGTCCAAGAGCTTAAGCATATAGTCACTAAGTCCAAACACTAGTAGATTATGATGTGATTATTGAATGATGATCATTTTCATTGTTGAAATTGCATAAAGATTATACACAGATAATGATTGTTATTGTTCGGTTGAGAAGTAAGGTAAGCTACACCACGCAGTCAACAAATGAAAGATGCAATGGATGTCATTGCCTGAGCTTTGGACCTCTTAAATCTCAGAACCAAAAGGAAGAAACTTCATGGATATATTATTGTCAAAGAAAAAGCACTTGAGAAATACAAGAAATAATTTGGTCCAAAAAAGATGCAATGGCTAATACCAGACATTTTTTCAAGCACCAACAGGAAAGATATGAATAAGGATCATAGCGCACACACCTATCTCATAAAACAGATCATTCACATTGGCAGCAGTTTTTGCTGACGTTTCCATGAAGAAAAGACCATTCTCCTCAGCATATGCACGAGCTTCCTGTTGCAAGAGACAGCAAAAACATACACAATTAGTCTTCCACTTGGAAATCACATACTGCTTATGACAATGAAATTTCACACTATAAATCGATAGTTAAGCAAAATAATTCAAACTAAACATACTAATAGCTTGGGAAGAAAAAAAATCCATCATCAAGAAAGTCAAGATTCCAGAAAATAAAAATATATGAAATTTAGATACATTTCTTGACTATGAATCCTAATAAGCTCATTACGCATGCACCTCTGTTTTCAGATACTCTAAAGATGTGGCAAGCAACTAATAATTTATACAAACTATAAATTAGCAAGTATTTCAATGAGGAGTATAGGTGGGGTGGATGTATTCTCATTCAACCCTTGTGCCTTCCTCGTCTACACTTATAAGAACCATCATCTAATCAATCTAGCATTCTCCCACTTGGCCACAATGACCATGTCATATTTACGAACTCCCATATCTTAAATGTTTTAAATTTTTAACATGTAATACAAATTTGGAAACAAAGTCAACCCTCCTTTTGGCTGACTATCCTTATACAGCAATTGATTTACTCTACAAAATTTCCAACTTTATATATACAATAAAGAAACAATAAATAGCCCATTGAAAAAATTACTCATGCGAATCATAAGGTTTTACAACATAGTTGATATACTCCTTTCCTTGCACTATATCATAGGAGTTTTACCCCACAATCCATATATTCCATTTGTGATATTTCAAGGAGGTGAAGTGGCCCACCACATCAAATTTCAATGCATATCAAAAATTATGTTTGACCCATATTGACCATGCCAAAGCTTTCAAACAAGTTTTTTTAGTTTATGTGAAAATCCAAAATCAATGCCAGCCAATAAGAAACCATCCACAACATATACAAAATCAGGGCCCTAAACTTGCTACCACTCACCCTTAGGTAGATGTTAATTAACTATGTTACCTAGAGAACATAATTATTTCATGGAATTTAAACAACCATGGGCAAGAAGCTTCTTTAAATCCAGATATAGACTTCTTTAATCTATAGAGTAGTTTCATTTCTTCAAAACATTTTTTTATTTTTTATTTTTATTTTTTTGACAAAATGTGGTCATCATAGACTAAGTGGGAAAATATCACATGGATTGGATGATAGACATGAGTGGCACAGAGATTTACATCCGTATGAGGAGACACGTGGATTGCATGAGAAAATATCCAATTCCTTGTTAAAATAAATCCCCTTAAGTGGCACAGAGATAAATAAGATGTTCTGAATAATTTGAGTTTATCTCCTTCATAATGACAGTCAGTTAACATGGGGGCAAACAAAGATGATGAAAGTTAATGGAAGAGTTTCTCTTGCCCATATATAAGGGAAGGAATGGCTCCAGATGTCATAAGGACCATGAATTGAGAGTTCATTATCTCATACATTAAATTAAAGAGGGGGAGAGAGAGTTCTGATTATCCCAATCCATTTACAAGCAAAAGAGGGTCTCACTATTTCAGTTCAATTTTAAAGCATGGAAAAACTGTTGACTGGAACTCTAAAGAAAATTTGACACTTGTGCATTTTTTTTGTTCTTAAACTCCACATTTGTATATATTTCTATGCATCAGTTCTTAAATCCAATCATGAGACTTGTGCATTTTGGTTATGTACTACTTGAATTTTCAACTAGTGAATGACCAACCCTTTCTAAAAAAAAAAAATGAAACTTGTGCATAGAAACTGCCAAACGAAGGTCAGAACTCAACCAAAAGCGTAACCCATAGATGCAAAATGCATGAATGAAGAAATTATCCCCTCTAAGACACTAAAGTATATCTTGGCTTCAACTACCACATCACATGACATTTTGATATGAATTACTTTTGCTATTTGTAACCGCAACAAGCATATCTCATCGATATGGAACGAAACCTGAAGTCATGAGGTTTCAAAAATCTGTGAATCACTAATCACATTTGAATGAAAGAATTTCACCTCTAAAGCACTAAATTATATCATAGCTTCAACAACCACATCAGATGGGTTTAACATTAATCACTTTTTCTCATGCAACTGAAGCACATAGATACTATCAAATTAAAATTTATGCAAGCAACTTATCAATATGGGATGAAACCGAAATTATGAGGTTTCAATAATTAATGAATCACTATCTGTGTTTCATCTCTTAATTCAATAATGATAAATAAAATCCCTCTTAATATATTTTGTGATAATATGTACATACCTTAATAGGAAACCTATTAAAACTTAACCATGATGCAAACTTAAATTGATAATTCAGTGAGATGCATTACAAATAAAATCATACCCTTTCATGAGTTATTAAGATTGATACCAAAAGAGGATCATAGTTGGTAAGCGGTCAGATAAGACCAATATAAATGCGCGTCCAGATCATCATAACTCCAACCAATAAAACAGTTTATTAATAATGCCACTCACTATCCTACGCCAGCGGGTAACTCCAATAGCAACCAAAATATTACCTCAGCAGTCACCTTCCGCTTGTCTTCCAGATCTGCTTTGTTTCCTGCCAATGCCGTCACCATGTTTGGATTACCTGTATCGATCAAACCTTACAACCATCATAACCAACTCTAAAACAACGTGGTGACCAGACTAACCACAGAAGAAGAACCAATCAATAAAAAGCAATCACACCCACCCTGCTTTTGGAGTTCTTGCACCCATTTTTTCGCCCTCGTGAATGAGTCCTAGAATCCAAAAACCCAAAGAAATAAAATTTCATCAATATTTGCAGAACAGAATTTAAAATAAAAAAAATTTACGTGAGACTGTGCGATGGGGATCGAACCGTGCTGGAGATATCATAGACGATGATGGCCGCGGCGGCCCCGCGGTAATACATGGGGGCGAGGCTATGGTACCTCTCCTGGCCGGCCGTGTCCCATATCTCAAATTTCACGGTCGCGTCATTCACCGCAAGCGTTTGCGAGAAGAACGCCGCCCCAATCGTCGATTCCTAAAGACCATCAAATAGAAACAAAACATTCAATAACCCTCACGAGATGTCAAATTGGGGGAAAATATACATGTGAAACCCTAAATTCAGGTGACCTGGAATTCGAGGAACTGGCCCTTGACGAAGCGGAGAACCAAACTCGATTTCCCGGCGCCCATGTCACCCAGAAGAACCTGAGATTTCAATGGAAACAAAAATTACAAATCAAAGCATTGGAAATTGAAAGGTGGATAAAAAATCTAATTTTTTTTGGATCTGAAAGAATTGGACGAACGAGCTTGGCATTTAGGTTGCTGGAGCCCATCGTGGCCATTGATGGAACTGCAGGAGATCGGAATTCGGATTCTCGGGTTTTGTATTCGGAATTTCGAAGAGCGGATTGGGGGACGAATTTGAGATTTTTAGGTGCTCGAATGAAAGAGGGGTCTGTTTTTCTTTGCTTCGAAGTCTCCTGTATATGTCTTTGGGGTTTTTAAATTGACGAATTTGCCCCCTGATTAGTTTTTCTTTTAGAGTCCGTTTGGAAACACATATTGAAAAGTAGCTTTTAGAATAAAGCTGCTTTTTAAGATGATTTTAGCCCTTGACTTTTTCAGGATGATTTTTTTAAATTCAGGAATCAATATTTGAAAGGAATTTAATGTTTGGTAGAGAAAGTTGCTTTTAAATTCAAAAAATCGATTCCGACCGAAAATCACAGTTTCTGAGTTTTTTAAAACACGGATTTCGAGAGAGAAATTAAAAGGAATCCAGCTTTTGATTCCGCCGGAATCCGCCCCGTTTGGTTGCACGATTTTAAGATTTTAGCTTTTTAAAAAGCGGAATCCGCCGAATCGGTGCAACCAAACGGAATCTGATTGATAATGGACATCGGTCATCGGTGTGGTTTTTAATAAATCACGATTAATTTTGTTACCTTTGTTAGGGACACCAAAAAATTTAGGTCTGGTTTAACATTGGGATAAGGGGTTGAGATAAAGAAATAATTTGATTAAATCACATTTATCCCATATGACATAAGAAGAAAAAAAAGATAAACATGAACAATTGTTTGAGAGAAAATGTGAGAATATTTTGTTCTAGGTAAAAAGTATAATAAATTTTATCCTCCATTTTTTAATCTCATTTTGTAAAATATAAACAACATTTATGACTGCTCTTAAAAAAAAAAACTTCATAAAACTAAAACCAACAATATTAATACCCCTTTAATAACAAGCGTATATTTGATTTTTTTTTTTTAGTTATCTCATATTTTACATCATGTGATCGAAATGAAAAGTTAAGAATTAGAACACAAAAAATAGGGATAATAAAATGCATTACCAAATGTAAATATGAATAAAAATAATGGTCTTTTTATCCTTAAAAATTAGACTAATTTATCATAAATATTTATCACTTTACCAAATTATGCCTTATAATTTATCTGAGTAACAATGTGTAAAAACAAATTTTTTTAATTTTAAACTTAACCTAGTTTGAAAAAAAAATTATAAAATCTATCAATTTTTTCCATATTTACATTTATGAAAACTGAAACAAAAAGTGATGATAGTGTTACTCCGACCTTTATATAAATAAAAAAATTCATATTTTTATTTTAAAACCAGGGCAATTGTCCGCCCTTTATCATAATTTTTTTTATACCAAACAAGATAAGTTATCCTCCTCACTTATTCTCATACTTATTTCTTATCTCACCACTTATTCATTAACCAAACTAGCTTTAAATTTATTTATTTTTGTTTGCTTTTAAGCCCCTCTTGTTTAATAGGAAAATTTCCAAGCCAATAAAAACTAAATATGTTTGACTTAAAATTAAATAAATTTATAAATAAATGAATTAATGGATAATTTGTTGAGACATATCTTTATCATAGCCTCACCATATTAGATAATCATTTTAGACCAAAACACCTACAAACATCCCTGTCTTTGGGTGCGTTTGGTTGCGCGATTGCACTGCGATTGCGATTACAGGAAGCTGCGTTTGCAATCGCGCAACCAAACAGTTTTGTAATCGCAGTTTTAAACTCAGCGATTGCAGACAAATAGTGCCCAAAAGCTGCGATTTCAAAAAGCTGAGAAAGTGAGCTTCCTGCAGAATCAGGTTTGCAATCGCAGATTCCTGTAGAAGCAGTTTTGCAATCGCGCAACCAAACGCACCCAAGTCTTGAATAAACTAGATTGAATTTTTATCAAACTTGATGATTACTATACTCGTATCTGTACTTTACATAAGTGCTGCTACCTGGGCTTTAGAAATTAGGCCCCATTGGTGAGCCCCAATAGGTGGCACTCTCCTATTGGTTATTTGTTTGACTTTTTCAAACCATTAAAATGACAATTACATTACTACCCTTTTTAAGATTTTTAAAAATTTGTTCTAACTAAATAATATCCCCCAAAAAAGGGGATCATTGAATCTCTCTCCCATCATTAATCCTCCTAACAGAATCCCAAAAATGGGGGGATTATTGAATTCTCTCCCTGACTGAACATATTCCAAAAAAAATTTAAAACTTAGGGTTTCTAAGTTGGGCAAAACCATACGAACAAAAAAAAAGACTATGAAGAGTTTCATATCATCTGATTCTCTTCCAGAGACAGATCGTCAACACTGGCGAAAAAAAAGAGATTTCTTGACAATCGAAACTTCACCATCGCGTTTTCTTATTTTGGAGGCGATATAAACAAATCAATTTAGATTAGTTTTTTGCATTTCTTATAAGACGAAATATTTGGTTTTCAAAATTAAATATGAAACGATTCCCTTCCATTTTCTGTCTCCTGTTAATCTGATTGAATCTGAAATCCACTTGAAAAATCACTGTTTTGAATACGTGCATCTGAAATCCAAAAAAAGATTGGTTTGAAATCAGTGTTTCAGATACATGTATCTGAATCCAAACAAATCTGAATTTTTGTAAAGGTTTGGAAGCATATGCTAAATCTCTTAATATAACGAAATTATTTATGTTGCATTGTCTTTGTCTACCAGTATATTTAAATTAAAGAAAAAAATTAACATTCTTCAATTGTTTTAGCGTTTCTCGTCTACATAGTTCATTTTCTGATAAAACAAAAATGATGAACGAATACGTAAGTCAGAGACATGTATCTGAAAATGTATATAATATGCAATTGTTTCTTAATTCAGTAAAACAAAATCTGATTCAATGAGCAATTGAAAATAACCAAATGAAATGTTTGAAATGTCATATAAATATAGATCAAGTATTATTATCTTATATTTGATAATTAGAATATATTGGTTTGATGAAAATATCGTAATGTTTTTTTAAACAATATATGTATCTGAATTAACTGTATTTGTATCTGAAAACCTGTTAACCAAATATACTTGAATTTGAAGCAATTATGTAGAAATAGAGACATTAAAGATTTTCAAAATACCAACAATATAATAAGCAATTAGATATTAATCAGCTATACATTAATTAAATACATGGAAATATAAATAACAACCTTCAAAATGGGCTGGATATCAAATTCAGATACAGGTGTATCTGGATTTGAATTATCAAATACACATTCCATACAAGTGATGTGCACTGTATTTGAAAATCTTAAATTTGAATGAATCGAATAATGCTGATACAAAGCTAAAAAATATCATGAATGACATATTATGCATAATTATACACAAATACCCAATCATAAAATGATTGTATAGAACATACCTAGTACACAACAATGCATATAAATCAAGATACATGCCATGTATCTGAATCTAAAATTAAATTCAAATTCAATAGATGTATGTGATGTTTCAAATGAATGACGAAAAATCAAAATCAACATAATTTATTCAGATTGAAAAAGGACTAGCCTGAATGGATTCATTGTTTGCACCACAAACTGGTCACAAATAAAACCTAAATGAATCAAATTCTTCTCTTCTCCACTGATCGAATTGAAACAAAAATAAAATTCGATGTTTGTTTTCAAATTCATCTGAAAACTAAAAAATAATAAAATATTGTTATATTTGGGATTCAGAAAAACTTAACCTGGATGTATCAATTTCTGTTTGCACCAGAAAGGGATCGTATAGAAAAAAAATCGTGAATTCACCTCATATACACCAACCAGATGTGAATAAAAAATGAAATTCATATTTGTTTTCCTATCAGCCGATCATTCACAAATCACAAATAGAGAATCGTGATTTTTTTGGATATCAAATTGAAAACAAACATTAAAAAACGGAAAGATATCACAAATCATAACCACCTCGAGATTAATGAGGGCGGTTATGATATATTTAAACGATTAATTAAGAAGGGGTAATATAGGTATTTCAAACTTGCCACCTCATGAGGTTTGGGATGGGGTCTATCAATTGGGGCCTAAAAATCATTATTGATTCGAATATAAGAAAATTTCATTTATTTTTTTAATACAAATTGAAATTGGATACGAATATTTTTTTTTTGAATAAATGATATCCTTGTTCTCAAATCCCTCTATTCCACGCGAATCCCCTAAGCACAAATTAGATCTCAATGCTTAAGGGCATTTTTTTCTTAAAAAAAAAAACTTAAGGGCATTTCGGGGAAAAATCAATACCGGGGATTGGGTGGACGGTCAAATTCCGACGCCTTGGAGACTCCGCGTCGGACTCCAGAAGCAAAAAAGGACATCCTCATTTCACTAATTACAAAAATACCCCACCTTCATTTCAGTCGACTCTATTCCATTCCAGCACACAAATCGCATGACAATCAGAAACAGCACGTGTATTCCAAATTTTGTCATGCAACAAAAAAAAAAAAAAAAAAATTGCATATGAGCACAGTTTTAACTTTTCTTGATTTTGAAAGCTACGGTATCGTTTGTAATAATTTGATGGACAGGGACACATTTGTCATTATGTTCGTTTTTAATTGAACAGAGGAGGAGCCAAGGCAAGCATCCAGAAAGAATATTTTATTGCATAGTGATAAGACATGCAATGCAACCAAAGAAAATATGGTGATAGGAATCTCCAAGGTTGAATAAAATATGAGCATTTCTCATACTGGAAGATTTCTCATACATGCAATTACAAATTTAAAAAAAAAAACATGAAAGAATCATAGGATCTAAAAATCACTGAATCGATTTGGTCATCTGGTTATACTGAGGGATCAGTTTGGTCATCTGGTCCAAGCGATTGCTGCCCGTGTTGAGGCGAAGACTATCAACTTCCTGCAGTTGCAAGCAATTGGGCAGTGTCAAAGCTGCCATGGAGCTCGGTGTAAACCATCTATGGGTGGAAAGTGACTCCAAGGTTGCGATTCATTGGGTAACCCGCAGCGACAAGGTCCCGTGGAAGGCACGACGGCTTTGCAATTCTATACGGACAGATTGTAGAACATTTATAGAAGTGAAACTCACACATATTCATCGAGAGGGAAATGCCCTGCGGACATGTTAGCTAGTTGGCAATCTCAAATGGGTTGCACCAAGTTCTTAAGGACTCATGTATGGCCTGAACTTCAAGCACTCATGGACATAGACATCAGTGGCTCTCCCTTCATTCGTGAGAAACTCAGATGAACCAAGAGCATGCTTTCTTTCTACTTGCTCTTCTCTTCCTCTCTAGTTACTATGTAACTGAACCATCCTTTTGTACTCTAGGGTAGTCACATATTATCAAATCGGTTTGGGACTGAATGAGGTGGATGCACAGAGGTAGCCTGCTAGCTCTGTTCCCTCGCACCATCCTATTTCCTATATCCCTTTTGAATTTTCTTGATATTTTGTAACCCTATACTCCTTGTACATCTTGTTCATTAGTGAGGAATACAATTTTTACTTTACCGACCAAAAATAAAAAAATCACTGAATCAACATCATAATTTGAATTCACAGAAGCAGTCAGGCAGGGCAGAGCCCTTGCCCATTACAAAGTCCTCCCTGTGAACTCTCCACATCTCCTCCTCAAGCTCCTCCCCTTCCATACCTTTCGAGGTCGACTCCGCAAACGCTCTCCTGCTCAAGAACAGCGTCTTGTACATCCCCTTCAGCGCCCTCATCGCGGACACCATCTTGTCCATGTTGCCAAAATACGTGGCCACATACGCATCACTGTGTATCGAGACATAATAGTCCAATGCGGCTTTGGTGTTCCCATGCATCCCATCGAGATCTTCGCCACTAATGAGGGTAGATTTGGTGTGCACGT
The DNA here is from genome assembly GCA_030737845.1 of Acorus calamus. NCBI lineage: Eukaryota > Viridiplantae > Streptophyta > Magnoliopsida > Acorales > Acoraceae > Acorus > Acorus calamus. Next base: position 33,462,846 of record CM060868.1, on the reverse strand, counting down.
TGGTGTAGATGGACGTGAGCCCTTCGATCTCCATGAGGCCGTCTCCAGCTGCAAGATAGATGTTTGTGATTGTTGGGATCGCGAGGGCTTGAAGGATGAACGCCGTCTCATTTGGGGTCAGAGGGCACTTTCCACGCTTCCTCCATGCGCGTGCAGCGTCCCCAGTCCATGGTTTTCTGTCCACACGAACGGCTTCAATGGCAGCTACCGAGGTGGGAGAGAGGCCAGCATACTCGCACTGGCTGTAGGCGACCATGTCAGGCTCGAATCGGAGGTGGAGTGAGAGGAAAGGCTTTGGAATGGCATTCAATAGTTCATTGGCTTTATCTTCCAGAGATCTGCTCAGTCGCAATGCATTGTAGCAAGCCTCACAAAGGACGGTCTTCGCATACAAAGGATACCTGTAAAGTTAAAAAATGAGAATCAATCCTGTAATGCAAGCAGTTATTAAGTTTTAAGAAAGCAGTAATAGATAACAGAGAACATGATATAATCCTGACAGATATGTAGCACTCTTCCATATGCTATTTCACAATGTAACATTGGAAGTGATGAAGGCATAGCACACTAATCAGTTCACATATAGTTTCGGGTGATCCTAACATTTTTATGCAGCAGCTTGATCAAATATACCTCCACAAAGTATAAACAAGAAATGTTACAAGCCTACAATTTTCCTCTTCCACAGATCAAAGAAGTTATGAATGCTACTATGCTAGAATCCAATCCCTTTATTTTTCCTATGCACTCCAATGACTCCATAGACAGAGATAGTGATAACTTTAACATTTGTCCCTCACCAAAAACATGCAGAAAAAAATCCGTCATTCATAACAGAGATAAAAATTAGAATTATGAGACACGTAGACAACACTATTTTGGTACTTTATCTCATGATATTCTAATTCTCCAAGATGGGTCCAAAAAGCTATCTGAAAGTAGGGATCTGGATTTTTTGTGTTGCTTCTATCATTATGGCTTCACAGTTTAAGCAGTCCAATGCGATATTTTGGGTGATTTAGAGACTGAAATGATAAATTTCATATTTATCAGTAAAGAATTGATTAAAAAAGATGTCAAGGATGATCTCTTATTTTATAAATCTGTTTAAAAAAAAAAGACATTGTACTCCTAAAAATGTCATGTTTAAATAAAGTTCAATGGATTGCGCATGTCTAACAAAATAATGCTAGTGGAACTTTATTAATGTTTTATAGTATTCTAGGTGAAAGAGTACAGCAAGTTCCAAGCCCAATATTTGCCAGAGGACTGAGGGAATTACCATGATCCATTGCATTGTTACAGATGACATAACGTTTGCCTATGATCAGCCAAAAGACCATAACACACACACTCGCATCAACTATAAAATTAGGGAAAATTTCATTTTCTTTCACTGTGGCAGCAATGTGGTAACATAACACCCACTCACTTCACACATATGATAGTACTCAAAGAAAATAAGCAGTCCATTGATTAAATAAAAGTCTATAAGTGATCCATCCATTGTTAGTTTTACAGTTCAACGAGTGAATTCAACCAAGCCTGCCACAGAAATCATGGTCTATCCTCATTTAAGGAAATGAACTCAAAAGAGATTTAGTTCACCTGTCTCTTCTCTGACTCATTGCCGGTGTGATCGATATGTAATGATGCTCCAATAGATAAGGAAGAACGCTCTCAACATAATCAAAATGGCCCTTCCGTTTGCTGCAATCGACTTTGAATGGCTCTCTTGACGAGATCTCTTCAGGCAACTCTCTAACTACATCCACAAACCCTCTCGTTCGTTCAATGAAGTAGTCAACATCAAAGACATCTGAAAAACCACTGATTCAAAAAACATCTCAAAAGAAGAAACTTCAGTTACCATAAAAAAGACTATTCAATGAGAACTCCGAGATACCTCGATTCATTCCAATATGCAGCCGCCTCGAATTTGGGCAAGACCAATGTCGCATTCAGCAGACGAGCAATTCCGACACCATCACAGAACTACAAACACCACCACAAATAAAAGGACCAACTTTACAAGCTGTAAAGATGAAAAAAAAAAAACAAACAAAAAGAAAAAACCCTTACATCGCGTCTCATCTGATTAAGGCCGCCATAACAGTCGACTCTGATGTAACCATTGCTCTTCTTCAGTGGAGGCAGATCTGCAGCATAAAAAACAACTCAAATTGTCCGCATTTGAAACCAATCAACAAAACGAAAACATAAATTTTTTTTAAAAAACCCCGTAAAAACCCTAACCCTAGAAAGCATTGGAGGAACCTTTGGGATCACCGACCGTCCACCAATCGCAGGGCCTCCAATTGACGACCCTCCTGGATCTCCATACCTCCGTCCGCCTGAGCCCAAACAAATAAAAAAACCGATCTTGAGCGCGAAATCCAACTCGTTCAATGAGAACTTACCGAGGAGGTCGAGGATCTGCCGTGGACGGGATCGAGGGGGGAGAGAGGAGGACGACGACGAGGAGCAGGGGAAGGACGAGGAGGAGCACAGCGAAGGTCGATCTGACGTGAAACTTCGGTGGATTCTGAAACATGTCTTCTGCGAAAGCCTAATCAGGGCTTTCGGGAGGCGGAGACGTCCGATCGGGGAAGGCGAGGGGGGGGGGGGGGGAGCGGGGAGGGGGCTCTCGAGAATGTGGTCACTCGCGGTCAGAATAAGGAGATTTTGACTGAACTGCACGACTGACGAGGACTGAGCGGAGCAAAGCAGTCGAAGAATAAGAAGCCTGAATTCCGACCGACCATAGCCCAATTGGACTTGGGAAGGCTGAGCCCAGAAACTCAATGGGCTTCCACGGCCCATTCAGTGGCCAATGCATTAGAGCGCTGATGTTGATACACGTAGCCCGTTTTATAGCCCGTACGCTATGACAACATAGTATATACTGCATTATCATACTATATAATACATTTCATTTTTTTTTATCTTTTCACCATAAAAAATACATTAATATATCTCAGTATATACTTCATTTCATACAATAGCATGCACTTCAAAGGGTAAGTATATAATTTTATATATATAAAAAACATGATGAACTGCAATTAAAATGCAATGGGGCTACGTGTATTTATTTCCAATGCGTTAACATTTTCATGTGCCATTCTTCCTGCAGTCTTAGCATATGAAAACTTCAATTGATTATACACACACACTATTATGTGAATAGATGTTCTATTAGAAGAATATAAAAAAATATGTATTTAATGCAGCTTTATTTTTGGTAAAATATGTAATTCATTAGACAAATTTTGGAATTGTAAAAATGATTGCATGGATGATTGAGTTTATTCATGATGCATGTTTTTTTGTGATAATGTTTTTATTCCAATAACTTTGCATATAGGATCCATTTATCGATAAACTAGGTACTGAAACATTATTTTTATAAAGAAAGTAAATATATGCATTTTAATGAATTGTATTATGTAAAGAAACAAATATTAAACAACGTTACTTTTATCAATAAACAATGTAATGAAACATTACTTTTATAAAGAAAGTAAAGTATATTCATTTTAGTGAATTCTATTACGTAAAGAAATAAATATTAAAAATTACTTTTAATGATAAACAATGTAATGAGACGTTACTTTTGTAAAGAAAGTGAAGCATATTCATTTCAATGAATCTATTAAGTAAAGAAACAAAAATAAATCACATTGATTAGAATAAATAGGACTGAATGACTGTATAAGACTGCACATATATAATAATAATAAACTACCTTTTATAGTTTCATCTATATAAGCTAGTTTGAAGTTATACTCTCATCATAGAATAATTACTACAAACAAATACACATTCAACTGTTCAAACGACATAGATGGCATGGCTATGCAATGCAGAGTATGTCTAAATGAAATATTTCTTAATCATATTTTCAAGAAGAAAAAGATCGATTCCTATTCATTTTTGTTAAAAAGTTAGGACTTAGGGTCCTATGCATTATTGCCTTGTAAAGCGTAGCTCCTTGAAGCCATTTTCATATAATATCATTCATGATACATTCCACTAATCCAATCAAGAAGTTGCATATCTTTCACAACATTCATATAATAACCATGGTTCATGAATGAGCCAACAATTAATTGATAAACTAGCCTCTTAAAGAAACCTCCCTTTCAAATCCTACTCTCTTACATCAGAGATTACATTGTTTATTATATTCATTGCAGTATAAACAATCATAACTTTCTTAAGTCTGCTTTTATAAATGGCACTTAGTTTCGTGACACATTTTATGGACCTTTTACAGCTTTCGGACTAGCCAAGGAAAAAAAATGCATATATGTGGCCCTCCTCCTCTTCAAAGAAAGTGGAGCTCTTTTGGCCTGGCAAATGGAGCACTAACAAGGCCCAAATTTAATTAATTGTATTTTCTATCCAAATGCAAGCTTATTTTAATCCCAATTGACCAGGCTCCATATGTGAAAATCATCCACAATTACAAGTGGCAATGAAAAAGGTCAACCAGTTATCTTCCTTGAAAAACGTATCACTGTAGTTGATTATGTATACACTGTAAATAATCTACAATCAGATATTTTTGCACCAAATCACCTAACACAATATATGAAATTAATATATATTCTATAATAAGAAATATAAAAAGGTTTGAAAATCATAAATGTATGCACTGTATTTATTAATTCGAGTATGCATTCACTTTATGTAGGAGTAAATACTTCATTAAACAAGTATTGTGAGGGGATTATGCAAAAGTGATACAAGAATGATCGAGTACAACATTTTTCAATAATCAATCACTCATTATAATTGACGACAAAATTCAAAAGCAACATTAAAAGATTGAAGCTTTTTCTAAAGCAAAGAGATGGAAAAAAGGCATTACTTAAAAATAAAACAATCATGGAACTAAAAATGCAAAATGGTTGGTGTTTTTTTTTCTTTTTTCTTTTAAGGACACATTAGGGTTCAAAATTAATGACCCCCACCTAATTAGTTCTCCCACCTGATCAGTGCCACAAAACATGTGAATCATGAACATTCCAGTTATTCAGGCTTTAAAGCACTATTTACTTGAAAGAGAGAGCTAACTAGAGAGAAATGACATGTGTCCACAGTGATTGACAAATTGAGGTCAACATATATACATTCATATCATAAGAAAAAAATTTCAAAAGTTGCCGGTGCTCAAGTAAACAAACATTAGTAGGGTTGCTTTAGATTTCCATTTTGGAAGCTCGCGTGCTCATTGCCAATCTAATCATGTATCAACAAAGTGTGTGTTGAGACTTTTAAATTTTATGGAGCCTGTATTTTTAAATCTCAATTCGGACACGTGTCACAAGCCTATTGCACGATCTCACCATAGAGCCCTAGTAATTAACAAAAGGAAGGTATGTCTAAAACGACAAGATCATCCACTAATCTTTTGCTTGGCCTTTTAAAATGTTTACATGACTTGATAGGTGTCTCATTCACCTAACAATTAACATCAAATGTAAGATTAAGACTCTCTCCCTTATTTAATCTACCAATCCTTGATCGACAAACGAAAATTGGTCAAGTTGCACGATCGGAAGTCCGATAGAGACTGGCACGCATCAAAGAGTGAGTTTGGTGTTGTCAAAGTGATCGCGTTCATACCGTCGATTAGATGCTTCATCGGAGGGTGAAGGTGACATATCAAGATTAAGATTAAGATCTACATTCTATCAAGATTAATTAACATATAATAGTGAAGACTTGTTAAACAAACCAATTGGGCCCAACCATGAATTAATTGGCATCCATGTCATGTCCTTTTGGTAATTGTGTGCATGGCCTTCTCAAGACCTAACTAAAGTTGAGAAACCACGCAACAACCTTACATATATAAAATTGTGTATATGTATTTGTTTAGGGCTAGGTTTTGAGGTTATTTTCTATTAAGCTGCTTTGCTGCATTGGAAAACAGAAAAAAAGATGTCCAATGGCTCATGAGGGCTTAAAGGGATGTCCAAAGGGAAAGTAAGAGGTAGCCTTGGGAGTTGGGAGTGTTTATAAAGAAAAAGAGAAACTCTTGAGTGGATGTAGATGTCACATTAGCTAACAAGGGTTGAAGGGCATGCATGGAACCCACCACCAAAATCACTCCCACTTTGGTTCCCTAACTTATGTACGCAGGAGAGGCAATTCAGTTTTATCTTTTCATAAAGATACATTATTGGATCATTATGAAATTAATTAGAGACCACATCTTGATTAGGAACTCAACAGGGTACTGTTTCATGTCCGCCAAAGAACAACTCATATATATGAACTCGTGGTGGTGGTGGTAGTAGTAGTAATAGTCATAATAGTAGTAGTATCAGTAGTAGTAGATATCGATGATCTTTTGGAGAGAGATGTATTTTTATGTTGATTGCGAAGGAGGATTGACCAAAGCATGCGATGTCGCTCCACAGACTTACATTTGTTGTGCTCGTTCAATGTCAAACATTGCTTTTGTGAGACAGTGTCACAAACAAGGAGTCCATTCTTTGTTAAGTTTTTTGTTATTGATCACCTAACGCAATGGCTATTTGTAATCAATCAGACTGTGATATATGCTTTAATTATGTAAATTTTCATAGTATGAGCTATAGAGATTATGACCAAATAATGGCTGGTGTTAATTCTTTACTCATAGTGCACCATTGTTTTTGTCGACATCGAAGAAAAGCCTGATGAGCTCATCCACTTGTTGCCTTTTCTGCTCCTTATCCTTCCAATTCAGTCATATTTTTTATGTGGCTGGTGTGATATCACAATGACCCCACAATTACTTTACATCAATATGACAATATTAATTACTCTGTTTGATTGGTGGTTTATACCCATAAAGTTTCATAATTATCAAGATCTAATCTTTCCGTACTTGTAACTAATATATTCCAAATGAATAATACTAAAACAACAGTTTAACCTCTCGTTTTTTGTAGAGGTCCTATCAATAAAATTCTTCCACCATTTCCACCTAAAAAGTCACTCTCCATTGACTTCTTATACTAGATAAAAATCTGTGGTCTTCTCCCTTGGCATTCATAATGCCCCCATCTTGTCTGAGACCTATTTTGAAAATTTTCAGAGTAGCCATCTTCAAGGGCAATCATTCACATCCTTGAATTCTCTACTCTCCACTTTGATCACCACCTCGCATCTAGCTTGACATCACATGCCGCCTTCGCTTTACAGATTGCCGAGATGGATTCTGGATCCCTGCATCAGTTTTCAATGATGTACTCATGAGTGATTAATTAATAATATTGTAAATTTCATATGTCTGTTAAACATGTGAGATGATACATGTCAGTCTCTAATTTACTTGATAATATTTGATAAAAACTGATAGGATTTAACATTGACTTGATTTATTTTTCATAGTTAAACATGATCTGGAGGAGACCTTTTGATCTCAACAACCCTAACGCATAAGGGAGAGGGCACCCAGTCACCCCTTTCCACTACAACTCATACACATTGACGGCCGACAACCAAAAATGGAATCTGATTCAGTGAAGCTTTGAAATATTCTCAGTCAACCTAACACAAACAGAAATCCAGTTATAACAAGGTTGTGAGCCTTGGAAAAACCATGATTGAATCTATATTTTTTTATTGTTAATTTAAGGCCCCCCTTTTTTCATACTGTCTCTGCATTAGTTGGCTGTAGAGAGATGAATCAAAGTGAGGATCTCTTCTCCAGATCAGAGTGGACTGTCAGTACTAATTTATCCACCTCTAACCAGTGATATAAGAACAATCACAAAACATATGTCAACAGCAACAACAATAATAAAAACAATAACTATGAAGCAACTTTCCATTATCGAACTACATCATATCTTGATATCAGGGTGGTAGAAGTATTCCATTTTTTTTCGATGTGTGTTACTGGTAAGAGAATATATAACCATAAATAAAAAAATATTTATTATAAAAAAAGATCAACTTAATATTGCAGAAGATTACAATATACAAACCTATGAGCATAAGATAGCCATTGTGAATATTAGAATATTACCTCAGAGCTAAAAATTTCACTTCCAAAATATATACTTCAATTGATGCTTACTTTCTGGTTCGAAATTTTTTTTTTTGTTGATTATGATGCAGAACGGGTGGCGGACACGTTTCGGGGGGCGATGAACCCGAAAGGGTCCATTTGAAGATTTTCAACTATTTACAGAAAAACCGGCTAGTAGAAATAAATGGCGCCCCGAACTCGGAATTGGCTGAAATTTTTACTGGAGGTAGATGTCGAGGAGATCTTCAAGAGTTGTAGCTACGCCACAACACGTCCTTATTTTTCCATTTTTCCCATTTTTCGGCCCTCAAAATGGCATTTTTGCTATTTTTAGTAACTTTTTAGATTTAGCGTATCTCTTTCATAATAATTCGGATTTGACCGAAATCAAATCCCACGATCTTCTAAGATCCCCTAGAATTAGTTATAACAAACTTTCGTTTTTACTATTTTTAGTAAGTTTTTCCCTATTATAAAAGGGAGGCTTGTAATCTAGGGTTTGCAACTTTTATCAATATATTTCTGAGTTTTAGTATTCTCTTGAGAATTGTGGTTTGTTGAAGGATCTCAACGCTTGTTGGATCTTTATTTTAGTTTTTCGCTGCGTTAGTTGGTATCAGAGCGAGGATTTGCCTTGTTGTGATGGCAAATAACGGAGGGGGAGACGACCAATCTAGCGACGCTGGTCGTGGATTGGAGGATCTGTGGAAGGCGGTCGGGGAACAACGTGATCAGATGCGGGAACAACGAGATCAGATACAAGAACAACTGCAGGAGATCCGCACAATGATCGCTGGCCTGAACCTCAACGCCAATAACACACGTCCTGAAGGTGATAGGAGACGCGTCGAGGGAGTCGCCCAAGGCCGACCTATTACTCAAAACACCGTTCGACGTCCCACTCGTTATCAACCTGATGATGAGGAAGACTCGGAGGATGAAGGAGAGTTTCAAGTATATCAGCCGAGAGGGCGGCGTATGGAGTACAACGATTACCGATTGAAAGCGGATATCCCGTATTTCAATGGTAATATGCAAATCGAGGATTTTCTCGATTGGATCTCGGAGATCGAAAGATTCTTTGAGATGATGGAGGTTCCCGAAGAAAAGATGGTCAAATTGGTGGCTTTTCGATTGAAGAGCGGGGCCGCCGTTTGGTGGGATCAACTCCAGAAGACTCGGCAGCGACGAGGGAAGGCGCTTATTCGTTCCTGGAGGCGGATGAAACAACTTCTGATGGAACGATTTCTTCCACCAGATTATGAGCAATACCTATTCCAACTATATCAGAACTGTCGCCAAGGTAATCGATCGGTATTTGATTATACTGCTGAGTTTTTGAGGCTTTCGGAAAGAAATAACATCGCAGAAACCGATGGACAACGGGTGGCTCGATACCTTAACGGGTTGAAGCCTTGGATCCGAGATCGGATTGGTTTACATGTGGTGTGGACCATCGAAGAAGCCAACAATATGGCGTTGAAGGCAGAACTCATGGACCAGAAACCCGGGAGTTCTTCAAACTTTCGCAGAAGCAACCCAGATTCTATTCCTTCCTCTGACAAAGGAAAAGGTCTGGCATCTCAAACTCCATTCAATCAGACGAGAGCTCAAGGAATACCATCCAAGGGAGCAGACAACGGACCGGGTGGTGTCAATCAAACCACTGCCCCAACAACTCGTACTGCACCAAGAAATCCAAACCCCTATGCTAAGCCTGTACCAGGCAATTGTTATCGGTGTGGAAAGCCAGGACATCGTTCTAATGTATGCCCAGAACGCAAGACCGTGAATCTAGTAGAAGGGGATGACAATGAGGATGCAGGAGATGAAGAATTTGATGAAGATTTCACATATGAGGGTGCCGAGTTCGCGGAGGAGGACGGAGATCGAGTCAGCCTTGTCGTACAACGATTGTTGTATTCTCCGAAACGCGAAGACTCAAATCAACGGCACACTATTTTCAGATCTTGCTGTTCCATCAATAAGAAAGTCTGCGATTTGATCGTAGATAGTGGAAGCTGTGAGAATTTTGTGGCAAAGAAGCTGGTGGATCACATGAAGTTACCAACAGAGAAGCATCATACACCTTATTCTATAGGCTGGATCAAGAAAGGACCGACGGTGAAGGTAACAGAAATTTGTAGAGTTCCTATTTCAATTGGCAAATATTATCAAGATGAAGTGCTTTGCGATGTGGTGGACATGGATGCTAGCCATGTGTTGTTGGGGAGACCCTGGCAATATGATGTTGACATCACATATAGAGGACGAGACAACACCTATATGTTCTTCTGGAAGTCACATAAAATTGCGATGGCCCCCGCAGGACTCCAACCAACCAGCAAAGGCCACAAAGTCGATGGTCGATCACTATTGACAATCGCCGATTCTGAAGCAGAGTTCATGAAAGATGCAAAGGAAGCAAAGGGAGTCTATTGTATGGTTGTTAGATCTCTTGTTGTGGAGGGACGAGAAGAAATTCCAGTGGTGATAGCCCCTAGCATTAAGTCAGTACTAGAAGATTTCAGAGAACTTGTTTCCGAAGAGTTGCCTGATAAGCTACCACCGTTGAGAGATATTCAACATCACATAGATCTTATTCCTGGAGCAAGTTTGCCTAATCTGCCCCATTATCGGATGAGTCCGAAAGAGTGCGAGATTTTGAGAGAACAAATAGAAGGCCTGTTACAAAAGGGGTTCATCCGTGAGAGCATGAGTCCTTGTGCCGTTCCTACCCTGCTGGTGCCCAAGAAAGATGGAAGTTGGCGCATGTGCGTGGACAGTCGAGCAATCAATAGAATCACCGTCAAATACCGATTTCCTATTCCCCGTTTAGACGACATGCTGGATATGTTGGAGGGCTCGAAGCTATTTACGAAGATCGATTTACGTAGCGGGTACCACCAGATTCGGATCCGACCTGGAGACGAGTGGAAGACGGCGTTCAAAAGCAAAGACGGATTGTACGAGTGGTTAGTTATGCCCTTCGGTCTGTCTAATGCACCTAGCACCTTCATGCGGGTGATGAATCAGGTATTACGACCTTTTGTGGGTAAATTTGTTGTGGTATACTTTGATGATATACTCATATACAGTCGAGCTGAGGAAGAACACCTAGGTCATGTGCGACAGGTGTTAACTGTTTTGCGAGAAAATCAACTATTTATTAACCTGAAGAAGTGCAGTTTTATGACTAGCAGTCTCTTATTTCTGGGATATATAGTCTGTGCTGAAGGAATTCATGTAGATGAAGAGAAGGTGCGGGCAATTAGAGAGTGGCCTACACCTAAGACTGTTGGAGATGTTCGGAGTTTCCATGGTCTAGCCACTTTCTATCGTCGATTTGTTCGGGATTTCAGTACCATTATGGCGCCAATTACGGAGTGCATGAAGAAAGGAAAATTTTTATGGGGTGAAGCCGCAGAAAGGAGCTTTGCATTGATCAAGGAGAAATTATGCACCGCACCAGTCCTTGCTCTGCCCAGCTTTGAAAAGATCTTTGAGGTGGAGTGCGATGCTAGCGGCGTCGGCGTAGGTGCTGTTCTTTCACAAGAGAAGAGGCCAGTTGCGTTCTTTAGCGAAAAGTTGAGCGATGCACGACAGAAATGGAGTACATATGATCAAGAGTTTTATGCCGTGGTACGTGCCTTGAAGCAATGGGAACATTATTTGATTCAGCGAGAGTTCGTGCTATATTCTGATCATCAAGCCTTAAAGTTTCTGAACAACCAGAAACACATGGACAAAATGCACATCAGGTGGTCTACTTTTCTTCAAAAATTTCCTTTTGTTATTCGTCATAAATCTGGTGCTACTAATCGAGTTGCTGATGCATTGAGTCGTCGAGCCAACTTATTGATGACAATATCCCATGAGGTTGTGGGATTCGAGAGCTTGAAAGATTTATATGCTGAAGATGATGATTTCAAGGACATTTGGACTAAATGCGAACAGAACCAAGCCGTTAGTGATTTCCACATCACTGACGGGTATCTATTTCGAGGAAATCAGTTGTGCATCCCAAGATCTTCTCTGAGGGAGAAATTGATTCGCGATTTACATGGTGGCGGCTTGAGCGGACATTTGGGCCGAGACAAGACCATTACCAGTCTAGAAGAGAGGTATTTCTGGCCAAAACTGAAGAAAGATGTCGGGATCGTCGTTAAGAAGTGTTATATCTGTCAAACCTCGAAAGGTCAGTCCCAAAATACTGGTCTTTATATGCCTTTGCCTATTCCTAATGGTGTTTGGGAAGAATTGTCTATGGATTTTGTGTTGGGTCTTCCTCGTACCCAAAGAGGCGTAGATTCTGTGTTCGTGGTAGTCGACAGGTTCTCGAAGATGGCTCATTTCATCCCATGTCGCAAGACGTCAGACGCCTCTCATATTGCACGATTATTCTTCCGTGAGATAGTTCGTTTACATGGAGTTCCTCAATCCATCACTTCTGATCGTGACACGAAGTTCCTTAGTCATTTTTGGGTGACATTGTGGAAGATGTTCGATACTTCATTGAACCGTAGCAGCACTGCGCATCCCCAAACTGATGGCCAGACGGAGGTAACAAACAGAACCTTGGGTAACATGATTCGTAGCATTTGTGGGGACAAACCGAAGCAGTGGGATCACGCACTACCACAGGCGGAGTTTGCATACAATAGTGCTGTTCATCGTTCGACGGGAAAATCTCCTTTTGCACTAGTATATACTTCTGTCCCAAAACATGCTGTGGACTTGGTACGTCTACCTAAGGGTCCCGGTATGAGTGTTGCAGCGGAGGCTATGGCAGAACAAGCTCATGCCATACAGGAAGAAGTAAAACAAAAGCTCGAGCAATCCAATGCGAAGTACAAAGCGGCCGCTGACAAGCATCGACGCTCCAAATTATTCGAGGAAGGCGACTTTGTCATGGTTTTCTTGCGCAAAGAGAGATTTCCAGTGGGAAGCTACAACAAACTGAAGCCCAAGAAGTACGGCCCATACAAGGTTTTGAAGAAGATCAATGATAATGCATATGTCATTGAATTGCCGACAGACATGGGGATTTCTCGGACTTTCAATGTGGCAGATTTATATGAGTATCATGCAGAAGAACCTCTCTATTCAGATGATAACTCGGGGTCGAGTTCTTTCGAAGTGGAAGGGACTGATGCAGAACGGGTGGCGGACGCGTTTCGGGGGCGATGAACCCGAAAGGGTCCATTTGAAGATTTCAACTATTTACAGAAAAACCGGCTAGTAGAAATAAATGGCGCCCCGAACTCGGAATTGGCTGAAATTTTTACTGGAGGTAGATGTCGAGGAGATCTTCAAGAGTTGTAGCTACGCCACAACACGTCCTTATTTTTCCATTTTTCCCATTTTTCGGCCCTCAAAATGGCATTTTTGCTATTTTTAGTAACTTTTTAGATTTAGCGTATCTCTTTCATAATAATTCGGATTTGACCGAAATCAAATCCCACGATCTTCTAAGATCCCCTAGAATTAGTTATAACAAACTTTCGTTTTTACTATTTTTAGTAAGTTTTTCCCTATTATAAAAGGGAGGCTTGTAATCTAGGGTTTGCAACTTTTATCAATATATTTCTGAGTTTTAGTATTCTCTTGAGAATTGTGGTTTGTTGAAGGATCTCAACGCTTGTTGGATCTTTATTTTAGTTTTTTCGCTGCGTTAGATTAGGACCCAAGAACTATACCAGGGATATATAGGTCTCATATATTTAGTGGGCGCTAAGGCGGAGGGGACGATTAGAGTTGAGGAGTAATCGGTGTGCTCGGGCATCGGGAGTCTCAGTAATGCAACTCAGTCCGAGGTTGGCACAACTCGTGTCATTGAGTGCCGGCGAGGGCATCACCGAGACCATCGGGACTTTTTGTTTTGTTTCCCTCTTCTTTTCTCTCTCTAAATTCTAATCTCCACCCCCCCCCCCCCCCCCCCCTACATGCTACCAAAGCCACAGTTAATATTTAACTCACATTGAGAACTCACAAGCAAAACATAGTAGGTTTGGAGTTTTCACCTCAATTAAATTAAGATGCATTTGGCAGCCTATTTTTTTTACCATTTAATTAATTCAGAGATGGAAATAAATTCTAGATACAGAATAACATTTGCTAACAAGCACTTTCTAGTAAAAGAATTGTATATCTTTTACCTTTGGACACTGAGTTGTTCATGTACAACCACGAATAGCTCTCCCTTTTTAAAGAATCAAGTTCTTTCCAAGTTAAATCATCTTGAATCATCCAGGTGGTTCTATAATGAACCACTAATTACTATTTAAATAAAATGGTTATTCATTGAATCACTCGTTGACACAAATATATCCAGATTCTGAGATGATTAACTTTTACTTCTTTTTTATAGGAAAAGATTTAACGAGGAAATCTAACCCACACGCTAAATGAAAGTTCTCTCATTGATATTATATATAAATCACATAATAATCCATTATTGAACATGATTCATCAGTGATTGGATGAAATATTCAAAAGACAGAGAAGAGAGAGATGCATAAACCCTAAAAACTCTTCATGGGCCACCCTTCGGACAGACAATAATTGCTCAGAACCTCAGTGGGAAAAAAGCAAAAACCTCTAATATTATATTGTCCCCCCCTTCCCCCACACCCCTTGTATTTACACTTATATTTGGACAAATTTCAAAAAAACCCATCCCCCATGCGTCATGCAAACGGATAAACCACCACCCTTTATAACCCCCTCAACACCCCCCACCAAACCCTTCACAGCATTCCCTCCTAAAGAAACCAACATAGCCACACAAAACAACAACAACAAAACAATGGCCCAAGAAGGCTCACCAGAGGCCTCCATGACCACAAACACATCCACCTCAAACTGGTGGGAACTCCATGCACGCTCCCACCTCCCCTACATGCATCCATGGCATCCCCAAAACCCTAACTCCAACAACTCCTCCTGCGATGAGGACATATCGATCTCCACGACGTCGTTCACCAACGCCTCCAACCACTCCGGCCTCAGCGTCGACTCCTCCACTGAGCCTGTCATGGAGAATCACCTGTGGAGTCAGGTCTTGTTGTGAGTGCTTCTTCTTCTTCCTCTTCTTTTTTTGTGGGAGTGTTTGATGGGTTGAGTGGAGGGAGGAATCTAATCAATACAAAAGAGTAGAAAAGGAAAGAAGGAAATCTTTGTTGGGTAGGTGCAAAAGATGGAGGTCCCCTAAGTAGTGCTAACAACTAGCTAGGTCTAGTGAATTGTTCATCTATATATTCTCATGTTCTAAAGGTTTGGATTCTTTTTTCCATTATCATAGAAGATGATTATTATCCCTTGTCTTTTTTGTTTTGCCAGTGGTAGTGTAACAACCTAACTTTACCAACAATAACATACATGACCCAAATCAAGATCTCTCTCTATATATATGTATTCTTAGCTTAATTAACATGTCATGTTTGGATTTTTGATTATGTAGAAGCGTGGGGAGTGGTGGGGACTTGGCGAGTGGCCACGGGGAGAAGTTCCTCGAATCGCTCTCCTCGAAGGGCTTATCGGGGGACATATTCGAACCGGCTTGCAACAACTACTTGAAGAAACTTGATAACAATTGGGAGTTCACTCAATCAGCTTCACTTCAGAGCTTGGAGAAGCATCTAAATGGGGACACTAGTACAGGAAGCTTTGTCGAGCACGAAAGACTAACAACCAACCTATCGGACTTGGTTAGTAACTGGTCCATCGCGCCTCCTGAACCCCAAACAACACCATCGACATGCCAGGTGTCGGTTAATTCGCCCATGTTTCGGTACTCAGAGGCCAATCTCCCGAACATCTCATTGTATTTAGAGAACGGGTTATTAGGGAACGAAAGTTTGGGTTATATGCCATGTTATAGGCATGAAATCAAGGAAGAAGAGAGCCAACATCAAGTTGTGAAGCCATTTGGGAGTTATAGCAATGGATACCAAATGGGACTAAACAATGTTAATGAAGTTCGAAGTTACAACAACAAGTGTTACCCTAGTGGGATGTCTGATGCACCATGGTCAAATAATATGAGAAGCTTTTCGGACCTCATCTCCTTTAATGGATGTTTGAACAAGTTGCCTGTGGAGGCTAGGGCATCTAAGCCTTGCTCAAAAGGGTTAGCCTCGCCAACCATCAAGAAACAAGGACATGATGCTTCTTCTTCTGTAAGTTTGAGTTGATTAATTCTATATTGGTTTCAAACCAACCCTAGCAATTCCCAGTGACCATAGCACAACGGTTCATGGTTTATCTAGTTAAAGGGGAGGTCTTGGATTTGAGCATTGGCGCTGACTTACCCACCTGTTTATTGACGATTATTTAAAAGAATTTTCCGTGGGACCGGGACAAACAGGCGGAGGTAGCTTTCCTAGCTCGATCGTAAGATCAGCCACGGGGAGTCCCTCCGATATAAAAAAAAACACCAACCCTAGCTAGCTAACAAGGTTTTTGAATAGTCATGTCCAATGTTGAACCTTTGTTTTGGCTCACAAAATAGAATTATTGCTTGCAGACAAGAGGAACTGTGAGAGGAACAGGACTCACAAGTGAAGGGAAGAAGAAGAGGTCTGAAGACAATTCGGAGGCACTTGTTAAAAAATCAAAGCATGAAAATTCAGCAGTTTCATCTCCCAAGGTAATGATCAGACTTCACATATTCAAATATGAAATATATGTTTTAGGTAACTACAATTAATTTTTTTTTCCCTATGCAAACTTTATTGACAGTATTTATGTATCTTGCAGACTCCACCCCCGAAAGTTAAGTTGGCAGATAAAATCACTGTTCTCCAACAAATTGTATCACCTTTTGGAAAGGTAAATCAGAAGCACTGTAAACCAACAAAAAAATTAACATAATTAATTAAAAAACTTTCCTGGTTAATTTTTTTCAGACCGATACCGCATCTGTGTTGTTCGAAGCGATCAACTACATCAAATTTTTACAAGAACAAATACAGGTATAATAACTACACTATAGTTGGCATGAAAAAATTCATAATTGGGTTGTATTATCACAAATCAAGTATTAACAGCATGTTATTTTGTTATTAATAATGTGCAGTTATTTAGCAATCCTTATATGAAGGCAGGCGCAAACAAGGTAAGTCTTAGTATTATTCACATCTATTCCAAATAGTTCATGTGTGAAGTACTATTGTAAATTATTGCTTAATTATCAGTGTTTATGGACTCAGGATCACATTAATAATGCATGGGGCGGATTAGAGAGAAAAGATAAAACAGAACCAAAGCTCGACTTGAAAAGCCGAGGCCTTTGTTTAGTCCCCATTTCATGCACTCCGCAAGTCTACCGCGATAACTCCGGACCGGACTACTGGACTCCTACGTACAGGGGTTGTTTATACAGATGAATGTGTACTTTGGTGTTTTTTTTTTCTTTCTTGTAGTGATGATTCTTCCATGTCAAGGTGTTGTATGAAAAACAAGAGACAATTGTGTGGGAAGGTGAAGGATGTGAGATTATACCAAAGGTATCTAACAGTGATATTATTTCCAATACAAGATGTGTTGGTAGACAGAATAAGAGGTGGTCATATTTTGTTATATATTAAAGAGATGTGAGAATTAATAATTAATAATGAGATGTGAGGGCTCTTCAGATCAGGAGGTGTTTATTTTAACGAAAATGTTAAGACGTCGTTTCTATGGTTATTTTTACAATCATATAATTTATTGTTTTTTTTTTTAAATATACATATATTCATAAATAATGATATATATTTCACAAATTCATTATTCGTATTATAATTTAATAAAATGAAAAGCTAATTCTTAATGGCCTTCAAAATTTCCATTTGGAGGAATGGATATTCCCACCCCATTTGCCTGTCCCCACACCCCTAAGAATATTTTTTTTGAAGAGAAAAATGGGATGTATCTATTTCCTTATATATTTTCTAACCCTCAATATTTTATTTATTTTATAAATGGTAAGGATAGCCTCACATCCGATCATATTTTAAATTTTTTTTTAAATGTATACCTTATATAAAATGAAATACACATTATCATGAATTATGTATATCTACGTATGCATAAATTACAAGACTACTGTGGAGGCCGTATAAACAAGCTTTTATTTTATTTTATTTTGAATGAAAAAAAAAATGATAAGTTGAATAAACAAAAAAAAATAAAAATAAAATGATTGTGCACAAGTTTGAAAAGTATAAAAAAGTTAAGGAATTTAGGTTAAAAGAAAAGTAAAATATTTTTTTTATTAACTTTTATAGTGTTTGTACTTATGGTGTAACATTTATTTATCACTTTTTCTTAAATTTAGGGAGAAATTTTTTTTTTACTTTTTTCAATAAGACAAAATAAAAAATGAAAAGTGATGATTTTTTTTTTTTTCATTGTTTCATACACGCTAAAGTTTTGGATGGTCAAAGGAATTTTTCATCACTTTTCCTTTCGACACAATCACACTTTTTGGCATGTGACATGTGTAATCATGTAACAATTTGATCACCGATTGAGTGACGATTTATCATAGCATAAAAGAAACAATAATTTTTTTAAGAGAGACAAAGTGCATCGATTAAATCAGGCTATCCTCTCATAAAATAACCCCAACTAATCCACACTCCGTACAGGGGCACAGAGTGAGAGACATGCATTGAGAACTTCATAGCAAGACTGCTTACATGAAACAGATTCAGACCCCTGACCAAGGACGGCCATGTATTCTGATAATACATGATCAACATCTAGATTTAATACATGATTCTTCGTTAACCAATTGTGCAAAATCCATGGCATCTGGAAAATACACGTGTACATATGACTCTGCTATTGATTAGCACTGCGTGGAAGATACATCAATTACACACCCAACAATTGATGAAATCCTGCATATTGAAGGGGAAAAGGAGATGTTCCCAAACTCCACCAGCCACTTTCTTCTCAATTATCTGAAAAACAAATATAGCTCAATAAGCACAATGAAAAAAATTTAAAATGTTAATAGGTTTTTTTATGTGCCTGCAAAATAATCAGCCAGAAAACTCAAAATCACATCAGAAAAATAAAAGTTGCATGAAGTAAACATGTATAACCAAAAACTAGACCACCACAGATAGTATTGATATGTGAATCACTATGCAGTCCCGCAGGTTACTGTACCAAGCAAGTATGAGCAGCATCCCATCAATTTTCATGATCAAGAATGCAGGTCTCATACATTACCCTACAAAGCATCAACAGTAGTCCATTTGTAGAGATAAAGGATGACAACTGCCTGAAGGGAACCGGCTTATAGGCACAAACGGGCTAGCAAGTCACCCATTAATTCACAACCAGAGAAGCAAAAAAATATTCGAAATCGCAGCATAAATTGATGAAGCTATTGCAAAATCAATACACCGAGCCCCCGTATAGGTAACGACATAAGTTATTCTGGTATAAATAATTGTTCAAGTATAGACAAAGAATAAACAATTTCTGATTGATTGTGTTTTTAATTATTCTTATTAGGAAACACAATAATAAATTTTTTGTTGTTTGGTTGACAATGAATAAGTTGTTGATAAAAAGAAAATAAGATATTAATACAGATTTATATAAGATGAAAAATTGATTTGACATGTGAGCCCCATGATTTATAAGTGATAATGGGTGATTTGATATATAGGCTCCTCTTGTAGCAGTGGAATATATTAGATAGAATAAAATAATTCAAGGGGGGAACCTGGAATACCAATACCAGCTTAATCTCACCTATTCTAGCATACCTATACTCCCTTATTACTTGAATACAAACAACATTTTGGTCTTATTCTCTCCTATTCTTCTATCCAAACAAGGGCCAATAGAAAGACATTCATACATGAATGACATGAATGATTGTACCCGTTTGGGGTGTGACATAAGATTATTTGTCCTTGATAGCTATACTGAGATAGATAACAATCATTGCTGAATAAGTAAATTTTTGTTTGGTTGTCTTTTCTGTTATTCTCATTGGTAAACGTAAAATTGAGCTTTTTGTTGTTTGATTCACCTTGAATAAAATAAGGATAAGTGGTAGATAAGAGATGGATAAGAGTTTATGACTTTTTAAATGACAATTATACCCCTGCATAAATTATTTGTGTTTGAGAATAAATATAAGAGATATGACTGTGATATGATAGATGTGACAGTTTTTGAAATGTGTGCAGAGAGTGTTAGGTGAGATAAATATTTTAAAATGACAGAGAATGGTATTTTTATCCATTGGCATAAATAAACCCTGATAAGCAATTCCACCATTTTCTTAGAATAGTTATCAGGCATTATCCTAGCTTATCCAGGCATAACTATTAAGGTTTATTCTTGTCAAACAAACAGCTGTTTGGGGCTTATTCTATTGTATTCTCCCCTATCCACCCTTTATTCTCCACCCCAAACCGGGGGGGGGGGGGGGGTAGTTTATAACTCCAGCTATTTTGAAGCACAAAAAACTTCATTCAGTAGTAAATTTACTGAATAAATATCAATACGGATTGTATAGTACAAATAGACAAAATCAGCAATTGCTCTCTCTTTTGTTGACCAAATGCAAAATAGCTTGGTACTGCGGCAAAGTGGTCAAGTGGTAAGAATCACTGATGCAAAATGGGGAAGAGGAAGAAAAAGAGGACATACATTCATTCTGTCTTCAAGCACAATAGTCTCTATCCCAATGATTATCTTTCTTATTACTATTTGTGTAGCACCATCCGAATCTCCTATAATCCTATGGGTTATTGAAAAGGCTCAACTTGCCTACATCAAAGCACTTAATTGTTTAAGAAGGGTATTACGAAAACTTACAATGAGTGGTTGAGTGCCACTGACCAAACTTAGCAATTGGCTTCCATGAGAACAAATGCCGACCAGAACTCTAAAGTTAGGTGTGCTTAGACGAGAGTAGCGCAAAGATGGGTGACCTCTGTTAAAATCCTCATGTTGCACCCCTAAAACCTTTTTGGGTTCAAATTCCACCTCTCACCTATAACAAATAACTTCTGGCTTCTATCGTCCCTCAAATTTGTGCTCACGCCCCCAAAATAAATACTATCTGAAAAGTGGAGGCGTGGAGGGTGCTTAATAACATTGTATACCTTAAAAAGCTTGTGGATACCAGAGTACACTCAATATGAACTAAGTGCAATCAGATAGCCCCAACATGGAGACAGCCCTAATTTCCTTCAGTAAGCAAGTAGACGCAATATATGCTATCTGTCTCATTGTTCGACCAGTTTTGGTCATGTCTAAACCAAGTTCTAATTAGAGCCATTAATCTTTAATTGCAAAGTCACAATCCCACAAAGTACAAACAAAATTATTGATTTTTTTTTTGGTGTGTGTATAGAGGCAAAGAGAGGTTGATTCCGTCTGATAACTACAACTGCCATGATGGAAGAACTTAAATGACTCACAAATATGTGAACATCCATCAATCTTTATGTGAGCAGAGAAACTCAATTTCAAATGTTTACTAACAGAACTCCATGTCAGCTGCTCGGATGGTAATCTATATGTGTGCTGGGCATATTATCTCAGACAATGAGATGCAGCACCTAAGTCCATACCCAGTATGTCGGACACCCTAATGATCACAATAACAAAAGGCACTGAATACAATAGAACATTATTCAAGTTACCATGCCTAAAAACGCTTATTGTAGAATCCACATTTTCTACTTTCTACTTATGAAAAATGTGATTGAGCCATGGGTTTGTTGATGCTTTTGTGCATTTGGGGTTTTCCCAACCAATGTTAAGGTTCCTCGTCCCAAAAAAAAGTGTTTAATATATGCAAGGTAAATGTGAAATTGTTAAACATGCCTCTTTTCATTTTAGTGCACTGAAGCAAATGCTACACCTCTATCACTGTGTCAGAACTTAGTCATGATGATTTGCATTTAGAGTTTCCATCGATCAAAAACATCAGATTTAACTGCAAATACTTAAATAGAAGAAGAGGGCATTTCAAATATTCAATTTTCATGACATATCAATCGAATATAGCAATCTAAAAAATCAAAATTGAATCAACAAAGTTAGACCGAACAAAGCTCACATCAATATACCAAAATAAAAAAACACCAACCCGAATAAATATTCCCCAACAAACCCTAAAAACGCTTCCTTCACTCCCAAAACCCTAATTCGAACCAAACCCTAATCCTAGAAGATATCAAAAAAAAAATACCGACCTTATCAGGATCACTTGCAGTACCGATCGGCCTTCTTCTTGACCCGGTCGTCGAGTGCGTCCTCCACGGTCTTAAAATCGGCCGATTTGGGGGTGTACCCGAACTTCCTCGCCTCGACGGGGAAGAGCTCATCGTACTTCATCTTCTTCGCCGCGTCGATCGTGTACACGTCGTCCCCCTCCGGTGGCGCCGACGCCTCGGCCCCCTCCGCCCCTTCCGCGTCTGCCGGCACGAGCTCCTCCCCCTCCTCCGCTTTCAGGTGCTTCTTGTGCTTCTTCTTCTTCTTGTTATGCTTATCGATCGATTTGACGGTGGCGAGATCGCCGCCTTTGAAGGTGAGCCTCCCCGCCTTCGCTTTCTTGTATGGATCGGACATATTGTTTTGGGGCCCCCTTGTGTTCGGACAAGGAAGGAGGAGCTTTTATACGGGTGCCTCTATGTGCACCCCAGTATGCACACCCCCTCATATGGAACGTGGTGTACTCACTTTTTTTTTCAGTCACAATTCCAGTTCCATATGCGCCCATAACAAATTAACAGCACATATACTTGTATTAACAATACATATGTTTTTTTAAAAATTTAAATTTTCTATAAATTTTTTCATATAATTCATTGAAGTATATTAAAACACATGTAGACATTTGTTTAGAAATATTCTTAGATTTTGTACTTTGTTGTCACTTGATTTATTCGGATATGACATCTTCATCACCCATAATAAATAATGATGTACAAAGTTTATCTAGGATTTATACTACATTGGTTTGCATGGGGTTTAAAAATTGGAATGGGAAAGTTTTTTAAAGGCTCTCCGGTGTTGGAGTGAACAGTACATCAACAATAGATTTTATATAGTTTTTATATTATATGTAAATTTGATTTTTTTAAATTGAAATATATTGTAAATTTCTTTTAAGTTTTAATTTTAAAATTATACATGTCTTGTTTGAAAAATAAATTATTGTTAGTTGAGAGAATAATGAGACTTGCAAAGGAATTCAGTTAATTACTAGTCTTCCCCACACAGTGTGCATGTAAATAAAAAAAATATATTTTACAAAAGCTGTCCACAACCAGTATCCTCATTTTTTTTAATTCATCTATATGTGATAAATATACCATGTTATATATACATAAATTATATGATTAAAATTTTAATAATGATTAAATAAATATTTATAAAATTTATTAAGAATTTACATATGAAGAAGATATGCTACAACTGAAAATGAGTTTTTTTTTGCATATATCCTCAACCAATCATATATTATAAAAATATCACATTTGAAACTCTCAAATCAACAATGTTGCTTGAATTGATAAAAAAAATAACGTTCATATACAATTTAAACCTTTTTAAATAATATTATTGAAAATAACAAATAATCAAACATATTGTAAAAAATGTGATTTTTTACGGATATGTACATATATGAAAAACAAAATCAAGAATTAAATTATTCCCAAAATTCTTTTAAAAATCCATAACTTTTTAAGTGTAACTCTGATTGGGGTCATAAGTATAATTCATTGGAAAAAACTTGTCGATACATACTTATGAGCATGAAATAAATTTTTCCTAAAAATAAATATTGCATGATGAAAAGTGAGATCAAACATTGAAACTCATATTTAACCCGAAATTAACTATTTATCACCCGTATTCATCTATGATTATCTCAATCTAAATCTAATAAAATAATAATGAAAAAAATGATAATGTGGCACGATCACTACTATTCATTCAATATATCATTATTATAGATAGATAGATTAAAACTAGTCTTCTCCCACACACGATGTGCATGTAAATAAAAAAATATTAAATTTTTTTTTTCAATCCATTTATATGTGATATAATATATCATGTTTATATATACATAAATAAAATAATAAAAATTATAATAATGATAAAATAAATCATTTGTAAATTTTAAAATGAAATATAAAAGAGATATGTTACAACTAAAAATAAGTTTTTACATATATACCCCTCCACCAACCCTATATTGTAATCATTTGAAACTTTAAAACCAATAATATCGCTCGAATAGATAAAAAATAAAATTTATGTACAATTTAAATCATTTAGAATTAAAGGTACAACTTGGATGGGTTGAACCCAACCCAACCTGAAATTTGAGTAGGTTTGGGTTGGGATTTTAGCGTTCGGGTTCAACCTGCAACCCGAACCTAATTTGGATTGAGTTTTGGTTGAGGATTTCGGATAACCTGAACCCGAAGTTTTCATATCTAAGTAAAATATTTTAAGTAAAAATTATAATATTTTAATGTATATCATAAATTTTGAATTGTACAATTTATTTTTATGTAAAACTTTCACTTCTATAGTTTTTATATATTTATTTTCTAAATGAAGATGTTCCTCATTTTGATTTTTTTTTGTTATGTAAATAACTGACTTTTGTAAAATTTTAATTGTTCAAAATAATATATTTTTTAAATCAAACCCAAATCATACCCAAACCTAATCCAAACCCAACCCAACAGTAATAAAACCCGAACCCGACCCTAATCTAACCGAACTCAACCTGAACCCAAACAAAACCTGACGAGGTTGGGTTCAGGTTAAGCTTCTCAAACTGAGGGTCGGGTTGGGTTGGGTTTGGGTTAGATTTCTCCAACCTCAGATTGGGTTCGGATTGAATCACATATTCTAAACTTTCGTTTAATATATAGATAGATAAGGATCAATTATGATATCTAAAATCAGATATTACATTTATATTAGTTGTATGCTTTTAAAAAAATGATATATCACATATTTTTAATATTTTGAGTACCTTATAATTAATTAATAATAATATATTTTAAGATGTAATATAAAATCATTAAAAAAATATTCCAAAAATATACTAAAAATATATTATAAAATGGTTATGAGTAGGTTACAATTGAAAAAGGATCTATTATATTTTCAAAATTGAATGAGATTTGGTGGAATTAGATACGTTGTTATGATATTTCAAATCTATATATTGTCCATGAATTTCACAATTTAAATCTAATAAAAAAAAAATGATGATTTGGCATGATTACCGCCGTTCTTTCAATATATCTTAAAAAAATTATCAGTGTGACACAGTTGAAAACATTTTTGGTTAGTAATATAGATTAAAGATATATTTAATAAATATCTCAACATTTTCACCTCTTCAATCTCATCACAAAGACTGAACAAAAAAATTATAGTTTCATAAACTCTATAAGAAAATCAGAAAAAAAAAATTTAAAAACCAAATTAAAATTTTATAATACATTTTTAACTCAAAATTAGAAGCAATAGAATGCATATGACCAGAAAAATATAATTTGTTTAATAAAATTTTAAAAAATTAGTATATACTTTTATATAATCACATAGATTTTTTGTGATTTTAAGAAGATTTTAGAGAGTTGAGGCGATTTTTAAATTTTACAGGAAGATTTTCAATTTTCATAAGTTTCTAGGGAGTTATATAGATTTTTTTTCTAAGAAATAAAGTAAATATTTAAAGGGTATAATAGTAATTTATCATGCATGATTAAAGTGAACCACACATCTAGTTAGTTTCAATTTTGATAGGAATTAAAATAAATATTATTTAATAAGATGGGAAACTGAGAAGATTTATCAATTTTATAGTAACATTTCTTTATTTTATAAGTTTTGAAAATAAAATAACACATGAAGAAACAAATATACACTTTTGATTAGATGATAGATAGAAGTATGTGAGCCTTCTAAATTAGATGTTCATGATTTGATGGGTGCAAGTATCTATAAGTCCCCGTTTGGATGGCGGAATTGAGTTATTCTGGATAGATAACTATGTCATTATAGATAACAAATCTGCATGAATAAGAGATTTTCTGTTTGGTTGTGTTTTTTTTTATTTTCATTGGAAAACGTAAGAATAAATGTTGAGTTGTTTAGTTGATAAAGAATAAAATATAAATAAAGTGTAAAAAAATTGATTTGACATGTGGGCCATTTGATGTATAAGAGGTATTGATAGGTGATTTGATGTGATAAGATGTAAAAAGTTGATTTGACATGTGGGCCATTAGAATAGATAAAGTGAGTATAGCTTAGTATAGGGGTTACTTAGAATTGTTATACTCTCTTACACTCGTTTAAACTGGCTTATTAATACCAAGTTATACTCTACAAACAAACAACCATTTTCCTTATCCATTCTTATACCACCCTTATACTACCCTTATACCCGCCTATTCTGCTTCCCAAACGGGGCATAAATGTTTCAAATCTTGTTATATTATTTTTCATCTGTTTAATCGGGCGTAGGGTTGCTTTTGTGTAGGGGCTTGGGAGGTTTGATTGGAAAGGAACACATTGACTATTGTGTAGAGGGAGGCTAAGAGGAGAGTTTCAGTTTGAAGTCATTTGTTAGATCTCCTAAGCAAGCTTCATCTGGCTCCTGTATCTCCTATTCACCTAGATAAATATGTTTTTTCTTTCTCTTTATAATGGAACTATACTACTTTTATTAATCAAAGAAGTGGTAGTTCTACCAGTATCATTTTCCAAAATTTTTTTTTTGTTGGGATGGGTCATTCACTAGTCGTAACAATGATCTGGTGGTGTTGATGTCACTGGGAAAGTATCCCACAATACATGGTGAAGGTGGTGCGAATGTCTCTTTCGGTCTTAAACATAACTGAATCGCTTTACATATGAAGGTTTGTACCTTAATTTGTAATGATAATGTTAAGTGATATTATAAAATACAATCCTCCATGCAGTCTCATTTTGCTAACTGTATAAACACACACACATGGAGTTGTATAACACCCCCCCCCCCCCCCCCCCCCCCTCCCATCCTCATGGTTTCCTTTGAACTCTACACAAACTTGAATTAATAAAATTTAAATATATTTTTTAACTTGACATCTCTTAGAAACCACCTTTATAGCAGAAGAAAGTGAGAAATCAAGTGACCTTTTCAACCAGTCAAAAACTTATATTTGACACTTCATTCCCACTATAAAAGTTAATCTCATCTCAAGGTTGTTGGGTGACACTATTGGCCGGTTTTTGTTTTGCCCCTTTCTTTGTTTTTTTGCTTGTACTCTTCTAAGACTTTTTACCTTTAAATTATTTATTTATTGTGAATATAATAGTTAGGCCTACCGTTTACAACCCAAAAAAAAAATTGTTGGGTGACAAGTCACTTTGTTGAACAAGTTGGACCTATTTTCATTTAAAGGTAGGCCAAATAACAGTGTGTGTGAAAGCTTATTTTCATGTTGGCATGTTTGTTCATGCCAAAATGATTCTTGTTCATGCCTATTAAAGTTTGGATCAATCCATTACAGCTTGGCATATAATATATCACCTTCCATTCACATGGTTTAAATTGCTTTCTTATAAACTCAGCTCTTGAAAAACATTATTTCCACATATTTACAATTGTTGAATTCTTTTTTTTTAATGAACGATAGACAATTTCTATCCCGATCATCTAAATCAAAGTTTTAAGAGTCTAAAATACAAGGAACAGAGAGAGATACAACAAAGAAAAGCATAAAGTAAAAACAATAAATAAGAAAAACCACGTTGACCACTCTAAAGGAGAGAGCTTTACATTGTGAGTCGGTGTAGGAGAGTAAGACTAGCAACCCATCGCGCCATGATTCGAATTGGGACCCCGAGCATCTTGATGCGATTAGCACCCGCTAAGAAGTGCCCCCAGTCGTGGATGCAACCCACCATTGCATGCATTCCATAATTTCTTAATTGCTTCAGTTGGTCCTCTCGGATTGTTGGATTTTTAACTAGAAAAAACTGACAAATGGATTTTAAAAAAAATGAAAATGTGTTTATATTAACGTTTTAAATATTTTAGCTTTCTAAATGTTGAAGCCCCAAAAAATGCAAATCCAAACGGGCAGCTAAAAAAAAACCCAAAGGTCAAATTACTTGAGAAATTCACTGGTTTGTCAGTTGTTGTAAGAAGTTTACTTGAGATTTCACTAAGACACTATTTTGAATTACTTAGAAAAATATAATAGCCACAAAATTATATTCAATAAGCCATGTAAAATTGATCAAATGAACATTAGTCTTTTAATTGATGAAAATATCTTTGATTCAATCATTTTTCTCAAATGCCCTCATGTTTTTCATGCTCAAGTTTCTTCACCTCAAATGACCTTTTTAGACCTCCGCATGAGTGATGTTATATCCTCCCAACCCCATTTACTGTGGACTTCTAAAGCATATGGTCTCAACCCCATTTAATATGATGATAGTGTCGTGTGTATTGCACTGTCTCAGTGTATAAATGGTTGGAGAATCACTTCTAGACTGCAATATCAATGTTTTCATTTGTCATAATAATAGCGTAGTGTATACTGCACTATCTAAGCTCTTGGGGGACAACTTCTGGACTGCAGTATCAGCAGTTTCTAAATAAAGTTCTCTTTCCGTGAAAGTTTTGAGAAAATAATTTTAGCACGTTAAAGCGCAATATTCCAAGATCAAAAGCTTCAAACAAAAAGAAAACCAAATCAGTTTTTAGAATCAAATTCCAGGATTGTGGTTCAGCGGAATCCATGGGACATGATATATTCTTCATATGATTTTATCATAATGAAAGCCAAAAGGAATCGAAAGCAAGGGAGAATGGAACCGAGTATAAGCACGCACAAAAAAAAAAGATGAATGGGTATCAAATATGGCATTTCAAGTGCTTTTGCAAATGGTTATGTGCATTATTTGTTTTTACAATTAGATTTACAAAATATCCAGTAAAACAAAGAAAACACAAGTAAAAACTATTCGGTAAATTCACTTTTAACTGAACTTGCCTTTTATTCCAACTACCCTTAGGTAGATATGTGACATTTATTTAATCACAAATGACTCTTATTGGAGATTGATATTTTAACGTGTGTTAACAAAAAAGCCACGATCCCATCTCTATCCCCACCTGGTTCTCTGTCCAACAAATTGTAACATTGTTGTCAAAAAGCAGTCTCTTAATAGAGATTGACCCTTTGTGATAGAATATCATACTGACTATCACATCCTAAAAATCTTTCACATGGTTAATGGGCATCATGTTCCAATCACCTCTTAAAAGTGATGTGTATATATCACCTCTTAACATCTCTTCCTCTTCAAAATGAACCTGTCAAACCACTTCAATCCTCCAAAAGAAATGGAAAACCTTCCCAAATGTGATGCTAATTACGTGCCCCTCTCCCCCATCACCTTCTTGCATAGGGCCGCCACCGTCTATGCCGATTGCACGTCTATCATGTACGGTGACACACGTTACACGTGGAAGCAGACCTACAACCGCTGCCGCCGCCTCGCATCCGCGCTCCACTCTCTAAACATCTCCAAGAACGACGTCGTAAGTGCATCAATCAAGCCTTGATCAGCCCGACCTCCATTGAAGGCTTTGGTTTATGTGACTGAATTCATGAATGGTGTAGGTATCAGTTCTGGCACCAAACGTGCCGGCGATGTACGAGATGCACTTCGCGGTGCCGATGGCAGGCGCCGTCCTCAACCCCATCAACACACTCCTCAACGCGAAGAACATTGCGGCCATCCTCCACCACTCCGAGGCCAAGGCCTTCTTCGTCGACCACCAATTCATCCCACGCGCGCGCGACGCGCTCAAGCACCTAGTCTCGCCCCCATTTGTCGTGTCCATCGTCGATCAAGAAACCCCAACTGACGCGCGCCTCGGCGAGCTAGAGTATGAGCGCCTCATCGCGGTTGGAGATCTGACGCTCGCGCACTTCACGGTCGAGGACGAGTGGGACCCGATCGCGCTGAATTACACATCCGGGACGACGGCGGCGCCGAAGGGGGTGGTGTACAGCCACCGCGGCGCGTACCTGAGCACGCTGAGTCTGCTTTTGCAGTGGGAGGTCCGCGCGGGGCCGGTCTATCTCTGGACCCTCCCGATGTTCCACTGCAACGGCTGGACCTTCACTTGGGGCGTGGCCGCGCGAGGCGGCACCAACGTGTGCATCCGCGTGACCAAGCCCGCCGAGATATACCGCGCCATAGCCGCCCACGCCGTCACCCACATGTGCTGCGCGCCCACCGTGTTGGGCATGATCGTCGAAGCCCGCCCCGACGAGCGCGCTCCGCTTCCGAACACGGTGCGCGTGCTGACCGGCGGCTCACTGCCGCGTCCCGCGGTGGTGGAGGACATGGAACGCCTGGGGTTTCATGTTACGCACGCTTATGGGCTGACAGAGGCGACCGGGCCGGCGCTGGTGTGCGAGTGGCTGGAGGGTTGGGACCAACTCGGCGCGCGCGCGCGCGCGAAGATGAAGGCGAGGCAGGGCGTGAGCGTGCTCAGCCTCGCGGACGCCAGTGTTGTGGACCCCGTCACGTTTGCTCGCGTGCCACAGGACGGGCGGTCGGTGGGGGAGATCGCGCTGCGCGGGAGTAGCGTCATGAAGGGGTACTACAAAGATGACGAGGCGACGTCGAAGGCATTCAGAGGCGGGTGGTTCTTGACGGGGGACGTCGCGGTGGTGCATGGGGACGGGTACATAGAGATCAAGGACCGGGTGAAGGACGTGATCATATCGGGTGGGGAGAACATAAGCAGCATAGAAGTGGAAGGGGTGTTGTGCGGGCACGCCAAGGTGGTGGAGGCGGCGGTGGTGGCGATGCCGCATAAGCATTGGGGGGAGACGCCGTGCGCGTTTGTGGTGGTGAAAGAGGAGGTGGAGGAGGAGGAGATGATGAGGCATTGTAGGGAAAACATGGCGAAGTTCATGGTGCCAAAGAAGGTGGTGTTCGTGGAGGGTGGTCTGCCTAAGACCTCCACGGGGAAGGTCCAGAAGTTGGAGTTGAGAGCAATTGCGAAGTCGATAGCGCGTGAGGAGGAGGAGGAGGAGGAGGCGCGGAAGAAGATTCATGAGCAAGCGGTTGCCGTTTCCCGCCTTTAGCTTATAACCTGCTTTTGTATGTTTATAATTAAAAGAACTCTAATGTGTTTATTGTTTGATACAGTGATTTAACATGTATGATGTGGATGTAAAACCCGATAAGTGGACAATCCCATTCTCTCATATTTTCGAAGCAATCAGTTTGTTTTACAGCTCCAGTCGCCCACATCACTAATAATATAATATGGGGGTGCTTCCACAAGCGACGCACATCATTAATAAAATAAGCGGGCGTCACACGAGTTCAAGTGGGCGACGATGCTTTGGTCATCAATGATTAATTGAGGCTGGAGGTCGCTCGACCTTACCTACCCGAACATGGACTGGTTGGATTGCTTCCACGGGTGACCCTTCCATGTATCTTTCTATGTTTTCTTTAATGCATTTTTCTCCCTTCTTTTCTCTTTATTTTCATTCATACATTATATGTTTTGAACCAAATAAATATGTCTACATTTTGGGACTGGCTGACTGGGTATATGTATTTTCACGTGTCACTCTATTCCAATGCAGTACTCGTTATTAGTTGGGCTTACCAGGCCCGTCCAAGGCCCAATACATTGCTATCTCTAAAATGGAAATGGAAATGGAAATGGAAAATGATACTCCAATATAAAGTTCCATTCATTTTAATTTTTTTAATAAAAAATATATTATTATAAATATATATATAGATATATATTTTTCATACACTAGACTAATGAATATATATTGCATTATTGGAGGATAATTTCAGGATTACAGACAGGGCTACAAAACAGGCCGAGTGTATTAACACTCAATAAAAAAATGTTACAGTCATGTTTGCAGCTTCGTTTGTAAATTACACAGGTTTCAATTTTTATTTATTTAAAATATAAGTATAGACTTAATTAATAAAATAAATTCTTTTAATTAAAAAAATGAAATACATCCGCATATAAGTTGAAAGCACGTATAACAACATAGTATGAGGTGAGATTTAACTAATGACTTCATCATATTTTAATCAATTGACACGTGAATGAACATTTTGAATAATGATAAAGATTGATGGAAATCTAACACCGACTGATTTACAATCTCATTTTCTATACAGTAGTAGTGATGTGGGCGAATAGAGCTGCAGAACAGACTTACTGCTTCAACTACCAATAGAAAATTTGAGAGACTTGGATTATTATTTAGGGTGGTTCTATTTGAGCTCCTCAAAATTATAAGTAAGTCCACCTGAAATGGATTTTGTTATCAAATATTCATTTAAGTTTTCCTAATAAATACACCCCCTAATAAGTAAACCTACCTAATTTTTTGGTAAAATCTTTCGTTAAGATTCTTTTAATAAGCATATCCCTCATCTCATTTAAATTTATTTATTTATTTATTTTTTTATAAAAAAGGCTAATTATATTTGGGCATCAATGTTGCATCAATTTTGGGCATCAATGTATACTCCAATTGAAATTAAATAGATATGTATAAATGTGGATTTTTTTTTGGTATATGGTTTTTATAATTGTTTATTTCAATTTTCACCAAAAAAATAAAGAAATATATGTTTGATTGACTAAATATTAATAAAAATATCCATTTTTGTTTGTGGATGAATTTTTTTTTTGTTGTGCCGAATTGATCTTTTTTGCATGAAAACTTTTTTTTTATGTTGAATATTATCTCTATGAATTCTATTTGATAATTTTTTAGGGATTTGATTTAAAAAAAATTTAGTATCACATAATTCACAATATAATGAATCACATATTTTATATAAATAAATGCTCATTGTAAAACATTGGTATGAATGCCTTACTAAAAGAAAAAAAAATTTAATATGAGGGGGATGTAATACATATATTACAATTACATTACAATTATAGTGATTTAAATCTAACACATATTTCAAATGAGAGGCTTACTTATTATTTAAATATATGTTAATATATGAGGGGCTTATAAATTAAGTTATGAAAATGTGAGAGACTTATTAATAAGAGGGTTTCCTTACAATTTTGAGAGGCTCAAATACAACCACCCATCCACTTATCGGCACATCGGCAACATACATGTTAAATCACTGTATTTTGAGTTCTGCTAATTATAAACGTAGAAAAACAAGTTACAATCTAAAGGCGGGAGACGGCTTGCTCATGAATCTTCTTCTGCTCCTCCTCCTCCTTACGCGCGATCGACTTCGCAATCGCTCTCAACTCAACTTCCGGACCTTCCCCGTGGAGGTCTTAGGCAGACCACCCTCCACGAACACCACCTTCTTTGGCACCATGAACTTCGCCATGTTTTCCCTACAATGCCTCATCATCTCCTCCTCCTCCACCTCCCCTTTCACCACCACAAACGCGCACGGCGTCTCCCCCCAATGCTTATGCGGCATTGCCACCACCGCCGCCTCCACCACCTTCGCGTGCTCGCAAAGCACCCCCTCCACTTCTACGCTGCTTATGTTCTCCCCACCCGATATGATCACATCCTTCGCCCGGTCCTCGATCTCTATATACCCGTCCTCGTGCACCACCGCCACATCCCCTGTCAAGAACCACCCGCCTTTGAACGCCTTCGATGTCGATTTGACATCTTTGTAGTACCCCTTCATGACGCTACTCCCGCGCAGCGCGATCTCCCCCACCGACCGCCCGTCCTGCGGCACGCGACCCAACGTGACGGGGTCCACAACACGGGCGTCCGCGAGGCTGAGCACGCTCACGCCGTGCCTCGCCTTCATCTTCGCGCGCGCGCGCGCGTCGAGACGGTCCCACCCCTCCCGCCATTCGCACACCAGCGCCGGCCCGGTCGCCTCCGTCATCCCGTAAGCGTGCGTGACATGAAACCCCAGGCGTTCCATCTCCTCCACCACCGCGGGACGCGGCGGCGCGCCGCCGGTCAGCAAGCGCACCGTGTTCAGAATCGGCGCGCGCTCGTCGGGGCGGGCTTCGACGATCATGCCCAACACGGTGGGCGCGCAGCACACGTGGGTAACGGCGTGGGCGGCTATGGCGCGGTAGATCACAGCGGGCTTGGTCGCGCGAATGCACACGTTGGTGCCGCCTCGCGCGGCCACGCCCCAAGTGAAGGTCCACCCGTTGCAGTGGAACATCGGGAGGGTCCACAGGTAGACCGGTCCCACGAGGACCTCCCACTGCAAGAGCAAGCTCAGTGTGCTCAGGTACGCGCCTCGGTGGCTGTAAACCGCCCCCTTCGGCGCCGATATCGTCCCCGACGTGTAATTCAGCGCAATCGGATCCTATTCGTCCTCGACTATGACGTGCGCACGCATCGTGTCTCCGAGTGCGATGAGGCTCTCGTACTCTAGCTCGCCAAGGCGCGCGCCGATCGGGGTTTCTCGGTCGACGATGGACACGACGAATGGGGGCAAAGCCAGGTGCTTGAACGCGTCGCGCGCGCAGGGGATGAATTGGTGGTCAACAAAGAAGGCCTTGGCTTCGGAGTGGCGGAGGATGGCCGCGACGTTCTTCGCGTCGAGGAGGGTGTTGATGGGGTTGAGGACGGCGCCCGCCATCGGCACCGCGAAGTGCATCTCGTACATCGCCGGCACGTTTGGTGCGAGTACTGACACCTACACCATTCATGAATTCAGTCACATAAACCAAAGCCTTCAATGGAGGTCGGGCTGATCAAGGCATTTATTGAAGCACTTACGACGTCGTTTTTGGAGATGTTTAGCGAGCGGAGAGCGGATGCGAGGCGGTGGCAGCGATCATGGGTCTGCTTCCACGTGTAACGCGTGTCGCCGTACACGATAGACGTGCGATCGGCGTAGACGGTGGCGGCCCTATGCAAGAAGGTGATGGGGGAAAGGGGCACGTAATTAGCATCAGATTTAAGAAGGTTTTCCATTACATGGGAGGCTTACATAGATCACTTTTAAGAGGTTACATGTACCTATTTAAATGATTTGATTTATTTATATTATTGGATATATTTTAATTATGATTCAAATTTTAAAATATTTTATAGTCTTTACACATACAAAGTATTGTTTGAATTTTAAAATGTTAATTAATGAGTTTTATTAGTTACCATTTTAGCTGTTACAATATTTATATTTTCTATTTGGTATATATAATGAATTTTCATTTTTGGTGCTAAAAAAATTAGTCAGAAAAAAATATTTTGTTTTTCATCTTCTTCACATCTCAAGGCTATTTGGTCTATATAATGACTTTCCATTTACCGAATATGTTTTATTGAGTGAGTCATTATTTTTGCATACATATAAATTATCATAATCCTAATACAATTGGCAGTTGCAATAATAGAATATTTTTAAAGGGACGTTTAAATGATTTAAATCATGTGCCGTCATGATCATGTATTTGGTGAAAAATTATCCTATGACCTCGCTATCATGAAACTTTTCATGTGTGATCCTGTTTTAATCAAACCATAAATTCTTTATATCTTGGTCTATATTTTTATTTTTATATGTTTTGATTGTGGTTATCTTTTTTATCCTCTTGCCCATTTAAACAAGGGAAAATACCAAAAAAAAACATTTTAAAAATTAAATTATCAAAATCGGTCACTTTTTAAAATCAGCCACGATGAGGGAGTTGATAAGGGTGGAGGGAGCGGAGCAAGCGGAGCATCAGAGTGGAGGGCGGCAAAGAGAGGGGTAAGGTGAAGAGGAGGAAGAACAAAGAGAGAAAAAATATGTCCAAAAATGTCTGGGGTGAGGGAGTCAGAAATATAATAATCTATATATACTAGGGGGCGTGGGTTAGAAAAAAAAGTAAAAATCTGTTGGGGGTGGGATAGAAAATAGGGAGGGTTGAGTTTCTTGAGGGTTTTTTTTAAGTTAACCAAAAGTCCCCCGGTTATTATTTTTATTTTTAGAATCTTGTTAAAACTACTACTTTCTTTTTTTTCATTGGAGAACTAAATCCAAGTAAGTCTGAAATAACATCCACTGTCAGTTATCTGTGAACCCACTCTATGATTTCCTTTTATTTACAAGTGTATGACACGGACGCCGCCTCTGCCACGGACGCCGCCTCCACCTCCTCCATCACCGTGATCGATGCCTTCGACGCTGCAGGCGACGCCTACCATCAAGGCCAACTCGATATGTTATTAGATATAAGGCAATTAAATAACATTTATTTAAATTTTAATCTATTAATTTTTTACTTAAATATCATTATTATAGTTTTTTGGGATATAAAATTACTAATTAAATTTTTATAATCAAATTTTTATTTGATTCAAATAAAAGAAGACATTGTTTATTGTTGTCCACACTATAGAATTTTTTTTATGTCTATGACAAACAGAAAATCCCAAGAGGTTTTTTTAAATGTAAAAAACAAATAGAGTGAGAAGAAGTGTGATTTTTTAAATAAAGAATAAAGATAGAAAAGAAGAAAAGAAGATAATGTGAAAAATGTATTTTCTTAGGCTATGCCGTTTTATATCTTTTTTTTAATTAAAAAAGCCTTTAAATCCTATTAGTTATATAAAAAAATTTGTTATTTTTTAGATATCATAAAATGTTGTCAATTTTTTTATTGATTAATTTTTAATCATTTCAAAATTATTATTAATTTTTTGAAAAAATAAATATTTTTTTGACAATGTGTTAAACTGCCATTGGTCATAATATGGATTTACTTATAAATAAATAAAATTAGAGGCCTTTGTGTATTTGGGTGCTTTAGGCAAAAGTTGCATAATAAAAGAGCCGGCCTTGCCTACCACCCTGTGTACATCATCAATGTCACCTCTGCGAGCCACGTGAAAAGGGGTCTACTTCCTCTTGTTGATACAGATATCGAAACCTCCGAAAGCCGACGATCTCAACTGTTGATACATATCTTGAGTAGCAGCAGAAGCCTTTCCAAACATGAAACCATAATGTGGTTGTTGCAGGGTTGACATGAGATTAATGAAATTAGATGAGGCCCTAGGCCAACTTTAGCAGAGGAGGGCTTGGATTTGGGGGCGGAGATGGCGGTGGAGGCGACATAAGAGGAGGACTTGAATTTGCGGCAACGGCCGTCGATGGCGCGTGAAAGGGTTTAAACTGTTGTCGAGTTCTCTACTGTACCACTCTTTTCATTTTCACTGGTTCTCTAACCCACCCCACAAATTTTTTTTTTGGTGTGGATTAGAGAATTAAGGGGGTGGAAAGAGAACTCCTCAAATTTTAATAGAACTACTCAAATTTTAATAGTATTCAGTTTGCTCTGTAATTTCGTTTGCAATACATTGACGATCTCTTAACCGTTTATATACCGTGATAATATTGTATACACTGCGCTATTTTAGTTTATATGTACTAGATTATCAGTGTATAAAAATTAATTTTTTATATTTTTAGAAAAATTATACTAATTTATCACAATATATATTTCATATTGGAAAAAATCCATATAACCCCTTGTAAACTGACTGAAATCCATATAACCCTCTGAAAACACCAAGTAAATCCATATAACCCTCTGAATAAAATTTACATTTACAGATAATGAATATTTTATTAATATTATGTTTTATTAACCCTGATAAAAAATACAGGATATCCAAAAAACTCTATAATGTGTTGAAAATGTGAAATATCTTCTATAAATAATGATTTTAACTCTCCGGGTAGGATTTTATAATATATCCAGAGATGATAAATTATCATTTTTATAGTATTTTCACATTTTTAACACATTGTAGTGGTTTTTTTTTTATATATTGTATTTTAATTCAGAGTTAACCAAACAAAATATTCATAAAACATTTATTATCTATTAAGGAAAATTTTATTCATGGGGTTATTCGGATTTAATAGATGTTTTTCAGGGGTTTATATAGATTTTAAGAAAAGTCAGGGGTTGTCTGGATTTCAATAAGTTTTCAGGGGGTTGTATGGATTTTTTCCTTTCATATTTTATAGCAACGTGTATTTCAATAGACAATTTTATATTTTTTAAAAAAAAACAATGAAAACAAAAGATGGGTTTGCATACAGGGATTTACAAATCGTTTTCAACTTTAGACCAATGTCTTGTATCCAATAAACTTTCTGCCACTGCCCAATATAATATACCGGCCTTCATTTGAATCTTTATAAATTTGTTTAAAATCAAGATTATTCATGTAATCTCAACTGGATAAAGAAAGTCATAGATCCGCATCCGCTTTGCCAAATATTAAATTATAAGAAAAAAAAATTCTTGTGTGTTAGATATGCGTTAGATATGCATCACAAACAAAAACAGTCAGAGAGAAAGGAATAAGATCAAATGCAGTGGGTGAAACTGGTTGCTGTGTTAAAAAGCCTCCCTCTCCTACATCTCCTACTTAAGTATCCATCTATTAAAGAAGTCAGGTTTAAGAGAGTTTAAAAACAAGGCGTAATGATTTTGTTTATCTACAGACTGCAGGAAATCAAAAAATACAAATGTGCTTCTACAAACCCAAAATTTTGAATAATTTTGTTTTAAAAAGTAACTCTAAAATATCTTTTTAAAAAACAAAAATTTAAATCAATTTTTTTTTTAAATAAAAAACATATGATTTGTTAGTATCTGACTGTGTTTTCCAAGGCAACATTAGCTTTCTTTATTCCGTCATGGTCTACCACTCTCAGAAAACTCATTTTGCAATATCTGGTTCACATGTTTTCAAAACTTGGCCCACTTGACATAGATATGATTTGAACTGAAAAATACATTGTTGGGGCATCTCATCTTTCCCAATCATGGGTCACATTTTGTTTATTAGAATATCCAATACATTCTCACGTGATTTGTTTTTTTTTAAATTATATAATGTATTTTAATAAAAATAAAATATTATGAAATCTTATTTGTGTGGCTCCCATTGTCCTATGGCATTCAAATATTTGTCAGGAGAGTCATGAAATCGTTTCGTGATGTATAAGTTACATGTAATGTGACTGTCAAACATTAACCAATCCACAATACAGGCATCACATTTGACATGTTAGTTGAAGTGTTACCAAAAGAATAAAAAATCTTATATAACTATATAAGTGAATATTTCTGAACCATAAGAGGTCAATACTCATTCCAACTAATTCCAATTTATTCTGGATTTATTCTCAAATCAAACATGAGCTTAGATTACGTTGAATTTCTCAACACTGGATTTTACCCCTCCGATAAAAAAAAAAAAAAAACATTGGATTTTACATACGCAACGTTTTAAACTAGGACGTCAAATGTGATGCGTTTCCACCAATAACATAAACAAAAAAAAATCATGTGTTAACGCCATTGTTTGAGTTTGTTTTGTGAAAAATAAAAGATTATCATAATGTCTCTTACATTTAAAATGGTTTTTTTTTTTAATCATTGTGAGGAACAACTTTAACTGTTTGAATTTGTTCAAAAGTGGAAGAAAGGGTGGTAAAATACACGCCAATCAGTTGGTTTGCATTGGACTTCTGCAAAGCGGTGTTTTGACACGTTTTAAAATGTTGTATTTTTATACTGTAAACGCTTGCCTCGTTTTTTGAGTTTCACAGATACTAGGGACCGTTTGCATGTGGGTTTGCATTTGCACCGATTATACAATGTCAATGCTCGTAAAACTTACATCCAAACAGGCTCTTAGCTTACAAAGTTGAACTTTATATTTGCCTCCCTTTGTGTTGCAAGCTAATTTTTGGTGAAATTTCATTATCAAGGTCATTAAATAAGCGAATTTGTTATTTATGATAATAATTTGTGGGGCTTTTTTTTCTTTTTACAAATATCAATATTGATTATCATCAAATCTGACTAATTTATAGGATCTTGAATAAAATGGCTATTTATTCATTTAGTATTTTCTATTTTTAGTAGATTATGTAATCAAGCTTAATGAGATTTCTAATTGGATTTAATTAAATCAATATTATGAATAGAACTTGTAACCTCATAACAGATCACCATTTATTCAACAATACTGAGAATTATTTCAGTTTTATGCTCTTTGAGAATTGTTTGTGAGATCTTGATGTAAATTAGATCTCTTTATAATTTCTTTCTCTATGCCCGTCAATTACCTGATTGCTCTTCCAAGGCATAACTAAATGAAACATGTGAGGAAAGAATCATTCTGGTAGGTGTTACAGGAATAGCAATACAGTCACTACCAATAATTAAAAAAACGTGTACAGTCACTCTAATTAATTTCATAGGGACTAACAAATTCTATGTCTCAATAGAAAAGTCAAGCAGGGGGGAGGAAAAGCTACGTTATGTGATGTAATGTCATTGTTTCTCACCCAAGCAAAAGAAAGAAGAAAAAAAAGGAGAAGAAGGAGGGAGGAAAGAGGGATCATGGAGCTGTGCATTGAAAAATTGTAGAACAAGTGTGCTATTTGGAGCTTTGGGATTCTGGCTGCTCAAGCGGCTGGTATCTTTACAAAAGGTTCATCCGAATGTGCTTAAAAATTCAAGTTCCAATTGCATGGAAACTTCCCTTTTCAGGGTGCACTTAAAAAAAAAGTTGCAGTGTGGGGATACCAATGGATCGATTAGATTTACTTTCCATTTTGGTTCGTTTGTGGACTAAAATTATGTCTCCTAATATTCAATCTTTACACTTTGTAGAACAATGACAAAAAAGTAAATTAAAAATTTTAAATGCAAAAATAAAGTAAGAATGATTGCCCTATTTTACTCAATATAAAATAAAGTAACACATGGTTGGGAAGCTCAAATTTTTAAATTTGGACATTTTTACACTTAGTTGTTCCCGCCATCATTCATATAATACTATCACAGGATATGAAATATCTAATGAAATATTTACTTGGTTTTTAAAGAAAATGTAAAAATATATACATTCTATTTATTCAAAGATTTACTTTATTAAACATATATATAAATTTTTTTTAAAAAGTCAAGATGTTGGAACTATAAAATGACAAGAAGAATGACCGAGTATAATAATAGAAATCCAATATATAAAAAAATTATGGCAGGCCGACAATAATATTATTATTATTTTTTATTGGTAATAATATTAATTTTGTACATATATAAAAGAGAAATACAAAATTATCTTGATGAAAACAATATTGAGTGTCTATCAAAGTCGGAATCCACATTAAAAAATCCAGAAGGAAACTGCTCCCTTCCTCAATGGAATAAATTATGAATCTCATATGATTCTGATCACTAAAAAGTTTCCTCATCCACAAATATAT
Organism: Acorus calamus; assembly: GCA_030737845.1. Lineage (NCBI taxonomy): Eukaryota > Viridiplantae > Streptophyta > Magnoliopsida > Acorales > Acoraceae > Acorus > Acorus calamus. The sequence continues at coordinate 33,421,475 of CM060868.1, read as the reverse complement.
TGCCCCACATTAATTATTGATATTGCCTTTCTTAAAAGTTTGGCCATTGATGTATACAAATGTATATATATGGTGGTGTACCCATAATGATGACGAGGAACGCATTTAGGTTAACAATGTATTTCTAATAATATCTTTATCTTTTCAACAAATTGACACATTTTTTGGGTTTAATTAAATCTGCAATCGGGCTAATTTTCGTACATGCATCCGTACTTGATCTGGCAATTATTTATGCCACCATATATAACTGCGGATCAGCTAACCTAGAAAACAATTAAAATGTGGCCTCAATTTTCTTACTGTGAATATATATTTTTTATTTACTCTGTTAAAATATATATGCTGATCCAAGATGGAATAATTTTTAATTCAAATTCGTTTTCACAAAAGTTTTTTTTTTTGAAATCTGGATTTGTTTTGATTCCTACCGTGTGGGTTTGAATATTAAATTTAACTCAAACTCACAGTTCATTAGAGCTCTACAAAACATGATTTTCAAGTTCTATATGTAAATTGTTATATTTTGAAAAAGCTAAGAAAAGTGTTTTTTTTTTTTTTTTTAAAAGAATCACTTGCTATTATAATGCAACTTTTAAATGAAAGTTGATTTTCATACCCATTCCTACATGGAACCTAGATATATGTGCTTCCAATAAGACAGTTTTCAAAAGCTTTTTAAACCAGTTACAACTTATATTTAGTTAGTGTTTGGTAATGAGATTGCAAAACTAAGTTTTTGTAAGCGTTGGGTTTAAAACTGATTTTACAGGATCTTCAATTGTAATTTTTGGGTATCATTTGCCTTAAATATGTCTGCAGGAAAATGTGATTTCAAAACTGTTAGGTTGCACGTTTGTAAAACTAGTTTTCTGCAAACGCAAAAATTATCTAATCGTAGAACCAAACGTTGCCTAAGACTCAATCTTAGCATGTACATCAATGACATTAAAAAAAATCACAATGCATAACTCAACATTTTTTTTCTAAATTCATGTTAAAGAAGATGAATTAATTTAATTATTATATATAAAAAATCAAAATTAATTAAGTCTTAACAAAAGAAATCAAAGAAATAGAGTCCAGGGGACCACCATCACTAAAAAAAAAAAAATTCATATATGGTAGGGACAATGTGCACCCCCTTTGTAAGTCTAAAACAACACATCTTAAAACAACAGCGCCATCTCTGTTTTATAAAAGAGTTCTCACTTGTTTTGTTGTGTTGTAATGTTTTCTAGTGGTTTTCATAAAACTAACTTTCATAAAATATCTATAGATTCTGATCAAGAAAGTTCATACAATTCATTTCCACTTTTAATTTGGTCAAGTTTAAAAGCACAGTCTGGCTGGACAAAACATCAACTATCTAAATCTTCAATCAATAGAACAATTTTATTGTCATATACATATAGCATCATGGCAATCAAGCCCATCTATATATATATATATATATATATATATATATATATATATAGGTATATATATATATAGGTAGCCGATTCAGTGCGGGAATGCGGTCGTGCGGGAAGCGATCACGGGTCCATCGCATCGGACGGTCAGGTGCGATTCATCTCGACCGTTGGATGCGATGGACCTGCGATCGAACGATCGACGTCGTTTCCCGCATTCCCGCACTGAATCGCTCGCGTATATATATATATATATATATATATATATATATATATATATATATATATATATATATATATCATAATCAACCAAAAATACATAAAGAATTCAATTGGTAGTTCATATATACGCATGTGCTCCGACCTCATCATAGTCGAGACATAGCGAGCACCGGCAAGTCCCGCCTCTCCTTTCGTCGGTGATTCTCCTGTCTGGGCTTCACTTGCTTCGCAATGGCTTTCGCCAGCTCCCTCAACTGGAACTTCTGAACCTTCCCTGTCGACGTCTTCGCGAGCTCCTCCACAAACACCACCTTCTTCGGCACCATATAGTGGGGCATGTTGTCCCTGCAGTACCCAATTATCTCCCCTTCCTTCACCCCTCCCTCCCCCTTCACCACCACGAACGCGCACGGCACCTCTCCCCAGTGCGCGTGCGGCATCGCCACCACCGCCGCCTCCCCGACCTTCGGGTGCCCGTAAAGCACCGCCTCCACTTCTACGCTGCTTATGTTCTCCCCGCCCGATATGATCACGTCCTTCGACCGGTCCTTGATCTCCACATACCCGTCCGGGTGCACCACCGCGACATCCCCCGTGAAGAACCACCCGCCTCTGAACGCCTTCGACGTCGCCTCCGCATCTTTATAGTACCCCTTCATGACCCCACTCCCGCGCAGCGCGATCTCCCCCACCGACCGCCCGTTTCGCGGCACACCTTGCATCGTCTCGGGGTCGATGACATCCACGTCCGCGAGCGTGAGCACGCTTATCCCCTGCCGCGCCTTGAGCCTCGACCGCTCAGTCTGCGGGAGCCCGTCCCACTTGGTCTGCCACTCGCACACCAGCGCGGGCCCGGTCGCCTCCGTGAGCCCGTATGCGTGCATGACGCGGAATCCCAATCGTTCCATCTTCTCGACAAGCGGCGCGGGAGGCGGCGCACCACCCGTGAGCACGTGGACCGGGCGAGCGATCGGACGGCGGTCGGAGGCTGGGGCCTCTAAAATGAGGTTGAAAACGACTGGCGCGCAGCACATGTGGGTGACCCTGTGTTGGGACATCGCGCGGTACATCTCGTCCGCGGAAGTCGTGCGTATGCACACGTTGGTCCCGCCTCGCGCGCCATCCCCCAAGTGAAGGTCCACCCGTTGCAGTGGAACATCGGCAGCGACCACAGGTACACAGGCTCGCTCCCCACCTCCCAATGCAAGAGGAGGCTCATCGTGCTCAGGTACGCGCCGCGGTGGCTGTACACCACCCCCTTCGGCGCCGAAGTCGTCCCCGACGTGTAATTCAGCGCGATCGGGTCCCACTCGTCGTCCACGGGCCGCGTCACGAACCCCGCGGGGTCCACCCCCGCGAGGAGCCTCTCGTACTCGAGCTCGCCCAATCGGACGCCGGTTGGTGTGTCCACGTCGTCGATCACGACGACGAGCGGCTGGGACGAGCCGAGCTGGTTGAGCGCGTCGCGCGCGAGGGGCACGAACTGGTGGTCGACGAAGAGGACGCGCGCCTCCGAGTGGGAGAGGATGAGCGCGACGTTCTTCGGTCGAGGCGGGTGTTGATGGTGTTGAGGACCGCGCCCGCCATGGGCACGCCGAAGTGCATCTCGTACATGGCGGGCACGTTGGGGGCGATCACCGAAACGACGTCGTTCTTCGACACGCCCAGCGAGGTGAGGACGGAGGCGAGGCGGCGGCAGCGGTCGGAGGTCTGCTTCCACGTGAAACAGGTGTTGCGGTAGACGACGCTGGCGCGATCAGCGTAGACAGAGGCGGCCCTCTCTAAGAAAGTGAGAGGGGAGAGTGGGACGTAATTGGCATCGCATTTGGGGAGCTTGTCCATGTTTTAGTGGTTGAGCATGCAAAATGGTTTGAGACAATCGGTTGTTTCTATGGGGGGTATTTATATTGGGTTGGTAATAAAGTAGTAGTTGTGAAGTTGCATAGAGACTTCATTCAAAAGGGAATATTGAATCGAATTTTGGTAGCTTGTGATGGGTCCATGTCATTAAAATTGCATGTGTGATGAAGGTGTGATGTGCTTTTCGATTGGATGATGATGATGATGAATCGATTGTCTTACAATAATTAGGCAGTAGTCATTTAATATTGTATATATGGTTTTTTTTTTTTTTTTTTTTTTTGAAAAAATCGATGTAGCTCCCTAAAATTTATAAAAATCAGAAGAAAAAAAACATGGTAAAATTAGTAAATCCTCTCATGTCTTGATCTTACTAGATAATATTTATTTTAGTCTCTATAACTAACCAGATCTATGATTAATCTTAATCATGCACGGTAAATTATATTTATACCCTTTTAAAATTTATTTTTTGTTGAAAAAAATCAATATAACTCTCCAAAAACTTATGAAAATCGAAAAAATTCTTTGTAAAATCAAAAAATCATTCATGTGATTATCTAAAAGTATATAATGATTTATTTAAATTTTATTAAATAAATTATAATTCTTAATCAAGATCTTATGCTTTTTGTTACAAGTAATTTTCAGTTGAAAATTTATTATAGAATTTTGATTTAATTTTTAAATTGTTTAATATGATTTTGTAATGAAATTGATGAAGTTGTATTTTTTTTTGTTCGGTCTTTGTGATGAGATTGAGGAGGTGAAAATATTGAAAAAGGATTCAATTTTGTAGATCAAATAAAGTTCGACTTTTTTTTTTACAATTGAAAATGACATTTCAGGAGATGATGATGTTAAAAAGTGACGTAGATATTTTTGTCTTATAAAAGAACTAAATCTGATTTTATAAAGTTTGTAAAGACTAAATATGATTTTAGTATGTTTTATGGGACTTATTTCGATATATTTTTTTATTGAATGACTAAATTAGTTAATTGTATACATTTTATGAGTAGCTAAGATGATTTTTCGATTTTAAAAATATTTTATGTGGTTTTAAGAAGATTTTATTGAGGCAAATATTAGACTGATTTAGATTGACTGGTTTAGAATGTTCGAATATAAGGTGTGGTTCGGTCAGTCTGATTTAGCTTTATGACTTTATTTAATGGTCTGGGTCATGGAGAACGGTCACAGCAGACGCACGACGGCTTGACTGAAGAAAAGCCGCTTCTCTTTTGAAGTGGAGAAGTGGCTTTTTCACTTTGCTTGACTGTAGAATGCGTGCGCTTCAAGATTTCATGTTTTATATAAAGTTTGAGTAAATTATATTGACTGTAAATGTGTGCATGAAAAACGAAAAGAAAAGAAAACGAGGTGATATGGGTCAAAGGAAACAGATGAAATTATGTTTTACGGTGAAAAGTAACATAAAATATTAAGTCTTCATTTGGATAGCGAAATTGAGTTATTCTCGATAGATAACTATACCAGTATAGATAACAAATCTACATGAATAAGAGATTTTCTGTTTAGGTTTTTTTTCTCATTGGAAAACATAAAATAAATGTTGAGTTGTTTGATTGATAAATAATAAAATGTAAATAAAGTGTAAAAAAATTGATTTAACATGTGAGTCATTTGATGTATAAGAGGTGTTGATAGGTGATTTGATGTGATAAATGTAAAAAATTGATTTGACATGTAGACTCATGAGAATAGATAAAGTGAGTATAGTTTATCCTAGGAGTTACTTAGAATTGTTATACTCTCTTATACTCGTTTAAACTGGCTTAGTAATACCAAGTCATACCTGTAAACAAACAACCATTTTTCTATCCATTCTTATACCACCCTTATACTACCCTTATACTTGCTTATTCCGTTTCCCAAACGGAGGCTAAGAGAATTCCATCACTTCTTATCGAGGAAGTAAAAAAAAATTCCCTCTTTTAATAACACAGAAGAGACTAAAAAATGAAAGATTTTTTTTTTAAATTTCTACAATTGGTTGACACAAATACCAATTTCTCTCGGGCTCTTACTTAAACTTATATCCAAATTTCACTTGCAATTTCAGTGAAAGCTTGATCTGATATAATATATTCCAACCATCACTGTGTGTCAAATCTTATAAAAAATTTACATCTTCTTCTAATTATTTTGCTATAAATATTATATTTTTAAATCCATTTTTTCAAACATTTTTACTACTTAATTTTTTTCTCTTTTAAGAAATTTAAATTTTAAAATTATTATGATCCAATTTTTTTTGTAAAAAAAGTAAAAATAATATTTTTTTTATTAGAGTAAAAATAAGAAGTTAAAAAACAAAGATGAAAACTTAAGAAAGAAGACTATTTCTTTTTTGGGGGGAGGGGGTTCAAGAGATGGTGAAAATTTTGGGGGTCGAAAATCATCTAATATAATTCAGCTATAGGTGGAGTTGAAGGAAAAAAATGTCACATTGAAAGAAAAAGTGGAGATAAAGGGATCAAAATAGATGTTAAAAATTTGGGTACAGATTTGTGTCTCTCTTTATTTGGGTAAAGATTTGAGTAAAAACTTCATTTGGTATGGGTATAGATAAATAGTTGAATAGGTTTGTTATAGTTTTTGCTCAAATTTAAGTTTGACTAAAAGTTTGGGTATAGGATTGGAGATGCTCTAAGTTATCATTTATTTTTCTTTCTCATTTTTTTAGTTTTAGGAGGAACTAATTTATTATACTTTTAGTACTGTTTCATTTTAAATTAAGTCATCAAAGTGATTCCTTTTTTAATCTTTTTATTTCTCTGTCATGTTTACGACGACTTGATTATACATCGACTGGTAATTATACGATACACCACACTTTTTTGATGGATCCCTATGTTTTTTTTTTGGCCACCCACATTGCTATACATAATTTTTATGACTTAACTAGGATCCGTTTGATTCCGTGTAAAATTTTTAGGTTTTTTATTTTTAAGTCTCAAAAAATCATAAGATTTAGTGATCGATCATCACTTTTTCATATTTTGATTTAAGTCTCCAGATTTGAAGGATATGTTTTTTAGTTCCTGTCAGAGACTAAAAAGAAAATCAAATAATTTAGGATAGATCCCTCTCATGGATTAAAAATGAATATATCATTTAAATCTGAAGACTTAAATCAAAACATGAATAAGTGATAGATCGATCACTAAATCCTATAGTTTATGAGGACTTAAAAATAAAAAACTAAATTTTTTTTCCTCTCAATTTAAAATGTGCTTCAGAAATAATATATAATCTTATTTTACTTTTACAAAATACACAAAATATTAATCAATAATTTAAATATATCAAGTGGACAAAAGACACAGTTGTGGAAGATGGGTAAAAATAATATGTTATGGATTGGAAAGAAGTATTGAATTAATTAAAAGCAGGAAGAGATTTATATATAAATACAAAGGATAATGTTAGATAAAACTCCACAAAGAATAATGTTAAATAAATATGTATTGAAATTCATTTAAGAGAAAAAAGGTAGTCAAGATCCAATCAGGTTCGGTTAATCTATCAGTATCAAATTGCATAGCCTATGAATCAAACTATATAATTTATTAATCAAACTACATAATCTATTAATCAAATTACACAGTCAATTGTTGAGTACATATGTCACTCTCTTATGAAATATTGATGATACTTATTAAACTTAAGTTTAATTGAATTCAATAGAAGAGTGACATTTGTATTCAACAATTAATTATGCATTTCAATTCATAAATTAAATAGTTCGATTTATAAATTGTGTATTTTGATATTGACTGGATTGAAATCAATCCTGACTGGATCCGGATCCGAGGAAAGGACATTGGTCACAAAGTCGGGTCAACATTTCAACGTTTGTTTTGGTCTAAAGTTCTGCGATGGCATCAAGAACATATATAAAAAAAAAAGCAATCTTATGAAACACTATAATTAATTCTACTTTTTCGGGTTAGTCAAACTCAATCAGACTGTCACGTTTGAAATGTATTGATACATATCGAAAAATAATTCAACTTAGGGGGTATTTTTATATTTTTGGGAATTTTTTAAGATTAAATTTCTGACTAATCAATTTAAAATGTTTCTTAAGCTCCATCTTTTAGGCCCCATCACAAGCTCCATGAGATGGTAAATGAACATTAACTATTTAATTGGTAATAATCACTCGCTAAAATGTGGTGACGATTATGATTTCATTTGAGTATTGCTTTTCATTTTTTTTGTAATGTTCATTTGAATTCTTATTCATTTATTATTATTAATCGATCTTTTTAATCAGAACTGAAATTCTGAATGAAGAACATCTAGTAGCATATTTGAATTTCTACTTCGGAAGAATTTGAAGTCACTTATTCGTTTTTTTCAATTTGGATTTCATTTCAATGTTTGTCGGATGATCAGGTTTGACATTTGTTATATTTTGGATTTGCAATTGAATTTTATTTGCAATTGGTTTTCTTTATATTAAAAAGTTTTTTTTATGTTTTGATTGTGTTGGAATGCGAGTTATATCTGAATTTAAATTTAGCATTTTATTATTTTTATTTTGAATGTCTCTTACATTTTTTTAAAACTAAAACACGAAACATTTTTACGTATTGATCATCAGTTACATTTATGAATATAGCTACATTTTTTATCGTCAATTTTATTATGGCATGCATATTATATTATGAGTCAGTTATCTTTTTTCTAAACATAAATAGATAGTTGTATGACGTTACTATTATATTTTTTACAATATAACTAGTCATTTTCCATAATTGATTCATATTTGTTACATTTTATAAATATAACAGGTGACTTCATGGATGTATTCTTGTGAGTTAGTTACTGTCTAATATAATCAAATAATTTTGTCTGATGTTAGTTACATTTATACAATGTAGTTACATTTACACAATGTAACTAGTCATTATCCATATTCTGCACATGATTTATATTTTGTAAGCCAGTAATATTGTAGTTTTGTAATGTATGAAATGCTTTTATAGGGGAGTCTGCTACATTTTCTTTAGGTAATGAAGCAGTTATCATATGAAGCAATTACATTTTATATTGATAGTTCTATACAATAATGGAAAAATCTTATTCATGAAAAAATAGATTCATTATTTAAAAACATTCTCACATATATGTTACATTTTAACATTTGACAACCATCTTTTCAATTTACATAAATGAGATATATCTCACATAATGTACATACATTTCCTAAATATTTACATCTCTCACAATTATTTGTTACATTTACATAAGAATAATTACCTTTACATTAATGTAAATAACATGTACATTTATCTACATGTTTTACATTCCATGTCATGTTTAAACAATATAAAAACAGATCATCTCTTCATTTGTCAGTTACATTTATGAAAAATATTAAACACATTTTTCATTGTGTGTTACATTTAACAATTGCTATATTTAATTAATGAAAAAATAAATATGTTATATTCTTCGTTATAAGTTATACAAAAAAAAGATCAGAGACATCTATGTCTTCTTATAACAAATGTAACATACAATTTCATACAAATGTTACATTTAAGAATTTAAGAATTTGTAACATTTATGAAGTGTTGCATACAGTTCATCAATGAATAGTTACATTTATCAATTTAAGCCATTCTAAAAAAGTAAATGTTACATTTCATAAATGTTACACATAGTTCATCAGAAATTGATCGACACAATGCATTACATTTTCTTTTACTTGGATTCCATACATCGTAAAAAAACATAAGCAATTCAAAAAATCCAAAACAAAACAAAAAAAGCTCTAAACAGCAAAAACAAAGGTACTTACTGCTCGTTGTCATTGTTTATATCTTCTGTTGAAGAAAATGTACAGAATCTTTGATCGAATGTGAGGCTGTAAAGAAAAAAACTAGGTCTGCTTCGGTGTTTTTGATGAAATGAAAAGGGGTTTTTTTTTACCTAAATTTCATTGTGTTTTCAATTTTGAGGAACCCTAAAAATTTGAATGTTGATTTTGGCTCGTTGAAAGAGACGGGGGATGACTAATTGATGAACAAGAAATGGGGGCTAAATGATTCGTGCGTGCGAATTCGAGGGGTTTTTATCTGGGGGCATTTTTTGTTTTTACTTTTTTACCATTTTTCAAAAGTCAATAAGCCATACAATAAGATAATGACACCTTATGGGTCTTGTGAGTGAGGCTTATAATTTGTGACTTGGGCGTCATCACTATTTTAAATTTCATATAATTTTTTATTTTTATTTTGGTGTCAAGTATGCAACCTGTATCTTTTAAGGATTCGGTTGAAATGTAATAAGAAATTCCAAACATAGAAAATTTAGCTTAGATTTGAATTGAGATTGTGGATAACACGACTCAATTAGTAAACCCATGCTTTCACAAATTAATAAATATGCATCTCTAGGCGCCTAGGTTAGCGTCAAATTGGTTAAAGTTCATGTTGGGTAGGATTCAAATAAGTCTATCAATTATTTAAAAAATTTCACATGATTAATTCTCTATTGGATTTGAATATGAAAGTTTAGATAATTTTATTAGAATGTTGGAATTTAAATACCTATTTAGATATCACATATTATATCTGAGTAGACTAGATCTGAATTGAAGTGTTATAGAGCATCCACTCAAAAAAAAAAATCCGAATTAGAAAAATATTACATTTTATATATTATTTTAAATATTTTAAGTTTATAGTAATGAAAAAAATAAAATTTTTAAATGAATATTATGATGTCTAAGACAAAATAGTTCCTTTGCAATCTGAATGCGAAAACAAAATTTTTCATATAAATAGTTTATAAGAATGTAACTTGCACACAAAATCACTAGAAAAAAAAACTTGCATACAAAAAAAAAGGAGTTTAATTAAGCTTGTACTCAAATTGAAAGTCTAATCATATAAATACCTTGAATCCAAAAAATTTAAAAAAAAAATCTGATTCAAATGATTCTGAGAATTATTCGAATTTTTTAGACCGTCATAATGTATCCAATTGAACCAATTTGGCCTACGTTTTTTCCCCTTGGTAATGGGAAAATCATATTACTAATGAAAAAGGAAACAAGACTTAATAATTACAAATATTTTACAGAGGTTGCACACACGATTGCATAGATTATTTGTTTGGTAAAATTTATAAGTCATATAATATATCTTGTAGTTTAAAATAAACTGTTGCGTGTAGAATGTTTGTTTAACTTACTAAAGATTATTTAAACTTTTAAAAATAATCTTTAAAAAATCATAATCTAACAGTTAGGCCACCAAAGCTTTTGGGATCAGACCTAACGTAACATTTTATTTAATTTTTATTTTGGACACCCATAGTGCAACAAAAAAATCGTTTTAGGCGGACTGAGAAAAAAAATCATTTTATGAGATTGAGGACTAAGTGTGTCCTTAATTATCTCAAAATCTCAATTGTTTATTATATAATACAACATGTCATTTTACAGCTGATATTTAGGGTGTGTTTGTGTACAAAATTGAAAGGAAAATGAAAACCAATTTTTATGATGTTTGTGCATGTGGTAGAAAAATTTTCCATCACTCTCTTAAATTATCATTATCACACATGAGGAAGGAAATTTTTTTCTCAATCACTTTTCCAAATAAGATAAAATAAAGGAGAGAAAGTGATGAAAATTCTTTTTCCTCACATAAACACTAGATTTTTTTTAGAAAATTAATTAGAGGCCCCTATGGTAACCCATCTATTATTTTTAGGTCCCTATAATTTTTCAAATTTTTAGGTTCCTAAGGGTGAAAAATTATCTTTAAGTCCTTCTAGCCGAATGTTGTTCAAAAATATTGAAAGTAACCCCCCCAATTATTTTAGTACACTGTTAAAACTCTTTAATACATTGTTAAGTATCTCTAGTATACTGTTAACACTCCCTAGTACATTGTTAACATTTTCATAGAGTCCCCCTTGTCCAATTATTTCAATACATTGTAAATATTTTTCAGTACATTGTTAAGTATCTCCAGTACACTGTTAACACTCCTCATTACATTTTTAGCATTCGTATAATTGAGAGAGGGTATTTTTGAACAATATTTGACTGGAGGGATCTAAAGATAATTTTTCACCGTCATAAAGACATAAAAACATAAAAATTTTCAATGACCTAAAACTAATGGATGGGTGACCATAGGGACCTCTAATTAATTTTCTCTTCATTTTTTTGAAGTTGAAAGCAGTCCATTTATATATAGAGCAAGCTAGTTACAAATGGTCTAAATTCATGAGTAAAGAAAAAAAAAGGATGGAGTTTAGGGAAGTCTTGCACCACCAGCCTCCTCGAAGCCAGGTGACTTTCAGGGGAGCGAGCACATGGCACATGAGCTTTGTGCCGCCTTAGATTTTTGAATGATCAAATAAATTTTTTTTATTTTTTCTTTGACACAAACACACATTCTGGGACTACTCCATGTGCTCAATTGATGATGTTAACAAGGTAGCCAGCCTATGAGTGATGCACGTGACTGAGTTTGAATTTTAATATAACGAAAGTGACTGGTTCAGAAGTTGGGGTCGCTTTTGTAAATTAAATGAAACCTGTCTCATATTTCTTTGGTCCAAGGAGAATCAAAAAAATTTCTACCTTCCTTATTTTAATTTCCAAGAACACGAGATCCTCATTTGTTTTACGTGGAGAAAATCATGCGTTGATTGTTCCTTTCCTTCTGAAGTTGACTGGTTAATTTGATCAAAAGGTGTGTTGCATGTGCATTGAAATGGGTGGTGACATTGGAAAAAAACATTAGAATTGCATGAAGATGGTACGGGCTGTTAGGGGGCCGGGGGGGCCTCAGAATATGCATGCATGAAGCTTGCTTGCACATTTATATTAGATTTTTAATGGCTTGGAGGGTTTCTTTGAAAAGAGTACTGATCAATTATCAAAGTTACGTTGTATGTTTTGGACACACACTTTAATAATAAAATTATGATAGTGTGCGTACCTTTCCATATAAAAAATGATCAAAGAATCCCATGTGGTCCATTGCTAAATAAACAATGCAAATGTATACATTTGGATGAATTGGAATCGGAAAATATATAACCAATAGGTTGAAATTTGTGTTCAGTGTGGTTTTTAAAATACCCATCCATTCACGTGAAAATTTAGTTCAAATCTTTGTGTGACCATCACAGAGTTTCTCGAGCTGTATAGTCCAATGGACATATGATCCACATATGATATGGATACAATAAATAAATAAAAAAATCAATGAAAATGCTACTAATGTTTTTTTATGTTATTTACAAAAAAAACATACACACTTTAATTACTCTGTGCCATCTATGTGGCATCCTCTTGCAGTCTAGTTGGTTCATACAATAGTTTCTCTATAAATAAAACACATGAAATATGTGAAAATCGAGGGATCAAGTTGGTCTGAATTTTTTTTTTGTCCATTTAAATTGACTCTATTAATTGGTGGCTCCAGCCAGTTTGTATATATTCGAGCACTTTTTGAAGGAATTTCTTTATAGTTGAAAAATCTAATTTTTAGTTGAAAAATCTAATTTTTGTTATGCTTTTTTCAATTTTTCGTCCTTTGCAAGTGGAATTGGTGATGGTGAGAGGGATGAAGATACACTTGTGACAATGGACGAGACAAGAGCCTTTCTAATTTTCGTATATTTGTCATATTAATTATTGGGAAAAATCCATATTACCCCCTTATTTTTCCTAAAATTCATATAGCCTCCAAGTTAAATTTTCATTAACCGATGATACATACTATGTCTGTCAAATCTGGCTGAAAACACAATATAACAAAACATCTTATAATGTGTTAAAAATACAGAAAATTTTCTATAAATGACCATTTTACCCCCTCCGAATAGAGTTTTATAATTTATTTGGACGGATAAAATCGTAATTTATAGAGAGTTTTATGCATTTTTAAAACATTGTATGATGTTTTTGATATATTGTGTTTTCAATCAGGATTAACCAAACAAAGTATTCACATAATATTCTTATTTGTCAACAAAAGTTTAACTAAAAAGGTTATAGGCAAGGGTGGCGCGACATATAATGTGGTAGGGTTAGTTAACCTCATCACTTAATTTTTTTTTATTATTGTTACTTTTTCAAACCATGGCAATCCAGCCCACCAGTGACTCCACCAGCCCATCAGTTAACCCTACCTAGCCCAGATTTTGTACTTAAAACCCTTAAATTGTAAAAGTTTATATATATATTGAAAATCATTTATCTCCTTTTTTTATAGTTTATTTTTTTATTAATTTAAGTTGTTGATCTAGTATCAAAAGAAAATTTTATATTTTAATAAGTACATGATAAAAGTTTATTTTTTTTAAATTTTGTGAAATCTGTGCCTATAGGTGTTTCAGGGGCTTATATGGATTTCAGACAGTTTACATGAGATTATTTAAATTTTTCCTTTAATTATTATATCACAACTGAAAATTAGTTGTATTTATCAAATATCATTTACTAATCTACACTTACCATGCTGAAGAAAACCCTACCAAATATCTGACAGTGCATGAACTTTTAGACTTGTCAGAGGAAGTGTTCTGCTGCTGAATGATGGATCTCTTTATTGGTTGAAGTTTGCACTGGGAGTGGTCCAGAGGCCTACCAATTATACAGGCATGCCCACCATGCCCACCACTTTAGTAGTATATATGATCCGTACTGATTCTACCCAATCAGGACTTAAAAAGAGAAGTCGTCACACCATTGTTAATGCTTCTCCCTTTAACATGTTCTTCATGACCCTCCCATTCCACTTCAATAATTGTTATCATTCTCTTGATGAACTGACCCTCCTTTTTGTGATCGGATATATATCTATATATCCCATATTTGCTGAACAAATGATATGTAGTTGCGGACTTTTTACGTACCCCTGGATAATATTTTATATGTTCTTTAGGATAAGAACTTTAATTTGCATCTCCACCACGTACCAAAGGACAATGTTTTTACATGGTGCAGATGAGGGTGAATAGTTCATATACATTTTTTTTATAATTTTTTTTTAAATTGTGCACAACATCTGGTCAGAGAAGTATACATTTTTCTTGGATACCCTTGAAGAATGAGGTTCAAATTTCAATTCGAACGTGTGAGTTGTGACATGGGGTGCTTAATTGTGAAACTCGTTTACAGTTAATTAGGTAACCGGTTTAAGTCAAATGAATAATCATGTTGTCTTTAGTACATCTTGGCCAAATAACTATTGATTCGAACTATCATTTATACATAATGTGTTTCAATTAGTGTGTCTAAGTTTAAATATTCAATTATAATTGTGGAGGTGGATTTTCGAGTATCCCTTCCTGGGCCGGATCTTCGTTGATCCGGGCTTCTGAGATGGGTCCGGAGAAATGGTTTGAGCCTGAACTCCTTCCTTCGTCGATACTCCTCGCCTTGGTTGGAACGGAGTGCTCCTCGTCGTCTCCGACTTCCAAGCACCTGTCACTCACACCAGTGTAGTGCCGGCTAACGCCCCTCCGACGCTCAAGTCAGTGATTCACCTTCTCAAAGGAATTTAGATATTTTTCCTGACTGAAGCGAGAGGGAAGAGTGTATTCCGTACCTGAGGAGGGAGGAGTAACCTCCCTTTTATAGTGGATCGAGGTGTGCCGATCGGGACCTCGAGGAGTGTCCATAGCGTGATATGGTACTTCCTGCTAGGCCTACGGATTCGGGACACGTGGCGTCTAGGGATCATCATTAACCTTAACGGTTTCCCTGACGCCTCGTCCTTTTTGTCGTCAGAGAATATTCCCTTCGCCAACTGTCTTGAAGAAGACAGGGGAGGGATCCATATCTGGTTTGTTACTCAACTCGGGCACTGACGTGCCCTGGCCCGAATAGGTCGCTACAACCTTGTCCTTTCGTATGACTTCACCAGATGACTGTGTATCTCTGGTCGGGCGTTGTTGTCGTGGTCACGCCGTGGTCGGGCATACGGTTCGCCCGACCTGACCTACTCTCGTTTGTCCTTATCTTCTGCGTCCGGGTTCGCCGGGCCCATAATCTCGTCGGGCGAGGTTACCTCCCTTGGGTATCGCCAGATGGGTCTGATCTCGAGACCTGGCTAGTGGGCCTGCCTCTCGCTTTGGGCTGGCTTCATGTTAATCGCGAGATGAGCTTTATCCGGGTTATTCCCTACTTTCTGTCTTGTTCGGAATTGCCCTCCTACAATAATATATACTGATTACTGACGCACCACACACCTCTAGGTTATGTACAATTTTTACATGAAGGCCAGGCTTGGCTACCATAGTACCATTGATTTAGCAACATCGACATAATGTTTGACTGGCCCATTTTTTAGTCTCATTTTTAATTTTCAGGGTATATACCTTTATTTATAAAGTAAAAAAAACTCTTATATGTAAATGTATACATATTGCATATATGCACAAGACACGGTACCTCAAAGTCCTTGTGGATTGGATATAAAGTTGATCTATTATGATCCTAATGAATGGAATGTTAACTTTCACTCTCGTTTGAGCAATGCCAATTTTTAGTTTGTTATGGTTTTTTAGATTTACATTAGATTATTTTAAATGGGCTCCGGATAATCAAAACATATAGCAAATTGTAAAATTACCTAATTAAAATACATACTCCACTATCTCAATGTATATTCTATTATGAAATTTTAAAAAATATGCGTTCAATTAAATAGAATATGCAAATAAAACAAATGTACTCCATTGGTAATCATATATAATTAAAAAAAATCAAAGGCTGACCGTATTATGTTTCAATTTTGAAAGGATGATGTTACATACAACCACTTTTCAATCATAATTTCAGTTCACACGTATTTTAAATTTTTTAAAAGGATAATGTTACATGGAATCCATTTTTCAACTCTAAATCCAGTCTACAAATGTTTTAAATTTTTAAAAAATAATTTACATTTTTATAAAAATAAAACATATATACTCAAATGAATTGCATATATGCATTTATGAAAAATATAAAAAAAATTATTGAAACATATATCTTGCTAAAATAAGTATATGCTCCAGCGATAGGATTTGAAGTGGGACTGGAATAAAAACTGTATATAACAACACTCTAAAAGATACATGCTTTTATAAAATAAATGAAACATGCATATACTCTAATGAATTGCATGAATGTATTTCTAGAAAATATAAAAAATTTCTATTGAAACAAATACATCATTAATGTGAGTATCCATTTAACATTTAATCGCGGCAAGCTCAAGACAATGGACTGACTGTCATCATTAACAGTCTGACCCTTTTGGTATCACTTAATTGAAGTGATTTCGTTTTTAATTAAACAGAAAGCTAAAAAATGTTGTCAAACTTATTCTAAAAGCTAACTTAATTAAAAATTACTCTTAGCTTTTAGTGCAAAAAGATAGATTTTTAAAAAGAAAAAAAAAATTCATTTTTCAGAAATAAATTTATTTAAACTATTTTATTCAAAATCTTATTTTTCATACGTGTTCCGCACTGGAATCGATCAGCAAAATGCTGACAAGAAAAATCCGTCTTCGATTCGGGTTGAGACGGTGGCCCACGGGCCTTAAATAACAGGACTGTCTCGTGTTATTTTGGCCCATACATGAAAACCAAGCCCGAGACCTCTGAAGAGGGTAGAGGGGACTCAGTCGCATCTTCACAGCCAGACAGAGATGGCATTCCTAAACGCTTCTCCCACACATTCCACAACGATCAACCTTCTCTCCTCCCATTCTTTCAGTCAACTCAAGCTTCCCAAACCTTCTCTGGTAAGTCCCTCTGAATTTATGTTTTTTTTTTAAAAAAAAAAAAACAAATGTGTTTGTTGTGTGTTGTCTGTTCGACGAAAGTTCCAAGCGAAGAAAACAATTGGGTTGGTGTCTGGTGGTCGGTCGTCTTTGACGCGAAGTGTAGAACATGCGATTCATGTGTTGTTGATTTGGGCATTGTCGTGCATTTCATTTTGAATCTTGGGTTTGATTTGGATTGAATCGTAACTGCCCAAAGAAGATAAATTTTCGATTTTGATGATGATCATTTCTCTGGTGGTCGACTGTGTTTGTTTTTTTACTTTTGTGAAGGAGCTGGTAGTGTCACCAAATTTATTAGAGTGGGAAGACTTATCGATTTGAAATCAAAGGAAAGGAAGAGTGAGAGTGGGAATATGACACCCGATGTGTCCCGTCCATTCCCCACTCAAAGCACAATGAACTTTACCCTACAAGAAAAGAGAACTCCCCTTGCCCACAAGAAATCGTCATTTTTTTTGTGCGTGTTGATAGTATAGTTGTTCCACTCTTTCCAGTGTTTTCTGCACATTGCACACGATTGAGGAGGTCTGGTTGGCCAAATAGACATGGACAGACTAGTGGGGATTCCGTTCAAACATAGATTCCACATGGAAGCTTATACTTTTACCGGTAGCACATGTTTTGTCACTTCTTTAAAGAGAGTGGATCATATCCACTCGTCCACCGAGAGGCTGGAAACACACCCAAGTTGTAGAGAATTCCCCATCAGACCCCTTCCTCTAGAGAACATCTAACAACCTCAGGGCATAGATTATGTCTCTGCAGCAAGGACATTAACATCGGTTGGGATCTTTTTTTTTTTTTTTATGAAAAATAGACCCATGTATCGAAGTAGAGAAGACGAAAAAATGCACACACATTCCCTTCACCCCCCCCCCCCCCCAAATGAAATAACCGTTCGACCCTTGTTTCCATTCGTAGTGGCAAACAATGTTTTGATCATCATACAAATGTGATGCTGTAGTTCTTCCTTAATATGTGGAAACCGAAATGCAACACATAAAACTCAACAATTTCTTCTGAATCTTGGACACCACACAGTAGTACCCTCCTACCATTGATGTTGACTTGAGTGTTAAAGTTTGCAATTCATGACCCTTCACTTCCAAATCATGTTTGATAATATATTTGTTAACTTAAAGCAAATTTATGGAAGTTTCCAATTGCACTGATTGTATGTGTACTACCCCATGAGTTGATCTATAACTATAAGGAAATTCATGATATAATCTCCAGATTGACAAATATTGTTTATTGAGCTTTAAAAATTTCCTGGCTTGCAAGTTTTAATGCATCTGGGCAGCTCCTAAAAACCTGAGTCAGATTGATTGGTTCAGGTTGGTGATATCTACAAATTTGGTAAATTTTGCCAGAATGTAGAATTGCAATTTTTTTCCCACTGCAATATGACTATTTGATCATCTGGCTTTCTTAAAATTTAGTTATTGTAGGGGTCTGAAGAAGCATTTTGTCCATAAAATACAAAAAAATTAAGATACTTTTAGATGACAAGATGACTAGATGATCGCTGATTACAGATTAATTGCTAGACTGACTAGATCTCATCTATTAAGTTAGATTATACAGTAAATTAAACAGATCCATGGATATTGAAACTTGCATGTGTAATTGGCATCTGCATGTCTATTTTGTAACAGTATTCATTTGTTTTATCTTGCTATTTCAATGTTATCATGCTCTCAAATTTTTTGACATGCTGTTCTTGGTTCATCATTCTCCTGCACCATCTGCAGGGGAGAAGACATATTCCTCAAGCCCGGAAAGCCTCTAAGGTTCTTTCTTTCTATGGTCTGACAACCCCTCCATATGATCTTGTAAGTGATAATTTTGATCCTTTCCGGATTATCACTTTAGTCTTTGCCCTAATATGCTATCTTATTTGTTCTTTTAAATTTTAAGGATGCTTTGGAACCTCACATGAGCCAGCGTACGTTGGAAGTGCATTGGGGGAAATATCACAGGGATTATGTGGTTGGCTTGAATAAACAACTAGAGAACAGCCCTCTCTATGGCCACACAATGGAGGAACTTGTTAAAGTAACCTACAACAATGGAAATCCATTGCCAGAATTCAACAATGCTGCACAGGTGATGCAAATGATGCAAAGGACTATTGTCTGTTTGTGCATTCTCACAGGTTTTTATCATAGAAATTAGAGAGTAGTTGGAGGCATAAAAGCTTAACTATGTGGTTGTTTCCATGACATGTCAGTGGTCTAAATCAAAATGGTTTATTCGTGGATGCATATGCGGTATATTGTTCTTTAGAAACAATTCACTGATATGTTTTTTATTGACGTATGTGTCATTAATTTATTATTAAATTTTGTTTGCTAAGTGTGAAAGTTGTTGATTTCAGGTTTGGAACCATGACTTTTTTTGGGAATCCATGCAACCAGATGGTGGTAAAATGCCTTGGGGAGGTTTACTCCAGCAGATTGAAAAAGATTTTGGCTCCTTTGATAAATTCAAAGAAGAGTTTGTAGAAGCAGCCTTGACACTTTTTGGATCTGGCTGGGTGTGGCTTGTTTGTGAGTTACTTCAGACTCATCTGGCTGTCATATAATTTCAAATTCGCTTTTCTAAGTGATCATAACTTGACTTTTGTGGTTCTTGCACTAGTGTATTTGTCTGTCTCATCGATGCAGGTCATATGGGGCACCGAATTTGTCAAAATTAGTCTTTTCCAACTGATAATATTGAATGCATAATCTTAGTGGACTCATGATGGTGGTTTATGTCATTTCAGTGAAGAAGAAGGAGAAGAGGCTCGTAGTGGTTAAAACATCAAATGCAGTTAATCCGCTTGTTTGGGGTGATATTGTACGTATACATTTCCAATCAGTCTCTTTTAAAAGTCTGTATTGACTCTTCTATCTTGATAATCTTCAATCTCTTTCTAATCAATCGCATTCTCTCTGCAGCCAATCCTTGCTCTGGACATGTGGGAGGTACAATACTAAGATCTATTTGTCTCATTCAATTCTTTAGTATTAAAATGTTTTTATATGCATGTGATGGCCATCATTTGAATCTCATCTCTTTTTTCTTTTCCAATGAATGCAGCATGCTTATTATCAAGACTATAAGGTATGATCTAAACTATATCATGATCCCCCTCTATCATTATTTCTGAAGCTTGTATGCTAACTATATAGCCATGCTAAATATCCCATATTTACATCAAATTAAAACAGCCCCTTGTATAACAATATTATGTCCCTATTATGTCAATATTTATTGAACGTGTTGTCTATGTGACACAGGACAACAGGGTGAAGTACGTGAATACGTTCATGAACCACCTGGTTTCATGGCATGCAGCGACGGTCCGGATGGCACGTGCAGAATCCTTCGTGAATCTTGGTGAGCCCAAGATTCCGGTGGCGTGAATCAATCCTATTCTCACCACTTCGGACGGTGCAGATCCCATTGTCTTTGTATACTGAAATAGAGTTGTAATAGATGGCTCACACTGATGAAATTTTGTGGCAAAGTGGTGGTGTATTTACAGTTTTCTTTCATCAGCTATATTTATATGGTAGTCAACTCCCATCCATGTTCTGTGTTAGGAGATGTGGATAATTTATGTTTGAGCGTTGATACAGCCAGTCCGTTTTGTAGCCTTTTACATCATAATAGTGTAATATGTATTGCACTATCATGATGTATGTGATTCTATCTTAATATATGACATAATTTTTTATCATTTTTTCAACATGAAAAAAAATATACTAATGTATTTCAGTATATATATATATTACTTCATATAATAGCATGTATTACGATAAGAGTGTATGATTTAAAAAAAAAACCTGATTTGGATTGTAATTGGGGCTGCAAAGGGGTTGGATATATCATTTTTCTTTATGGTTTTATCTAACTTGAACTAGTGGTTATTTGGAGAACTTGTCTACGAGAAGGTCTAAAAGTGACTACGTAATACTTATTTTCCTATTCTCAATCGATTTTTTTTTTCAAGGCCCAAAACAGAGGGCATTCTATAGATTATAAAGTAAGAGCATTTATAGAGATGGAGCAACAATTAATATTTGCTCCACTTCATTTATATATAACTGAAAAGAAGAAAAACAAGACAGTGTATGTACGCCTTGCATATCGAGCTAACTCCTTCGGTCCTTGAACTGAATGTCGCTCTACTTTATGAAATTCCACAATTTCCACCTTGTTCAAGAGTTCATAAATAACCGATATGGAGTCCATAAGTTGAGGTGGTCCAGGTCCAGGCCCTTTAAGAAGTTGGAGTGCACTTTGAGCATCAGATGAAATTCGGAGATGTGGCAATCCAAATGCACAGGCTGCTGTGAGACCAAGCCTAATAGCTTCAATCTCAACCCGGATGGGAAATGCCCAAGGCCAATATGCATATCCAGTGGCCAAAACTTTAATCGGATTAGGCTGATTGCCACACCTGCCATAACACAATGATGAACAAGATGAGGGTCCAGGGCACTAAGCCAATTTGTTGCCTGCCAAAGGAAATTGAGCTGGGACAAGCTGCCAACAGTCCGCTACAAAAGTACGAGAACTATTCTCAATCCAATTTATGTGTGCGACATTGAAGCCCCGAAATTGTTGGGGACAATCATTCTTAATGTTAGGCGATATAATACCAAAGGAAAAAGATATGCACGGCCTCTGTGCAGCTCCAATACTAGACTTTGCAGTTCATATTGATTTTTTTTTAATAAAAAATTATTTCTTACTCTCTCATTGAAGTAAATACAATTATTTGAAATGAATTATATATTAAGATACATTAATATATTTTTTCATATTGAAAATATGATAAAAAAAAATTGCGCCACATTATGATAGAAATCCCATTACTTATCATAGTATATAGGGCTGTAAAATAGACTGCAAAACAGACTGAGTATTTGTGTTCAATACCAGACAATGGTGTGAGTTTTCACCAGTTACACGTGGCCCATTATGGGCGTGATGGGTTGGCTGATAAAGATGGAAAATATAACACTCAGTCATTTATACCAACGAAAACTCAGACTACACATGCTTTTATTTTTATTTTTTTAAATATCATCTAATGATCTATATGTTTTAATAAAATATATATATTGTTTTATTTCGAATTAAAAGAATCAATTTTTAACAAATATAAAAAATTATTTAACGAGATATATATATCGTCAAAAAAAGTATATGTTTCACTGAATTTTTAACGAGATATATAAGATTGCATTTTAGATTGCAAAAAAACCAAGTGTAACAACGACATCAGTAGGCCCATGAGGGATGAGAGGTGAAAGCCCACATCATAGTTTAATCCCATGTAGAATATATATATATAGGGAAATGATATCGTGCGGGTCGTGCGGCGTCGACCACGGGCCGTCGATCACGGGTCCATCGCATCGCATCAGACGGTCGGGGGCGATTCATCTCGACCATTGGATGCGATGGACCCGCGATCGGACGACTCACGTCGGATCCGCACCGACCGCATATTATCACTCGCGTGTATATATATATATATATATATATATAGGGAGCCGATTAGGTGCGGTTTACGGTCGGTGCGGTGCGCGATCACGGGCCGTCGATCACGGGTCCATCGCATCGGACGGTCGGGTGCGATTCACGTCGACCGTTGGATGCGATGGACCCGCGATCGGACGGTCCACGTCGTAAACCGCACCGACCGCATACCGCACGTAATCGCGACCATATATATATATATATATATATATATATATATATATATATATATATATATATATATATATATATATATATCGAGTGATTCAGTGCGGGAATGCGGGAAACGACGTCGGTCGTTCGATCGCGGGTCCATCGCATCCAACGGTCGATGTGAATCGCACCCGACCGTCCGATGCGATGGACCCGTGATCGACGGCCCGTGATCGCTTCACGCATTCCCGCACCGAATCTCTTCCCTATATATATATATATATGAAAATGGTTAGGTGCGGCGAACGGCAGGTGCGGCCGCGATGTGGACCGTCCGATCGCGGGTCCATCGCATTCAACTGTCGACGTGAATCGCACCCGACCGTCCGATGTGATGGATCCGTGATCGACGGCCCATGATCGCTGCCGCACCTGCCGTTCGCCGCACATAATCACGTCCATATATATATATATATATATATATATATATATATATATATATATATATATATATATATAGTTACGATTACGTGCGGTGTGCGGTGCGCGATCACGGGCCGTCGATCACGGGTCCATCGCATCGGACGGTCGGGTGCGATTCATGTCGACCGTTGGATGCGATGGACCCGCGATCGGACGGCACACGTCGCACACCGCACATACCGCACATCGCACCTAATCGTATCACTATATATATATATATATATATATATAGTGATACGATTAGGTGCGGTGTGCGGTCGGTGCGGTGTGCGACGTGTGCCGTCCGATCGCGGGTCCATCGCATCCAACGGTGAACGGCGAGTGCGGCCGCGACGTGGACCGTTCGGCCGCACCTGCCGTTCGCCGCAGATAATCACCCCTATATATATATATATATATATATATATATATATATATATATATATATATATATTACGTGCGGCGAACGGCGGGTGCGGCCGCGACGTGGACCGTTCGATCGCGGATCCATCGCATCCAACGGTCGACGTGAATCGCACCCGACCGTCTGATGCGATGGACCTATGATCGACGGCCCGTAGTCGCTGCCGCACCCGCCGTTCGCCGCACACAATAACTCATATATATATATATATATATATATATATATATATATATATATATATACACGCTCGCAATTAGGTGCGGCGAACGGCAGGTGCGGCGGCGACACGGGCCATTCATCCGACGGTCGAATTGACCGTCGGATGCGATGGACCCGTGATCGCTGTCACACCCGCCGTTCGTCACACCTAATCGATTCCCCTGATATATATATATATATATATATATATATATATATATATATATATATATATATATATATATATATATATATAGGGAAATGATTATCGTGCGGGTCGTGCGGTCGGTGCGGCCGCGATCACGGGCCGTCGATCACGGGTCCATCGCATCGCATCAGACGGTCGGGTGCGAATCACGTCGACCGTTGGATGCGATCGACCCGCGATCGGACGGCCCACGACCGCGACCGCACGACCGCACCTCATCGGTCGCGTATATATATATATATATATATATATATATCGCGGATCGGTCGTATCGCGGGTCCATCGCATCCAACGGTCGACGTGATTCGCACCCGACCGTCCGATGCGATGGACCCGTGATCGACGGCCCGTGATCGCAGACGCACCGACCGCACGACCGCACGTAATCACTTCCCATATATATATATATATATCATTTAAACAGTACATTAATCACATGACGACATTTGCATGACTCATATGGCTCTGTGAAGGAGTTCGTCTGATTTAAAAGAGGGGCATATATATGAAAAGAAAAGCCTGTTAGTTGGTATGTCATGTTTATGAATGAACCTCTCTAACAAGATGTTTTGCTCACTTGCATGCGTCAGTCATAAATGGTACAAGTGCAGGAGATGAATTACATGCTGTATGTGAGTAACTCTGTTTGTCAACTTTGTCCCTGGAGAGAGAGAGAGAGAGAGAGAGAGAGAGAGAGTATCTTTGCCTTTGTAGGGTTGCAAGGTTTCACGCGGAAGAAAATCCCGTGAACCCCTCGTTTTTTGTCCGGCTCTTTCAAATTTTATCTTTTGAGTTACCCCAAACGACAACAATTACTTGCCTTTCTTTCTGGAGCAAAATTTGGGTATCAAAGAGGGGCCCTTTGCATTGTTAGGTTTTCACCATAACTATGTTTATATCTTTTTAGCTTACAATAATCTTCTTCCGCATGTATGTGTGTTTCATGTATGTTATCATTACCACGCCCAATCCATCCAGGCCATATGAAAAATTGCATAATAAAGCTTTGTATAGAGATACTAGAGTATATTGGGAGAACATGTGAGAGCTATTCTATTGTTGTACACGGGATTGGGGGACTGTGCATCGCTGATGCGCGAGGGATGTGTATTTCTAGGATGGGAGACTAATCATCATAGATTAAGTGTAGGGATCGGCAGATCCCTGACCCAATTAAATAGCTATTCTAATCGATCGTCAACAATTATTTTTCTCTTCTTCTCACCTTATATGGAATTGTACTTCGAATTCAACAACGAATCCGCAATAGCTATCTATATTATTTAAAAAAATTATATTAAATATCATTAGAATTTTTTACTTCAAAAGGTTTTTCTATGGGGAAATCGATTCAGCCAATGAGGATTCGCCATGTGTACATATGTGGGACTGTTGATGATCTCTGTCATCACATGCAACCCTTGATAGAAAATAAAATGGTCTCTTCATTTTATTTTTAATTTTTAAATTTATATTGCCTGTCAATTTTGATAATATAAATATAAAAAAATGTATAAGAAACAGCTAAGAACATGAGAATAAATTAATTAAAGTGGATGAATTCATGAATACCATCACAACCAATAAATTAAGAAAATGTGAATAATATTTGTACAAGTAGTACTTTCTTCACATGAATTGAGCCGGACAGTGAATGATTTGAAATTCTTAATTAATTACTTGAAATATATACCATGTGACGCCAACCCTCGAACATAATAAACGTGATGATACAACAATATAACAAGTCTAAACTGTTGTATGAACTGATGTAAGAGTCTATTTTGCGCCAAGAATAAAACTTTGTGACTAAATTGGAAAACATTCCTCATAATACACTTCAAAATTCAAAACTTTCAAGCAAACATAAGATAATGGGATTAAAGACATGCGAGCTTGGAAAAGACAGTCACAAATTGAATAGAAAAAAAAAACGTTTAAAAAAAGTACTACAAAAAGCATGGATACTTATATATAATCAAAGTTGGGTTAGGTAGCCCAAAGTCCAGTGCATACATTAAAAAAAAAAAAAAAGTCACAGTAGAGAATGAGAGAAAATTATTAAATAAACCTCGGGTCCAATAAAAATATAAAAAAGTTGTCCTCATTTTTTTTAATAATAAAAACCTTTTTTTATTTTTTTTGGAAAGGAATCCCTCTGCAGTTCTCCGACCCATGTGGGACCCACAGGAAGGGCTGCTGTCGTAAATAGTGGGACCCATGCCACGTCATCACCGTATCAGACATGGCATCTGTACAAACCGCAAGAGTCCGTCCGCATACAGACATCCACTTACGTCATCCGAATTTTCCCTTCATTAATAAATTTTCAAAAATTTAGGTGTGCCCATGTAAAAATCCCATTTTTACATTTAATTAAAATTAAATAAATTATGGATCAATGAAATTTATCAACATGAATAAGTTTTATATGTATCTCAACAGCGTTTCTAAACTACCTCTTATCCTAAATTTTATAAATTTAATAATCCACACCTAATAATAAATGAATTTAAGATGGGTGTAAAAGTTATTAAGTATTTTTTTGTATTGTTGTATTTTTCAATGTGGGACTAAATGCCCATTTGGATCCGCTGGGATGGTTTATGTGATAGGGAATTCCGCCTAATGCTATCACAGATCTAAACAAAAAATTAACACCATTATTTTCAAATGAAAAAATAATATTTTTAGAAAAAAAATGAATGCATTTGAGAAACTGCAATACTGTCCCTTTTTTTTTAACATGGTGTTCTCCACCGTACATCTAAACATCCAAACGGGATCTAAATGTATTTTTTTTAAAAAAATTCACATTAAATTATATTTAATAAGAACACATTCCCCTCTTGCCTCTGGAGAACCACACATCCGATTTACACAATAAAATATGATCCTCTTTTTTATTTCAGTTGCAAAATTTTTAATTTGTCCCGGCCAACTTTTATGATTTTTATAACCATCTTTACATTTATATGGATAATTAATATGACTTTTTGGGATCAAATGAGATCAACATTAATTAGTCAACTTAAGATTTATTAAATCTGATAATAATGACGGATTTGCAATTAGTGGCGGATGCTGTTATTGACACACTCGGAAATTTCAATGAAATTAATGTTATTTCATTCTCCATTGAGAAATATTTGGGGGTTAGGGGTTAGGTTGGCTTTAGCACCCGTTTGTTACACAATTATTGGAGGGTGATTTTGTTTTTTAATTAAATAGAAAGTTTAAACATGTTATCAAACAGATTTAAAAAAACATGCTTAATTAAAATGTTACTTACAGTTTTTAATATAAAATTATTGTTTTTTAAAAAAACGTAGAAAATGTGTTTTCTATAAATCAAAACCTATTTAAATCATTTTATTTAAAATCTTATTTTTCAAACGTGTTTCAGAATAGTTGCAAATGAGAAAAAAAAGGTAAAGTCAACAAATCACTTGTCTTTTATTAATTTATTAAGGCGTTACTAGAGATGCCTCTTTTTTTGGTGGGGTGGAGAAGCTTAATTATCTAAGTTTTTGAATGAAAGGTAAGAGAATCACATCTCTATCTTGATTTTGATTGGATCTCATCTCTTATATTTTTATCATTTATTTAATTCAGAATTTTGTATGTGACTACAAAATTATAGTAATTATGAATCAATATGTATTTCCCTCTATTTATGATTTTATACAAGGTGGATCTTGTAATTAGCTAGACTCATCATAAGCAAGGACATATTTGCAAAGTTCATCATGAAAAATAAATGTAACCCAATTCGGAGACATTCAAGTGTGTCATCGGCTCTAATAATAATAAAACCAATTAAGAGAGTCGAAAGCAACAATGATGCATTCCGACAAGCACAAGAAGATTTTGATGTTCAAATGATGATCATCAATTAATTGCACAGCAAACTATCCTTTTCATTGGAAAAGTGATTGGGGAGATATCAGAAGACAAAAATTATTATTTTACCGTAAAATTTGGTTGGAAAATAAATTATAATTGAGATTTAATTTAGAATCAATGCCATCATAATCACTTTTATGTTGTTTTTGGGTTTATAAAATCACCCATGTAATCCTGTTTTTTGTTCAGTGCTTTAGATCGAGTTGTTCCAATACAGTGATATATAACTTTGACCATATTTATGATTCAAGTTTATTTATAAACAATCATAGAAGTACATGTTATCTTATTACTTTGACATGTGCTATTATTTTTAAAATTAATAATAAAAAAAATATGTTAATCCAGAATATGGCCTCATCTTTTGGATTCCCAACTGTTTTGATTTTTTTATAAATATATCACCTAATAAAGTATATATACTATTACTTTTTTTAAAAAAAGTATAGTATATGCCTAGATTACTAGATAAACCATTAAACCAATGCATATTTTTATTTTAAAAAAATAATTTATTTTAACTGAACATAGAACTAGTAAAATATATATATACTTTACCAAGGCAATATATACTAGTGAACCATTTCATATTACAGATGGGGCTGCAAGCAAGTTCAGCACTTTTTTGGTCCATCTAAACTAGTTAAAATTTTGTTCATTAATTATATCTTTTTCTTTCATTTAGTATTTATTATAAGTAGTATAAACCCATTGTTGTGGTCGTCCCTGGCACAGTGTGAGGTGCCCTTTCTACTGACACCACTCCTGCAACCAGATATATATTTATAGCCAATCGACCCAACCAACATAAACATCGATCACTTTACATCAATCATCACAATAGTAACTTTTAAATCAAACTACCCACGTATAAAGAAGAGCAGGAGACCTAAACGTTGCCGTGGCCAATCATATATATGGCCGCCGACCTGAAAGCACAAATTGAAGGGCCATTACTTTTGGAGGGCAAAGACCTCATAAAAAAAACACAGGTGGTTTATGTGCCTCCCCTCGGAATGTGTTCTAGGGTTTCTCCTCCTGCTCCACCCAGACCGAAATTTATGTCAATGAGTCAATCTCTCCCCACCAGTGAAAAACAAAACACAGAGAAAGAGAGAGAGGGAGGGGGGGGGGGGGGGGGAATTGCCCTATGAAAAGCTGGCCTTGGATTCTGTGCAGATGGAGACGCTGTGGACCACCCTTAATTAATTGATTATAAATATATGTTGCTGGTATTGCCGCCGGAAAAGAAACCGGAGAAAGGGACCGCCGCAAGTTTGTGGGGGACCATTGCCTTTGCATGGTCCCGGCCGGCGACACCTTATGTGTCACGTTTACGTGTTTTTATTTGTTAAACCAATACAAATCAAAATCATGCATGTAGACAACACACACACTCCTCACTTAATTTTTTTTTAAAAATAAAATATAGGAAAAAATAGATACAGGTCCTTAAAATTTATAAAATAAAAAAAATATAAAATTGATAAATCATCTCATATTCTTATTTTATTAAAAAATATTTATTTTAGTCTATGTCACAACTCTAATCATACAAGATAAATTAATGTATTAATTTTTTAAAATTTATTTTTCTTTTTGAAAAAAATCGATATAACTCCTTTAAAATTTATGAAAAACGTGTAAAATCACTAAATTCCCTCGTATCTTTTTTTATTAGACAAGAATTATTTCATTTCCTACCTTAACCAGAACTAACGGCTAACTTTTAATGTATACTATTGAAAACAAAATGTTTTACGTACACTACTAATGGATTATATTAAGAATAAACTGTTTTATGCACTATGTTGAGAACATATGCTTTACCTTTTTATTTTACTAACCATAAATGTTTTTCAAATTTTTAACTGTGTTCATAATGCATCACCCTTATAGATTTGTTAAAATCATTTATTATCCAAATTAACAAAAAAATTTCCCATAATCTTATAGGAAGTTTTAAATAGATAACCCTTTATCTATGTATTGGGCTCTTGCTTTTATTGAAAAGGCTCTAGCCTACCGTATTTAAAAAAAAAACATATTTTAGAAATGTTATATATATATATATATATATATCAATCAAATTATCTAACAAATTAATTAAAAAAGAATTTATATTATATATTCACCAAATCTCATAAAAATTTTAAAAAATTATAGTTTTAATGCTCATATAAATAATTTTTTAGATATGATTTTAAAATATATTTTTACAGTGAGATATACACAATTTTTCTGACCATAAGAGGATTTTCAATAGAGGTAATAAGGGTGTTTTTAGTATTTCTACTTTTGAAGAGTATTTCTATTATAAAAAAAATCATTTAGATTCTATTAGTTTTTCAAGGACTTGTTTGAATAATGTTTTTAGAACTTAACTAAACGGAATATTCCTAGAGTATAATATGCTCATTGCACCGGTGGAATATTGACTCAAATACTAAAACCATTAACAAGGACAAAAGATAGGGATTTAAGAAGATTTTCTGATTTCATATGTATTTTCTAATTTTCACCAGTTTTCAATTACTTATATCGATTTTTTCCTATAATATAACTTAATTAATTAATTCTGCATATATATATGTATAATAATTTCAAATTTATTGTGCTAAAGATAAACATATGTGTACATGAGAGCGACTAAGCAATACTTTTAAGACTTATTAGTTTAGCCCGGATGCTGATAGAACCATTTAGATTGTGATATATATATATATTATATATTGTATATATCTACATCACCAATTGTAACATGAAATATACATGTTAAATATTGGCTCCTAGTGAAAAAGAAAGTGGAATTGTTCAAGGCACTCTGAGACAAAGATGTCACTGACAGTGAAGGAATTTTCGTCGGACTTTGGAATTAAAACGAGATAATATTATTGACTCTGACAAGCAAATATATATAAGGATTTCTGCGTTCATATTCTCGGTAATGTATATTTGTATCACCTAATTGAATTAGGATTAGCCAAACCTAAGGGGAGACACATCAAATCATGCCCAAATGAAGAATTGTTGCTTTCATCAAGGTTTCATAAAGACCCAATAATTGATTTGTAAACTCAAGAGCCTTATCTGCCAAAAAAAAAAAAAAATTGTCAGCTTATGTTGATGCTGAGAAGAAAATGAACTTCCAAGAAGAGAGAGAGAAGGCAAATTGATAACTTCTACTGCTTTAACAAAAAAGAATTAATTAATGACCTCTCTTACAAATTCAGATAAATAATTTATATATATATAATTTTTACAATCTAATGAGACATATCTATAGCTATTTAAATTTGTTTAGATGTGACAGTATATAATCCAAATACCAATCATTTCAACAAACCATTTATATAGATTACTAACAACCTAATCTTAAAAGACTCTGAAAAAATTATTTTCAAATTCATAGATAAAATCTATGGTTAAGTATATGGCCAAACCACAACAAACTATTCAAATTAAATAATAAATCAAATCAAAATTTCAATTTGCATCATGTGTTCACACCCATGTTGGATCTAGTTAAATCAACTGCAAAAGATAGATTGTGTATGAGGGGACCAATTCACGTTATTAGTGCTGCATATCGTTAGAGTGAGTGTTATTCATATGTGTAGTATGTATCATTAGATGTAGGGCGCCCCAAGAATACTGTGAAATGACAAATTATTCAATGTTCATTGGTGATTAGTAGGGTATGTACGTAAAATAATTACAAATTAACTAACCCATAGTTGAAGATAATCATCATAATCTAAATATTGATCAACATGTTCAATTTCAAATTATAATTATTTTGATATGGGAACCTCTAAAAGTGACCCCAGTTTTTGTTTATTCTATTTCAAAATATTATATTTGGGTCAGCTTTAATGGTAAAACTGGTCTGGGCTGTGCGTAGTTTGACGAGATCAATGTTGTCAAGTTAACAACACATAAGTCAGCATTGCCAACTTTAACTTATTTTTCTTTGCGTAAGAGGCGTGATTCGTTAAAGGGCTAACAATGCGTATGTATTCTCACATCATTGACCAAACAAAGAGCCTAATATACGACTTAGAAACACCCCAAGGAAATTAGAAAATCTATATCAATTTAGACTTCATTGTGAAACTACAAAAAATATGGATCCCACCAGGGTTGTCCCGGTTTCAATTCAATAGTATATTAACTGGTATGTGACCATGCACTTGACATAAATATTATTCCATATAAATGTAGTGTTTCTATTTGAAAGGATCTGGGCGAGTCCTGACGTCCACCAACACCTCTCAAAGACATAATAACATTGTCCACACTTACGAAATCTCTCCCATGGATCAAAGAGAATTTGTTTCTTCTTCAATTCCACTAGTGAGTTTTTTTCGTCTCTTCTAACCAAATTTGGCCGAATATGTTCCAAAGAAGAACATCCCCAGTGAAGTTGACATTTTCATGGAACAAATGGAATGCAAAACAACAAATCAAAAACCGTAAAGTCTCTCTCATCATTGAATAGAGTTCAAGAGACTCCACTAATAAGTCCTTCTGAGGCTTGCATAAAGAAACAACTGCTATGTAAGTTCATTGCCTCTTTTTTTGAGGAAATTTTGCTCATGTACTTCCAATACACATGAGGATCGAGCACAAAAGGTAATATGTGGATCAGGGCATCTCTCTTTCTCTACACAAAATTTTGGGAGATAACACACACGTCTCATCTACACCTTTCACATATATACATCCAAAGCAGGGGATACTTTTGAATTATATACCTGAAATTTTGCATGCGATTTGTCTGTCTCTGTATTTTCACTTTATTATAGTGTGCAGTTTAGGACACTCATATACAACAAAAAAAACTTCATTACTGTTTGGTCACCACTTTTCCCATCCCTTTTTATGTTGCAAGCAACAAAAGGTATAAATATTTTTGTTGAAGAGTGATGCTTCTAAGATTTAATCCTCTGATTTCTTTTACAGAGGTGGGAGATGTTTATCGACTTAACCAAAGCTTTTCACAAGAGACATGAATACTATTCTTTTATAATATCAAGGCTCAATTTCACTTTATTCAAATCAACTATATATATATATGCAAGCATGACCACTTATTAGCTATTTAACTTTATGAGATTGGGACCATAATGAAATCGAAAGAAAAAAATTTATGTGATTAGGTCTAAGTTTACATGGAAGAATATACTAGAATAAGTGAGATATAATTAGATGTTAAAATACTCAAATATTCTCTCATAGAATACTTTTTTGTCCCGTTTGGTTCGTCTCATTCTGGGAGGGAATCTGATTTCATGTGAGATTATCAGGAAAGTGTATAAAATTCAGTGTTTAGTTGATAGTAATGTTGATGGTAATTGTGGGTCCTACTGGAATTAAAATTCACCCAGTGAAAAAATAGGGTGGAATCAGATTCCTACCTTTGTGGTGGTAATCTCAAATTCCACCAGGAATTATAAATTAGATTATTACTATACCCTTTACAGAAATTAATATGTATATCTACTCTATAATATATAGCCTCTTTTTTTATCACCCATATAATTGGTTTATATAGTTATTTTTATTTTTTAACTAAAAATTTATGTTATAATTTTTACATGTGATATAAAAAATCATAACTATGTATTAGATATTAATTTATATTTTTAAAATCAGTTTTTATGTTTGTAGATGGGTTTAGATATTATTATAATTGGTATAATATGTGATGTGTGATGTGAGTTTAGGCCTAAAGCAATACCTCTCAATCCTAACTAATAAAATTGGTTATTTATTTTTTAAGGGAGTTCATAATGTTTAACTGATTTAGAAAAATTACTATTATTATATGTTTAATTACATAATTGGTTATTTTATTTATTTGCATTCATTAAATATTGATAAAAATATTTATAAATTATTTATTTATATTATTGTGATATAGATAAAGAAATAAATTTTATAAGCATATATATAATAGTAAGGGTATTTTAGACATTTAAATCAAATTCCTTGTCATTTTCCATGTATGAACCAAACAAGAAAATGATTATTTGGAGAAATCCACTAGCGAACCAAACAGTATAATGGAATCAGGATTTCTGGTAAAATAATTCCTGGTAAACCGATTCCTGGTAAAGTAATTCCACCCAAAAAAATGACACGAACCAAACGGGACATTTGTTCTCGATTGTCCCATTCAATTACCACTCTCTGATCATTACATTATATTCATGCATCGAACACTTTATGTCCCATGGAATATTTATAGAGATAAATCTCAATAACCTTAACACTATCATTTCTGATTTTATCCTAAATTTGTTATGATCATTATTTTTAAATTATGGGATAATAATAGAAAACTAAAATAAAGGATAAGGTAATATCTATCTATTATACTAAACAAAAATATTTACCCTCTAATAAATTTATTAAAGTCCATTATTATCCAAAATCCATATTCTTGTTCTAATCCTAAATTAAGATTTTAAATAGATAATGAGATTTTACATTTTTTATATTTTATATTTTAGTATATTTTCGGAATTTTTTTAATGAATTTAGAATACATCATTTCAAAATTTAAAAGATGAACAATATATTTTTAGCATACTTTGAAATATTTAATGACTTTATATTAAATTTTAAAATATATTATTATTTATAATTAATTTTTGGATACTCGCAATTTTAGGAATATGTGATATATCAATTTTTAATAATGTAATCCCTTATTTTAGGGATCATAATTGATCCTCATTATCTATTATAAAAACAATATATAAATGATTTCAAGTTAGTTATTTTGGTACACTCTATGTGATAAATGAAATTATGAATATTTTAAACAAATAAATATTAAATTAACTTGATTATAAAAAAAATATTTTACCTAAGTGCCGATTTATTGAGATCTAAGAGCACATATGAGATTTGATTTAAAAATAAATAATTAAACAATAATTTTTTTAACTACAATTAATGTCTCCCTCGCATTTAATTAAAAATGAAGTATGTTTTGTATATAATATTAAAAAAATATGTTTAAACAAAAATAAATATTTTTTTAAATAATGGTGATCCAGCCCATTGGATTGGCCGGGCTGGGTCGACATGACATGGTAGCCTATTGGCCAGTTTCTCTAACAAGTCAGGTTGGGTCAGTACAGTTCATTTTACACTTCTATCCTTACCTACCCCCACACTCTTTTTCTCCCTCCCCGTCTTCGAACCCTCTGAAGAAAAGTTGGTTAGGATTAAATCGTTATTTTGTTTTATTTTTGCATTATTTTTTGTTAATAAATCATTGTTGTTTTGAGATATATTTATATTTATATTTTATTATTTTTATTTTATTGATTTATTGATTGGTTGCTTTTGAAGATTTATTAACATGTCATACAATTTAGTGGCGGACATTTATATTGTTCAATTTTATTAAAAAGTTAGAACATCATATTATTTTATTATATTTTTGTTGATGGATTTTTAAAAAAATATATTAATATATCATATTAATTGTTGAATGTGTAAGGAAAAACTATTTGATCTATTTAGATTGAATTTTATCTAATTCACTCAGTTAAACGCTCATCCAAAATAACCTCATCGATCATGATCGTTACCCATTCGATGTGGTGTACACCAAATCAAAGATATAATCCCAATAATATATTGATGCAAATTAAAGACCAAACATAGAAGACGTCAAATACTCTTTAAAACTCGATATTGATCCACATCCCTATATGTACTAACCATCTTATAAATTCTTAACAGGGGTACAAAATTTCTAATTTTATTAAAGTTTGAAGACAAGAAGATAAGAACGAAAAAATTTTCCTTCTTCTTAAAATAGTTTTATAAAGAAAAGGAAAAAAAATAAAGAAAGAATAACAAAAGAAAACGAAGGATGCAATTTTTTTTTGGGTTGAAGAAAAAATCACTCTTACAAACGAGTACAGATACCGTTAGATCTGGATACCATTAATACCATTAATATCGAATTACGCAGCTTATAAATCGAACTATATCTTCTATAAATCAAATTATATCTTCTATAAATCGAACTATACAATCAATTGTTGAGTACATATGTCACTCTTTGTGTAGTTCAATTTATAGACTGTGCAGTTCAATTTCAACGATACTAATGGTATCCAAACCTGGACGTTTTACAAACCTAAGCTAATCTAATGACATAAAACACGTGCAAACCCACGAAAGGAAAGCGATTAAGAGCTTTGAAATTGAGTAAGTTAAGTGGGGTCCACATGAGAGATTCACTCCGGCCACAACCAAATAAATAACTCGGTTAGGTCAGGTTTATCTCAAAATTAATGGTGTGACATCAAAGTCCAAATTTAAAAACCCCCCATTTGGCCATTCCATATAATTCTCGTGCTTCTCTAAATTAATACCCTAGTATAGAATGTTGTATAATCATTCTTCATTAACCACTAATAGCAATTCTAGAACAACTTAAGTTTCAAACAACAAATTACCCTTCTATAGTTGGTCAAACATTGCATGCCCTAACCGTCTCAACTTTGCTTTGACTCTTCATCAATGCGTTTTTTTTTTATGATGACGCAATCGTTTTGACACGTAAAAGATAACTTTGAAGGAGGCCGTTGGGTTGATTTTGTCCGCACTCTGACAGCTGTTGGTCCTCCATCAGACGGCTGTCACCACTTTGGACTCCACGATGATTCCCATGCATGCAGACCCGCCGACGTAACTTACTCGACATTCCGTGGGTATTTATATATATATATTCGTATCAGTTTAAAATAAAATAAAAATATTTTACATTGAAAATTATATTATAAGAAGAAATGCAAAATGTACCCGAATCTGAGTTAATACAATGAATGGCGTCCGTATGTACGTCTTTTATTTTTCCTGCGCCTTAGATTGAATGTTGGGGGACATGTATGTGTAGTCTTCCCTGTAAGCATTGCTGAAATTCAGGGACTTCAAAAAAAAATGAAAATAAAAAATATAGACTTTGTTTTTGGGGACGTTTTGTCTCTTTCTTTCACTGGGTAGACGCGTGTGATAAGAAAACAAGAGTGAGGCGAAAATTAGATGCCACTAAATTAGTGAGGCTGAGTTACTTTTTTTTTTTTTATGTATATTTTAAGTTTTTGTTTTTTTCTGTTTTTCAAAATCCTATGTTAATTATATAAGAAAATTGTGGTCCGGTCACACCGTAGAGTATAACCACCCGTGACAGATGTGGACCGTGCAACAAATGTGTCTTGTCCAAAAGATCAGATCAATTAAGATCCAAGCCATTCGATTGATGGTTCTTTCTCCAAACGTGGTAGGTTGGCAAATAATGTCCAAGTGCTTCAACTTCTTTATTGATCTTATGTTGAACATAATGTCCAATAGCTGCTATTTTTTTCATTATTCTTATGTTAAAAAATTTTGTCCGAAAAAAATCATAACTGTTGAGCATTATTTCCAACAGCCTAAAGATCAATTTCTCTGTTATTTTCTTCATTGGTCTCACAGTCACCTCTTAGTGTTTTCAACATAGAAAATCTTAAATGTTTGATGGGGAAAATTGAGAAATTGAAAGGCTGTAATTAAAGTGGGCTCAGTCTTATGGGTTGTTGGTGAAATTGTATGTATATATGTAACTTTAGTGTGTGGACTGATTTGAGCAAGTCTCTCTCTATCTCTCTCACTCTCGGGACCGGATCCGGTCAGTGCTCGACTTCAATCAGTTCTGTCAGTACCGAACTGCACTACGTGCAAATCGAATTGCACCACTTATAAATCGAACTGCACAACCAATTGTTGGGTATATTTTTTTACTCTTTTATTGGATTCAATCAACTATTGGAGAAGATATGAATTCCTAAGTTCATCAGTATCCAATAAGAGAGTAAAAAATATACTCAACAATTTATTGTGCAATTCGATTTATAAGTGGTGCAGTTTGATTTGAACGTGGTGCAATTCAGTACTGATCGAACTCAGCACTGACCGGATCCGGACTCCTCACTTTCAAATTAAAAAATCACTGTGGCACAGAAATTCAAGATTTTAGCTAGGGACAGCCCATGCTTCAATCCACACAACAATCATACAGTACTGCACACACTGTGAGAGAACAAGTGCACGTGAGTCTCCAAATTTGGGTCCACATCTAACCATCCAAAACTCACAAGGACCATATAAGGTACATGTTTATACACTATCCACACAGAATTACAGTAAAAATTTTATATAAGGTGGTTAAAAAGCAGAATATTTTTAAAATGAAAAGCTTAAGCACCTAATTTTAAAATAAAGATAGAGAGAGGGATTTGTCGTGGAGTTAGCTGAAGAGATACGAAATAAGAGAAGGAGATGGGGGGAGGGTAAGGCCTACCGGTCGGTGGACCCGATCCAACGCCGCAAAACGACACAGTTGCCTGCGTAAGAAGGGCATGAACACGTACTCTCACATAACCTCCTCTCTCATTCTCTATATCTATTCACCATCATTATTGCCTTTTTATTATTATTCATATATACTTTATTTGTGGTGAGAAGGTATAGAATTTCACAAGATATATATATTTAAGGGGGGAGACAATAATACATCCACACCTTACCACTGTTTCCTTCTTCTTGTTCTTCTTCAATCCCAAAAAAAATACTAGGTCTAAAGAGGGAAGAGAATGGGCTGAGGATTTTTTTTTTTTAGACTGATTTTCTTGAGCGCAACCGTTTGGTTTGTTCTCTTTTGTGTAAATCCTTTCTTTTTGTTTCTTGGATGTTTTTGAGGATGGAATAGATAGATGTATAACTGGGTTTCCTTTTTTTTCTCCCTTCCTCCTCTAGATACTCTTTGGACTTCTCTTATTCTCTCTTTTGTCTTGTGGAATTTTTGAGAGGGAGAGAGGGTTGGAAAAAGTATAGACAGAACAATAGGAGAGCCTGAGGTCCTATTTTTTCAAGCAAGAATTTTGGGTACGTTTGATTTGGACTGCGCAGTTGAAGACGAGAAGAACAAAAATCCAACCTATATAAGGAGAAGTTTGTTTGGTTTTTTGTCTTTCAAAGATGGCCGATCTGAATCCGATGAAGCAGCAACAGCAGTCATCTTCGACGCCGAGTTCATCAATGGCTCCCGCTCCACCACCTCAGAAGAAGAGGAGGAACCTCCCTGGGACACCAAGCAAGTATCCATATCTTATACATATAGAAATGCATACCATCCACTCAAAGCCAAGCATCTTCACCTTTGTTTTTTTCCCTTTCAGAATCCTCATTTCAAGCATACAAAATTTCACATTAGTTTTAGTCCTCTATCGATCTTCCCCTCTTATCCTTCTCTCAAATCCTCCTCCCTCGCCTCATCGACCAGTTCAATTTAATTTATTTTTTAAAAGAGATGGATATTGCTATCATGATTTCATTGCTGAATTCCCGTCTCATCAATTCATGGGCATGTTTTTTCACAGTCTTTCAAAAACCCTAATTCATGTCTCATTTAGTTCTTTGAAATCTCAATTGGATTCTCGGATTGGCTCTTGTAATTCATGAAATGGGCTCTCATTGACCTTCAATCTACTCCATATTTCGCTCCCCAAAATTTGACAAGACCACTTCTATCAAAGAATTCCCTCATATTATTCAACTGGGTAATCAAATTCTGAAACTTTATACAATTCACTAATCTTTAGTTCACTTTGTGCTATATATGAAACAAACAGATCCAGATGCGGAGGTGATCGCGCTCTCCCCGAAAACACTCATGGCGACCAACCGCTTCATATGTGAGGTCTGCAACAAGGGCTTCCAGCGTGAACAGAACCTGCAACTCCACAGGAGGGGCCACAACCTACCATGGAAGCTGAAGCAGAAGTCCACAAAGGAGGTGAAGAGGAAGGTCTACCTCTGCCCGGAGCCAACATGCGTCCACCACGACCCCTCCCGCGCCCTCGGTGACCTCACCGGGATCAAGAAGCACTTCTGCAGAAAGCACGGTGAGAAGAAGTGGAAGTGCGACAAGTGCTCTAAACGTTACGCGGTCCAATCCGACTGGAAGGCTCACTCTAAGACCTGCGGCACCAGAGAGTACCGTTGTGACTGTGGCACTCTCTTCTCCAGGTGATACCACCTAAATATAACATATCACACATATATAACAGCTTGTTTTTACTTGATTTGGTTGCTTATATGATGCGTTGATGATGAAAGTGGTTATGGTTTGTGTAGTCTGTGTTTGTGTGTGTGTGTGTGTGTGTGTGAGAGAGAGAGAGAGAGAGAGAGAGTACCTGTATTAGGGATGGCAGAGGAACTGCTACCACGTGAAATGGGATACCGGGAGGTGCTGGCATGAGTCATTGAGAATTCAGAAAGGCAGTCATCTTTGTTTTTTTGGGGTTTTGGTTTTCATCGTAAACAACGCCTGCCTTTCTTCACTTCTCTCTTTAGAGATTCTTTTAAATATTGTTTTTACTGTTCACGTGGTCCCAAGTGGACCTGGTGTCTGGAGAGGTTTAGCTGGTTTGTTCACATGTGGATTGGAGAGGGGGAGGAGGAGGAGGATCGAGGAGGAGCTGCAACACTTTGCAGGCTCACTTTTTCATACAAAAAAACGTTAGGGTTGGGTGGGGCGTTCAAGAACAAGAGACCTAGATGGGTATGTTTATTTTAAGGTTTTTTTAATTGGTGCTGAAATTCTCAGTGAATGGACTTGATCAGTTGGATTGTTGCATTAAATGAAGTAGTTTTTTTTTTTTGGAGGGGGGGGGGGGGGGATGGCTGGTTGATGTTTCATGGTTTTGACAATGGTGATGGAATAATGAGTTTCATGTGGTTTTGTGGCATTAAATTCTGTGGGGGAGGTATTAGATTTCTGTAAGGGTGCCTACTCATGGGGGTGTTTCATCTTTCTTGCAAATATTCCTTGTTCCATTAAATGAAGTTCAGTCCTTATTATGGGTCCTCATTATTTCAAGGTCCCCTTATAGGGTTTGGTAGAAATGTGAACTATCTAGTTTGTGACTTTGGTTTGAAATCCTTCTTCTGAGTCCTACATTATATTGTTTTAAGGATAACTATATTTTATTCTGAACGTTTAGGTAAATTGATCCATTTTAAATATCTTCTTTTAAAAATTCTAAATTCTATTTCAGTTGCAGTGTAGAATTAATCACTGTCGATTGAAAAATTGATTGATTGGCTGAAATTAATCTATCAAAGGCACTCAAAATTAAGAAGAGATATGCGTCATTTAAAATATGTATGTACTTCAAATATATTATTTTCCATGATTGGAATTAAAAACCAACTCTTACATTTACATTGAAATTATATTACCTGATGTTTATATATAACTCTCATCACTCCTATGCGCATTTTTCATGAATCATTATTAACTTCATAGTTCAAGCTAATTAAATTGTAAACTAACATTTTGCAATGCATTTTTATTTCTTAATTATTCTTTGAAGTTAAACATTAGTTTTCATGAATCATTATTAACTTCATAGTTCAAGCTAATTAAATTGTAAACTAACATTTTGCAATGCATTTTTATTTCTTAAGTATTCTTTGAAGTTAAACATTAGTGTTCTTGTTTTACGTAGGCGTGATAGCTTCATCACCCACCGTGCCTTCTGCGATGCGCTGGCTCAAGAGAGCGCGAGGCTTCCGACTGGCCTAACTGCGGTGGGGAGCCACCTCTATGGATCCCACAACATGGGATTGAACCTCTCTCAAGTGAGCTCCCAAATCTCCTCCTTGCAAGACCAATCCCACCCATCAAGCGACCTCCTCTGCTTGGGAGGCAGCGGTGGTGGTGCTGGAGGTGGTGGTGCTGGAGGTGGAGGTGGATCCCAATTCGATCACCTCATCTCCTCCTCTAACCCCTCATCGTTCCGCCAATCGCAACCCTCCTCCGCATTCTACCTAGGCAGCTCGAACCAAGACTTCCATGATGAGCCTCAGTCGCACCAAAGCCT
Source organism: Acorus calamus (assembly GCA_030737845.1). Lineage (NCBI taxonomy): Eukaryota > Viridiplantae > Streptophyta > Magnoliopsida > Acorales > Acoraceae > Acorus > Acorus calamus. Next base: position 33,379,281 of record CM060868.1, on the reverse strand, counting down.
TCTCCAAAACAAGCCCTTCCATGGACTAATGCAGCTCCCGGACCTCCATACAAACCCTAATAACTCATCCACAGCCGCAGCCGCCGCCACCAACTTATTCAACCTCAGTTTCTTCTCCAATAGCACCAACAACAGCAATGCCAATAACCCCAACAACAACAACAGCAACAGCAACAACAGCGGCCAAATATTGATGCAAGATCATCAGTTCGGAACCTCAAATAATGGAGGTGGCGGCGAAGCCGCAACCCTCTTTGCGGGGAGTCTAATGGGAGGAGATCACCATATGGGGCAAGGCGGCGTCTCCTCCCTCTTCAGCCCTTCAGTGCAAAACGATTCAGTCCTTCCTCAGATGTCCGCGACAGCCTTGCTTCAAAAGGCGGCGCAGATGGGAGCCACCACGAGCGGCAACGGCGGCGGCTCCACTTTGTTGAGAGGGTTCGGGAGCTCATCATCATCGAATCCGAAGCCTGAAAGACCTCCTCAAATGCAGATGAATTTTAATAGAGGAAGCTTTAATAGCGGAAGCGAAATCCGATCTCAGATGGAGAACGAGACGCATTTCCAAGACCTAATGAACTCTCTCGCCAATGGGAGCTCCAACATTTTTGGAGGAGGCGGCGGAGGAGGAGGAGGAGGAGTTCCTGGTTATGGAGGGCACGAGCACGAGACGGGGTTCGGCATGTTCAACCACCACCACCACCACAACAACACGAGCTTGTCGAGCATGGATGAACAAGCGAAACTGCACAGGAGCCTCTCAACCGCGACGAGCATGGGAGGGTCTGATAGGCTGACGCGGGACTTCCTCGGCGTCGGAGGGATGGTGAGGAGCGTGGGAGGAGGGATGCCGCCGCAGCGGGACCACCACGGCATCGACATTGGATCATTGGACTCTGAAATGAATTCGGCGGCCCGATCGTTCGCTGCCGGGAAGAATTTGCAATGAAAATTGAAGAGGAGGAGGAGCTTTGTTAGGTATGTGAAGGAGTTGAGTCTAGCTTTAATCATGTTTGTTTTTGTTTAGTTATATTAGTTGTTAGTATGGATTAATTCCATATACAGATATAAGCTCCATCTAGTCTTTCTTTGAAGTAGATCAATGTGTTATTTAGTGTTGCATAGATAGGTCCATGCGTTGTGACTTATTGGTTTCTCTCCAAGTTGTTATACTAAGGAGAGGAAGCAACTTCAATTAAATAAAGATGAAAATGCCTTCTCTCTTCTTAATTATTATATATATATTTACATATACCAAATCTCTTAATAATTTGTGATAGGTTCACCTTTGCATTATATAGGATTGATAACCTTTCACTTTCTTCATGGAGAGATTTATGTTTGTGTGTCTGCTGCATGGTTTATTAAATATAGGTTTCACCTGCTAACCTAAAAAATATAGTTTGCTTAGACCATAGCCTCATGAAATTCCGGAATTCCAAATGTTTGACATCCCATTAAAACATTCCTTGTTTTTTGTATCCACCTACTTTGACTTGATTGACTGTTGACTTGAAGGGCTCCAACCACTCTAATTAACTTTTTTATGATCCTTTTTTTTCTTCTTCCAGGGTTTCATGCTAACCTGCACCTGTCTTTTTATAAGGCGTAGCTTAGCTTATAACCTTTGTCTTTTCCTCCTTTTCTTCTTTCTAAGCATACAGAATCTTAGCAGATGTGGTTGTAATAGTAAAATATTAACAAGTTGAGTGATTGCTAGTCTTGTTCTTTTTTCGAGTTTTTAAAATCTCATCAGATTCCCTCCATCAATCATTGCACAATTGAGTTCATCATCATCATCATCTCTCTCTCTTTTTTTCTTTTCTTATTTTGGCTTCTGTTGATTCACGAGAAGGAAACATAGCATCTTCATGTCATCATGGATGGCTCACATATCATCATGCATGCATGCATGCATGTATAGTCTGATTCAAACACATACGTGCTTGCATGGACAAATAACTAGCTGCCATGTACGAAATCACGCATGCAACAGGTGATGTACTATCTTACAATCACATTGAAAGCCGTCCGATCGATCTGTTCAATCCTGATCTCGATCTACGGTGCGGATCCGATGAGTTTCAGTACTGTGTGCAGCTGTTCTGACTTAGGCATAGAGAATATATATCTGCTGAGTATGACAACAATGGGCACTCATATATATGACATGCTTTCATTAGGCTAAGTCCAGTGGGGAATTATATATATATATATCATTTACAATTCTTTGAGGTTTGTTCTTGTTGTTGTAAGACAACGCACATGAGTTTGTTTTTTGCGTTGTCTTGTAGGTTTTGGCTTACTGGGATGAAAAGCATTTTTGGACATCTGGAGCATATAAGTTTATGTTTTTGAAGCATTTCACATTTCTGATATTTGAATGAAATTTGTCGAATATCACATTACAGTTGTGCACTGTGCATGCTTTTTGTTTAAAATTATATTTTAAATATAGTTGCATAGAGAGTCACGCGCAACTACTGTAAATGATGCATCTGGTGGGACAGTTGGGTTGATCATGTTTTTTAGCAATACATATAGATCAGATACATGTTAGCGAGGTTAATTTTATGTCTTGTATTAGTGTTTTAACTCATTCAGGGTGTGATTTTATGTGGTTGAGGAGCATTTTGGTTGGGTGCACTCTATATATAGAATATTTTGATCTTTTTGTACTATTTATGAAGAAACTTATTAACTTTATTTTGAATTAAAAAAAAACAAAATATTGATTGCAAATTTAATTTGTTGCAAAACAATAGCATTGCTTAATATCTGAATATATAATATTGAGCATTAGGGTTTTAATCATTATAAGGTGATATTGTTAAACCCACCCTTAAACATCCATTAAAAAGATTGATTGCCCATGATGTACAAATATCATATATATCTTTGAAAAAAAAATTACATATCCAGCCATATGTTTTTAGTCCAATTAATTTTTGGTTCTACACCTTTGTATGAGGTCATATATGGGGGAAAAAAATTTATCGTACAATCTTCAGATAAATGCATATGATTTAAATATTGACTTACAAGTCCCGCGTCTTTTCAAACTATGTATCACATGAGATCCATATATACATTTTAAGTTTAGTTTAATGATGTCCCCTGATTTGCATCTATCACAGGCCATTAACATAGAGCAAAGCTATTCTCACTACCCAAGTTACACTTTCCCACTACTTAAAATTACGAAAATGTCATTATTTATTTTATTTTTTTGTCTCCCTTTCCCACTACCCAGTTCGACAGCGTCCAGTCGAAGTGCTCTTCACTGGGACGACAGAGGTCCGTCAAACTGTCTGAATAAGTATCGACAGAGGCCAGTCGAAGTATGCTTCATTAGGACGACAGAGATCCGTCGATCTGTCTGAGCAAGTGTCGACATGGATATGTCGAACCTTTCAAAACAACAATTTTCTTCTAAGAATCAATCACTTATACAATCATTTAAGTCCTTATGAAAAACAAAAATGTCATTTAAGTTATTTAAGTCTTTTTAAAAATCATTCTTATATATATATATTTATTTAAGTATAAGAAACAACAATATCAAACAAATAGTTATTTGGATCAAATAAACAGTAAACATTTCATACAGACAAAAAACATTATTTTCTTTTCTAAACAAGTGGAGTCTTTTCTAAACAGACTCCACTTGTTTTGAAAAGAAAATAATGTTTTTTTTCTATATGAAATGTTTACTTTTTATTTGGTCAAAATAACTCTTTGTTTGATATTTTTGTTTCTTATACTTAAATAAATATATGTGTGAATGATTTTCAAAAATACTTAAATAACTTAAATGACATTTTTGTTTTTCATAGGGACTTAAATGATTGTATAAGTGATTGATTCTTAGAAGAAAGTTGTTGTTTTGAAGGGTTTAACACATCCATGTCGACACTTGCTCAGACAGATCGACGGATCTCTGTCGTCCTAGTAAAACACACTTCGACTGGGCCTATGTCGACACTTATTCAGACAGTTCGACGAACTTCTGTCATCCCAGTGAAGAATATTTCGACTGGACGCTGTCGAACTGGGTAGTGGGAAAGGGATTCAAAAAATTAAAAAAAATAATAGCATTTTCGTAATTTTAGATAGTGGGAAAATTAAGTTGGATAGTGGGTCTATCACTGCCCATTAACATATAGTTGAAGGCATTTTGATTTCATATATTAACCAAATAAGACCATTATTTCTTGGAGATAAAGATCTCTAACACAGTACGTTTCTATTGAACAATGTTTATTGAAGGTTGAAGACATGTAGCTAGCTTTTGCAAAAATTTGTTGCAAATGGAGAATTTTGAGAAAGATTGGCAAAATACAAACATATATAGCATCTGCCAAATTATTGTGAATGATGGAAGAAATGTTGACATGATGGATATCTATCAGAAAAAACTAATCAATTAATTTACATGTACAATTTGGCCCTAATTTGTGTGATAGTTAAAAATCCATACTTAATTTTTATTTTCTCTAAATAAATGAAGTTATATATTGATTTCAGCTCAAAACATGTACAGCATAGCAGTTGGGAACCAAGCTTATTTCTCTATCAACCTCATCCAAGGGAGAGATGCTGACTAGACATTTGTTGTGTCCCCTTATCTGTTGATAAGTCCTGAAAGGTGCTCATACTTCAATTTATTTATAAAAATAGGGGAGCAGTAGGGTGTGTGACAGGGAAAGCATAGAAAATGGGGGGGGGGGGGGGGGGGGGGGGGGGGCATTAATCATTCTACAAGGTTCTCCGGTCATAATTATTATTCCTCTCCTCCTCAGTGGGGCCAAAAGAGGGTAATTTGGTGCCACCAATAAAGTGTGAGAAAGTGATAGAAAGTGTAGTCAAGATTTCTTTGATAATGTTTGTGCAAATTTTCAAGAAGGTTAGGATGGAAAATGGTGTTTCCTTGATTCGTCTTTTGACTTTGCCCTATATGAACCTGATCATTATTATTTCTCTTCATTATTTGATAAGCTCTCAACTTACTTCTTCACCTTTTTAACAATTGATGATGAGTTCTTATATTAGTATGTTTCAGATTTGTAATGATTGTGTACTTTTACTTATGGTATTGATCAGTTATCAAATGTTCTTAGAATTTGTTTGGTTCTTGATACGCAGAAAGAATACTATTTCAAAAATTGCAATTGTTTTAAAAAAATTATAAAATTCCTCTATTGGTTGAAATATGTAAAAATATTGATATGCAGAAAGAATACTATTTCAAAATTGCAATTGTTTTAAAAAAATTATAAAATTCCTCTATTGGTTGAAATATGAAACATGTCCACAAACGAAGTCGGCACTCAGATCCAGTGATTCCATATACTCATGGGCTTCAATAATTAGGCCCATTTGGCCCGTGGCCACAGTAATCAAGAGTCAGAGAAGTCTTCCTCATTCAATTATTCCAACACACTATAATATAATTTTTGTTGTTATATATATTTATTTAATAAATTACAAGCTCTCAGTAAAAAAAAAATTAAAGTATGTACTCAAATCCATTGAATGTGTATGTTTTTTTATTTTTCTAATAAAATATATACTCACATGGTAGAGTATGTACCCACCCAAAATTTCAAATATCGAGTTAAAACTTGCATGAATAATTGTAAAAAAAACTCTATTATGTTGTCCCAAATATGCGCATCGTTAGAAACTTTTACTTTTTGAATAAATATATTCATTCAATGAACATATATTTCACATTTTATAAAAATACATATTTGATAAAATATATGATTTAAAAATAAAATAAAAACATGTGATCTGAATTTTAAACTGTAAGATAGACTCGGCTGTGTTTGGCAACCAAATCCCAAAGAAGATTTTAGTTTTATCAAACAAATCAATTTAAATACATCATCATTTAAAAGCTAAAAATTAAAAGTTGTTACCAAACAGGTCAACTTACATACATCATTATTACTAGATTTTATCTCTAAACTATGCCTCGAAATCTGTATTTCATGAAGCAGTCATCATCATTACACTCTCAAAAGGTGCTCATAAAACTGTAAAAGCTAAAAACTATTTTTTAAACTGTGTTTCCAAACGCTATAATATTTTCCTTGCATAAATGATCGGTTCGGCGTCTTAAGTGTAATTGGACCAAGAGTCATTGGGCCATCGTGGAAAGGCCCATTGCATGGACAGGTCGTTCGATTTATTTGACTTATTTTTAAATCGATAGAACGGACCAATTGGACCATCGTGAAAAGGCCTGCTGCTTGGACAGCCCATTTAATTTATTTTAAAGAAAGAGCGTTGATTATCATTGGATTTTATCATACTAAATGGCACAAAAAATTTATCATTTTTTATTTTAAAAAAATACATTTATGTATTTCAATATATTCTTTATTTTATATAACAGCATACATTTCAATTTAAGAGTATATGATTTTTTAAAAAAAAAATAGATGTGGACTACAATTGGAGCTGAAGGCAGAACGCATCGTTTTCCTTAAAGAGAGAATATTGGTACATTTTATGGCTTAGAACTCACTCCACTCATGTCTTCGTATTGTTAAAAAAATCATATATTCTATCTAATGAGGTATATATATTTATAAAGATAAAAATATATATATTCTAATTAATTGAATGATGTCATCTATAAAAAAAATGTGAAAAGTTTTCAAAAAGATATATATCTCAATATAATGAGTAGAAGGGGCTAACAAAATACATGAGACTGCATTTGGGACTGTTCACATCCATTAAAATATGTAGTTGAACACCTTTTGTGTTTAACTCTCTGGATATATATCTCCAAATAAACTAGGGGCTAGTTTAACAAGGGGATACGTGGTAGAATAAGGAGTAATTGTGAGGATAAATGAGGGGGAGAACAATTTATCTTATTTGATATAAAAAATGTGAATTTTTTGACAAATGTGGATTTTTTAGTATAAAGTGCAAACAATTGTCTTGATTTTGAAGTTAAAATGTGGATTTTTTTCCACTTAAAATTGGAGTAACATTTATTCTCACTATTTGTCCCAATTCTGACAAATGTGATTATGAACAAAATTGATCGATTTTTTATCCACTAAAATTAAGACAATTTATCATCAAAACCTTAACCCCTTACCAAATTAACCCGAGGATAAAAAAATCCATCAATTTTGTCTTTATTCACATCTATCAAAATTGGGACAAAACGTGGATATAAATATTATTCAAACATTTAAGTGGAACACAAAATCCCTATTTTTGTTTCAAAATTGGGACAACTGTCCCATTTTATCCCTATTATTTTTTATGCAAAATGAGATAAGTTGTTCTTCCCTCCACTTATCCCAACAATTGCCTCTTATCCCATTACCAAATCAAGCAAGAGGTTAAGGTTTTAAGGATAAGTTATCATAATTTCGTGGGTAAATGGTTCATCAATTTCGTCATTATTTACATTTGTTAAAATTAGGATAAAAAAATAATAAATGTTATTCCAATTTTTAGGTGGAATAAAAAATTATATTATTTCAAAATTGGAATAATTTTCTATATTTTATCCTGATAATTTTTTTTATACAAAATGGGATAAATTGTTCTCCATTCTTCTCCATTTATCCCCACAATTACCTCTTATCTGATCAATTATCCATTTGCTATGAAGTCCAAAACTTCTAAAATTTCATTGGCTCGATCACATGCTTTTATAAAATAAATATATAATGTTTAAATGATAACCACTATAGAATTATTCACCCAGGTTGGTTATACCCTATTAGCCCCCGTTTGGATACATAATATAATTTATTTTTGGGTATATATTTATCCGAGCATAAATGAGTATAAATAAGGATAAAGTGATTTTGTGTTTGATTGTGTTTTGATTTATTCTCGTTAAGAATCGTAAGAATAAATGTATTGTTATTTGAGTAAAATGTGAATAAAGTACGGATAAAAATTTTAAAAAGGTAAAAAAGTAATGATAGTTGATTTGACCGATGATTTATAAGAGGTGATGACAGTTGATTTGAGTGGTCCCACATATTCTTTGGATGGAATAACCTATGATAACTTTTATTCTAAGGGTTGATTGGAATCCATATACCACTTTATACCCTTTTATTCTGGCACACTTTATTAGGATTTATCCAAGCTTTCCAAACACAAAAAAAAAATTATCTAGGGTTATCCGGGGTTATCCAAAGCTTATCCGATATCCAAACGGGGGGCCAGTTTAACAATGGGTTAAAATTTTAGAGATAAGTTGTTTAAATTTTAAAGGATAAAAAATCTATCAAATTTTTTCATATTTATATTTATCAAAATTAGAACAAAAATTTGGAATAAATGCTCTTCCAGCCTTTAGGTGGAACAAAATATCTCCATTTTCATTTCAAAATTGGGACAATTGTCTGCAATTTGTCTCAATTATTTTTTTACCAAACAGGGATAAGTTGTCATCTCATTCATCCTCATAATTATCTCTTATCCCACCAGTCATCCTCTTGCCAAACTAGCCCTAATAGATATGTAAAAAATTTGATATTTTTTTTGTTCGAGTGCCCCTTTTATTATTTCCAAGGAAAAGTAGAAGTCATTTTTTTCTTTGTTTGGTTTGCATGAATGAATTAAAAGTTAGTGGTGGTGGATAAAAGGACAAAGATTTATGATTATTAAATAACAAATTTATATTACATTAGTTGTTCGTGCTTAAAATTTAACATGTCTTAGGATATGTATGAGTGTCAAGTTAAATAACAATAACATGCTAAAAGTATTTGCATGAGAACTATCTAGACTCGTATTAAATTAAATCACACTACATCATCAAAAATAGGTAAGACTAAGCATTATTGATTCATTATGATCCAGTTGAACGGATACTAATAGCTGGAAGCTACAATTAATTTAAAGTCAAGTTTTATTTTCTTTCAGATTTTGAACAATACCAAAGCCCACAATCAATCATTCCTACTGTTAAGAATATATGGATTTCTCTAAATGAGTATATACTCAATTATAAAAAATATAAAAATATATGCATTCAATTTATTTAGGTATATACTTTGTGTACTTCATTAGACAAGTTACTTTCAAAAAACATATTCAAAACAATGATTATGTGAATGATTAGATATCAACCGTTTCCATATATATTTCAAGCAGAGCTCAAAACTGCACAAAATGGATGAATTGGACCACAATCAGAACAGAGAATTGTTGTGCTAGAGATCTTCATTGATCATTTTCTACCATGGTGTGGTCATGATATGAACTAGAACAAACCTTAACATCAAATAAATTAACCAACATCATTTGGTTTTTTTTTTTTACACATATGAACCACCCTCCACTGACATGTATGAAACTGAAAACAAACTAAATCTGTAAGGCATGTTAGATGGTGTTCCAGACTTACAGTTTCCAGTACTCACAGCACAATGACAAAAACCATAGGACAAATCAAGTTAATAAAAAAAACAGACCAAAAACTTTCAAAAGTATCAGCAATCTGCATTGAAGTTCCCATTTACATAATAAAATGTATGTTGCAAAATAATAAGCAGATTGCCTTATTTTTACCTGCACTTTTGTCGTTTCCTCCACGACGGAGGGTGTGACTTTGTTACATTTGGTGGCATTGACATGTAGTTTTTCCAGTCCTCAATCATATTTCTCAGATCATAGAGCTTTTTGTCTAGTCCTACACAACAGTTTGCATGCATTGTGCAGACCTTGTTCAAATCTCTGCTTGGTTCACAAAATCCTCCAAAATACTCAGTATTCAAGAATCTTATTGTTAATCCTATTTTCCGGGTGCGTTTACCACTTTTGATGTAGTTGAGCACATCTTGTTCATTTTTCCCTGGATATGTATTTCTTGATTGAGACCAGAACTTGTAGAACTCTATGGTTCGATTGTTAGACTTGACATGTTTAAACCCCGCGTTCGGACTGTTTCGTAGATCAACTGGATTTCCTATATACCGATCACAGGCTATCTGAAAATCCACATTTTTATAAAAGCGTGGTAAGGGATTACGGAACCACATGATGTCTGCATCCTGCATGAAAGATGAAGATCAGAATCAAGATTCAAGTTAGACATTAACACACAGAATCATTATAAGATCCAATCACAAGATGTTACTTAAGTGGCTCGAAAACACATTTCACAAAAAAAATCATGCTCGCACAAAACATATGACCCATAAAGATTCTCTTTATCTATCCATGTCCCTCGATCCATAAGTCCAATAAAAAAAATGTGTGACAACTGACAATACCCCTGTTTAAATAACAAGGATTAACAAGAAGCAAGATGACTCATTTTGCAGACTGATAGAAAATCCAAAGTACTAACAACAAAAGCTAAAAAAGCTAAAAAAATACAAAATAAAAGCCTTCCTACACAAGACATCTATTGAGCTATAAACTATAGTGTCTATGATAAAACCGAACAAGCTGCTGGGGGAAATAATTTCATTTTATTTTGGCAGAATATTGACTGATACAAAAAATATATTCATGAGAAAGAGAGATATCAGTTTTTCAACTATCTATCACATATCTATGAATTGCGAGGACAAGGTAGTGAAACAGACATGAAATCTCTATAGATATTGATGAGCTCAGGACTTGAGTGATGTGGCATATATTTTGGCAAGAAAGATATATGTTCATCTATTATATATATATATATATATATATATATATATATATATATATATATATAGAGTCGTGATATTATACGGTCGTGCGGTCGTGCGGTCGGGATTCACGAGCCGTCGATCACGGGTCCATCGCATCGGACGGTCAGGTGCGATTCACGTCGACCGTTGGATGCGATGGACCCGCGATCGGACGACGCACGTCGAATCCGCACGACCGCACCGACCGCATATTATCGGAAATCTATATATATATATATATATATATATATATATATATATATATATATATATATATATATAGGTCGATGATAATATGCGGGACGTGCGGTCGTGCGGGAACGACGTCGTTCGTCCGATCGCGGGTCCATCGCATCCAACGGTCGAGATGAATCGCCCCCGACCGTCCGATGCGATGGACCCGCGATGGACCCGTGATCGACGGCCCGTGGTCGTTCGCGCACGACCGCACGTCCCGCACCGTATCATTTCCCTATATATATATATATATATATATATATATATATATATATATATATAGGGAGCCGATTAGGTGCGGTTTACGGTCGGTGCGGTGCGCGATCACGGGCCGTCGATCACGGGTCCATCGCATCGGACGGTCGGGTGCGATTCACGTCGACCGTTGGATGCGATGGACCCGCGATCGAACGGCCCACGTCGTAAACCGCACCGACCGCATACCGCACGTAATCGCGACCATATATATATATATATATATATATATATATATATATATATATATATATATATACACGCGAGCGATTCAGTGCGGGAATGCGGGAAACGACGTCGATCGTTCGATCGCGGGTCCATCGCATCCAACGGTCGAGATGAATCGCATCCGACCGTCCGACGCGATGGACCCGTGATCGACGGCCCGTGATCGCTTCCCGCACGACCACATTCCCGCACTGAATCGGCTGCCTATATATATATATATATATATATATATATATATAATACAGAACAAATTCTTTTTTCCTCTCTTCTTCCTCACATATATAAGATATTATGGACAAGAGCTAATAAAAGATTGATAGACTAAGAAAAGCATAAACATGATTATTCTACAACGAAATCTTTGTCCCTGCCCAATATCATCACTACATGCCTATGAGACCCCAAAAACAGGGATGGGAGTCGATCATCAGTCCCTAATCTTGGACTTTAGTATGTGATTTTGCGATATTTTCGTACTCATGACAATTAGTTCAATATAGTCAAAAACACCAAGATTGACTAAATCCTATAAGCACCTAATTCAAACCAAACAAGAGAAGCCGAAATAAAACAGGGAAGTGCATTAACATCCAAACCACCCACAGATTCAATTTCACACGAAATCGAAAAAGTTAAAAACCGAATTGGGTTAGGTCCAACGTAAATTATTCAATTTGATTGTCCTAACACGTTCGTTACCATCAGATCTTATGGTTTGAAAATAAGATATTAAAAATTATGTGTGATTACCATCTAATAAAAGAATTTAATGATAAAATATCTCAATCACAATTGACTATTGATATTATGTATTTCAAAGTGATAAGATCGAACGATCACGTACAATCAAATTATCCAATACTACACAAAAAGGGAGAGGTCTAACTGGGATAGAAGTAGAACAGAACATACCGTGAAAATGAAGTTGTAACCCAACTCAAGAACAAGTCTCAAGAAATCAAGCCTCCCCCACATCATCTTCAAGTACATCGGCGTCATGTACTTGGTCTCCCCCGAAAAATCAACCCCTTCCGTCCTCAGTTCGTAACAGTGGGGATGCATCGACTTGCACCGCGTATAGGCCTTCTCGTCCACTGCGACGATCACCAGGTGTTCCAACAGTCCGCGCGTCCCGTCCCCGATGCGGAAGCTCTCCATGAACAGGTCGATCGTCGAATTCGGCGACGCCCACGCCGCGTTCAGCATCGTCAGTATCACCGTCTTGTCCTCCATCGCAGCCCCTCCCAGAACACTCTCTAGCTTCTCTTTCTCGATAGCCTATACAACACCAGAAAAAAAAAAAAAACAGAGGTTTTTATTAACAACGAAAACAGGGGATGCTTAAAAGACGGGGGGTTTGGGTACCTGCGGCGAAGACGGCGACGAGAGAAGGAAAGATGGGGGTTTGGGTAAGCCGTAGAAGGCGGCGTAGAGGAAGACGGCGGCGGCGGTGAAGAGGAGGAGTTTGAGGAGCCACCGGAAGGTGGCGGAGAGAAGGGGATAGTCGCCGGTGATGGTCATCGCTTTGATTGGTAGGGGGACTTTGGGTGGGGTTTATATCTTAGGAAGGCGCGACCGGAGACTTTGAAAGTGATATATTATAATCTGACGGGGTAATATCATCATGTACATTTTTAGATTATGTTTGTTTCATTAGTTATGTCCGGCAATGCATCTCATGTGAGTTTACATAAAAATAACATGCGACAATGGTTTTGTTGTGGTAGAAAAAAATTTCAAATAGGATTGAAATGGTCAAAAGATAAAAGCAAATCCTAGATTTGATATTATTGAGTGAATTGAAGGAGATGATGGGATAAAGATTTGGTAACAAAAAGTTTTTATCGGAAAATTGAGACAGCCAATAAGAGAATGACAACTCATTTTTTAACACCCCTACTCAAAATTAATCAAATTTTGTGTCATGAAATCAAAACCTGATTTGATATTAGAAAATGTTAAATATTTCAATGAGAATATAAAAAAATGTTCAAAAAGTTATAAAAACAGGATCAACCAGAATTAGTATAATTGTAGATGAAATTTTATGATTACTTTGTTTTGATTGAATTAATAAGATAGTGAGTCATTACGTGCAATTCAAAAATAAATTTAAGTATTATGGTAAGTGATCGAATTTTATTAACATGAGTGGATGTTCATGATTATGTTTTTTTCAAATACATGAAAACAAAATCATCAGCGTAACCCATAAACAGTCAAATAAAACGAAGATTATATCAAAATTGTCAAAATAACAATAACTTTGTTGAACTTATATATATATCTTTGTACAAGTGTATATATTTATATGAAATTATATTCACTATTACATGATCGTTCATTTGGATTAAAAAAAGGGTTCGTTAGAGTGAAACTTATCAAAGTCTAACATTACGTATTTGTAATCTATAATATGTGAACCACATATAACGGACGTTTGATATTATTAATTATTGAATGAGACTTCTGCCTTGATTGGAGAAGAAAAGTAAAATAAATCCAGAATATCTGCGTAGCTGAATGTCCAAATAATTGATTTATCGTGGATCACGAAAGGGGAAGGGAGGTGGTTGAGAATAATTTAATTATATATATATATTTAATAACGCCAACGGTTTCATATAGTAAAGTGACTAGTTTCTATGTAACAGATTGCATTATTTCATCCGAAACCAATTTTAAAAAAGCCTTAGAACTCGTTTTCGTGACGTTCAAGAAGGGCCATGTTAGGATTTTATTATTCCTGTTTGACACACGGAAAGGTACGTCGCAAGCGATAGGCGTTATGTGATGATCACTTTATTTTTATATAAATATTCAATTTAAATTTTATGGAGGTTATACATACAATTAAATAAAAGGATTTTTTTGTTTTAAGGTCAGTAAACTATAAGATTTAACGATTGATCCCTCACTTGTTCATATTTAGGTTTTAGTCCCTACATTTAAATGATAATTTAGGAATATGTCCCTCCTATAAATTAAAAAGTAAACTAAATAATTTAGGAATATGTCTTTCCCAAGAACTAAAAAGGAACATATCATTTAAATGTATGAACTAAAACTTAAATATGAATAAGTGAGGGATCAATAGCTAAATCATATAGTTTACGGATAGACTTAAAATTAAAAATACATTTATTAAATTAGACAACCTTTTAACTTTCCTATAAGGCTTAGGTTTTGATTGGACTGGACCACGTACAGTTGAGGAATATACCCATCGTGCCAGCCAGATCGGCTGATCCTGGGCGGCCGCCTTGGGACCCCCACCCAGTTTTCAAATAGGTTAGAGCAAGTCATTTTCTTACAACTTTTTTAAGTGAGAACTCCATATAATTATTGTCTTTTTCTAAAGTACATACAACAGAAAAGGAATATTATTTAAAGTAGTAATTTATTAGGATTATTTTGACAAAATATTATTTTTCGGGGTATATGTAAAATATATTAATTAAAATAAGTGGGTTTAAAATTAAAAAATGTTACATGCGGTCTCATTTGCATCTCAATTAGCATGCATTCAATTGATTTTTTTAAGTGTATACTCATATAATAAACTATATTAACCTTTTACAGAAATAAATTACATATTTATGTAAAATAAATGCATATATTTTTACATTTTCTATAATATTGTATATGGAGATAGTAAAATATATCTTACGTTAACCAAATTTATATAAAGCATTAGACGTGACAAATGTAAAGAAATTATAAAATGGAATGAGTATACTTACGTACTAGCGACCATTATTGGAATCGTGGGTGTTTTTTGAAAAAAAAATTGATAAGCTTTGTTTTCACGGGAATATCGATATTTAATTTTAAAGTGTTGAAAAATCACTTATTTGGATGGTTTTGTGATTTTTTTTTGTTTATTTTGATTTTTTATCATTACTATATTGAGTCTTTCATATTTTTAAAAAATATAAGCTTAAAGAGTATTTTTATTTATTTTTGTGATCAATTATTTTCTTCATATTCATATTTTTAATTTGTGAAGCTTCATTTTTTCTATTTTCTTAATGGGAGTAATGAGATTTTAAAAAAAAGATCTTCTATAAATTATTTTTTATCACTAAATATAGAAAAATAAGTAAAAAAATAACTTTTAATATGCATTGCCCTGCTTCTTGAATCAACAAGAATTAACAAATATAAAATATAATATAAAATAATTAAAAGTCCACATAAGGTTCTTGAGTCCAAAAGGAATTAGAGAATAAACTATTAAACTCTGAATAATATAATTTTATTGATCACAAGATTGTTTTGAGAGTTAAAAACCTAAACTACCTAAATCATTATCTTAACATCTAAAATAAAAACAAAAGATCATATCTGAATTATATCTTAATACTAACTAATCTTAATATGATAAATATAATAAATAAAATTAAAATACTAAAATTTTGCATATCATTTATAATTGCATGTTTGGTGGTCGTCAATGTTGATCAAGTGGCCCATTGGGCACGGCACATCACTTTATAAGAATGAAATAAATATCCAAATAAATTAAATACATATCTTTTTATATTATTATATAAAAATATATACTTACATTTGAAGAAAATAAAACTGCAAGAAAAAGCTACATGAATGTTTTTTTTTATATATCGGAGGGACACCATGGCTGATCTTACGGTAAAGCTGGGACTACCTCGCTTGTTTGTTCTGATCCTACGAAAAATTCTTTCAAATAATCGCATGAATGATTAATTGTATTAACATTAAAATTGATTTGTATAAACATTGTTTAGGGATATTTATTATTATAAAAATTACGTGAACATAAGAATATCCACGCCACCCCATTTTAGAAGTTCTTATAAGATCTACAAGTGACCAGTGTGCCGCCAGCCTGGCTTCTAATTCTAAAGCTTCGAATTCCAGTCAAAATCACTCTTATCTATACCACGTGTTTGATTTGATGCCTAAGGTAAGACCCTTGACTTATCCCCCAAAAAATCCAATATAAACCGTGTTTTGTGGTATCCAATCTTTTCAATGCCGTTCTCGGACTGCTTTTTTTTTATATATTATAAAAAAAAAAGGTCTGAGAACGACATTGAAAAGAATATATGCCACAAAACAGAACGCTTCATGGTTTCTCTCGTTTCTTTAAATATGTCCAAAAAAACACAGGGACACTCATATTTATAAGAAGTGTATCGATAAAATAATATAAAAAGTAAAAATAGAAATGTCTATGATTTCACTTGAAATTAAAAATATAAAAAATTATGTTTTCAATTCATTTAAATGTATATTATATTTTTATCTTAAAAATTAAAAAATAATGATATCAATAAAAATAAACCACAATTAATAACACAATGTATAATATACTGTGTATATATATATAGGAAAGTGATTACATGCGCATGTCCGTACGTCCGTACGCGAGCATTTCACTATATATATATATATATATTCTATTATAAAAAAATTTAATTTTTTTTTATAACTATTATATAGTTTTAAAAAAATATATGCGGACTACAATTGGGCGTGACTACCAGCGTTGGTGCATAGTGATGGGCTCACCTTGTTTTGGACTTTTCGTTGAACCCGACGGCTGACAAACAACATCGAGCAATCATTCCTGTTGCCCCCGATTCTAAAGCACCCCGTTTGAATGGATATAGATAAAAATAAAGGGAATATCCATATAACCCCCTCTAATCTTTCCGGATATCCATATAACCCCCTGTAATATTGATATATCCATATAACCCCCCTATAAACACACCATAAATACAAATAACCCCTCGTGGTTAAAGATTCTTTAACAAAATCGAAATATTTTGAGCATATTTCATTATCTAAGCCATGGTTAATAGATATGTATTATTTTAACCCTATAAAAATAATCAATATTTCAAAATAAAACCCCTAAAGGAGGGTAAAATTGAAAATATGAAGCTGTTTTTTTGAAGTATTAGTTGTTTTTCAAGGTGTTAAAAGAATACATATTTGTTAAACTTAGTTTTGATAATGGAATATGCCCGGAATATTTCAACTTATGTTAAAGAAATTTTAACCGTAAGGGATTATTTGCATTTATGGTGTGTTTGCAGGAGGTTATATGGATATATTGAGATTACAAGAGGGTTATATAGATATCCATAAGATTACAAGGGGCTATATGGATTTTTCCCAAAAATAAAATAAATTTGGAAAAAGATACATCACAGCCCTCACTGTAGGCCCTAATTACATAGTCTATCTTGTTTTTTTTTTAATTATACACTCACCATTTGAAGTGCATGATGTTATATAAAATAAAGTATGTACTGAGATACATTAGTATATTTTTTTCATGATGAAAAAATATAAAAAAATTTAGGTCATATGCTATGACAGAATCTCATACACTTGTTGGAAACTTTTTTTTTTTTTTGATATCGGAGGGACTCCCCGTGACTGATCTTACGGTCGAGCTGGGAAAGCTACCTCCGCCTGTTTGTCCCGGTCCCACGGAAAATTCTTTCGAATAATCGCCAACAAACAGGTGAGTAAGTCAGGACCAATACTCGAACCCAGGACCTATCGGTAACACCGCTAAACCATGAACCGTTGTGCTATGGACACTAGGGACACTTGTTGGAAACTTGGGTTTTAACCAAGCATATTTTAAAATAAATCAAGTTGGGTTCCACTAATTATTGATAGTAGAAACACATTGGATTGAGTTCCTCTCGTCGAGGAGATGAATGTAGTATATTTATATTCTCAACACCGTTTTTGGGTGAATGAGAAAATTGGATTCAAAGTAGTCCCACATCGATTGTTTGGAAAAGTTTTGGTGTGTATACATATGGAAGATAGGAATATTAAATTGGGCCTTAAGAGGCACCCCACTTTCGTGGAAGGGGGGAACCTACGTCGTGGTGGGCTTGACCCAAAAACACACACGCATGCGATCTGCTCGATTAGGTTCGCACGCGTAGGAATAATTTTTTGAACAAAAGTTATTTGATAAATTTTTTTGTCCATGAAATTTAATGTTCCAAATAATTTTTTCAGATAGTATGTGGGTCCGTTCGATCCGTCTGTAATTGGCCTCCAATAAAAAAAATCAGTTAACAGTTATACTGTAAAAGATTGCTTGACACTCTGTTTCAAAAAAAACTGAGCAGTCCAAAGGGTGTCTTCAACAGCCCCATCAAAATTGTTTTCTCCCTCTATAAATTCCATCCGAATTTACATTGTTCAAGCATCAGGTCATTCAAGTCCCTTACAGTCTGCATTCGAATATCCAGTCCAATTAATTGAGTGTATGCATTCTAGTCATGAGAGAGACTGTAAATAGAGTTGTTTAGTTGTTCTTACGGTTTGAAGTGCTACTACTGTTGGGAGTTCAACCGTTGTATCCTGAGAGACAGTCGCCAGGTCCGTGAGCACCTATGTTTCTTAAGGACATATAATTCAACTCTAATCTCGGTCTTCATCAGAACAGAATTGACTCCTTAACCCCAATACGCTTGGTTGTTCTCTTCACTGTATTTTTACTATAATATATTTCTATTAGTTTATATATATAATTTCTTATAAATATAACCTTACTGATTTTCTAATAACACTGTGATATAGTGCAGTATATATTACATTATCATAGTATAAGAGTGCAAAACGGGCTATAAAATGAACTGTGTGTATCAGCGCTCAATAAATTTTATTTCATATATGCTTAGATTATTAATATACACAAAGTTTACTCCATGTACATAAGGAATGCGTTCCATTAGACATGTATACTTTATAAAAGCTTCAAGAAATTCAAACGTTAATGCTACAAAATTGATTGCAACATTTTATAATATATATATTATAATTGTTTCCTACTCAGGAAACACCACATGAGAGCTGATACAAGCTATTTTTATTTGAAGTTTCACGTGCAATCTTACATCCCCAACTGTATATATGTTTCATTAGATAACACGTAAGTTTTCATTTTATTTTTATTTTTTGTATAAATGAATTCATACCATTTATTAGATTATATAATTCAATTTTACAAAGTTATTACACGTGAAGTATAGACTTTCAAAAAATAAAAATTTAAAAAAACTTGGTTACTACAAGATTGCAATTCAGTACTTGTAAATCTAATTTTTTTGAATAGTGAGACATACAAAATTTATTTACTCTCATATTTTCCAGTGCTTGGAAATTGGAAAATGACTACATGGTCGGGTAACCAGAGATATATTTTATGTGCAACTGTACGCCAAATATAACACATGTATACATGCATATGAAGCTCATGTTGATACCATCAAGTGCAGACTAAACTGATAGATACTAATAGAAACGAAACAATTTTCCAGATCACATTCCACAAAGATGTGAGTCATGATATGAACTGGAGCAACCTTAACATCAAATGACCAATATGATGATGATATATAATTGCATAACGAGATCTAGATTGAGACAAGTTATGATACCAAACCCAAAAACAACAACATGAAAATAAATAGCCAATATCAATTGAGGTCTCTTTATGATTTGAGTTTACTTACAAGAATGTCCACGGAAATGTATGAACTGAAACAAGAAAATCTCCCTTCAATTCTGACCCAAGAAAAATCTATATCTGCAATATTGCCGTGAAGTAAGCATGTTAGATGGTGTTCCAAACCTAATTACCAACAGAGAGACAAAATCAAAGAACATTAAGCAAGAACTTTCAGAATATTGACAATCTGCATTTGTATAGTAGGACTTGTTCAATTCTAATCATCTTGAAAGTTTTCATTTTCACTATAAAAGTTAATCGAAATTCCACATTTCCACCCATAAATGGAAGCTCAGCTTCAGCGTTCTAGCAGAACCACTTTAACGGTGCTTTCATGCATCAGACGAAGATGTCCACTTTTTTTTAGCAGTAGAAAAAGGGCCAATAATATGATCGAGCAAAATAGAATATCACCACAGTATTCAAGTACAAGTGAAGCAAATACCTCTCTAAAGAATGCTTCTGTAACAGACTAACAGTAGAACTTATATTAAATTGTCAGGTTCATCATCAATCCCCTTTAACAGAGGCTGCTTTTTCTGGATATGTGCTAGTGCTATTGGATAAAACCGATGCTGCAAGAAATGACCACAAGAAAGCATACATCACATGAATGAGAAACTTGTAAGAATGTAAGTGCACTCTACAAAACCTAAAATGTTGACTGCATTAGTCTTACCTGCAATTTTGCGGTACCCTCCAGGGTGGAGGGTGTGATTTTTTTACACTTGGTGGCAGTGACATGTAGTTTCGCCAATCATCAAGCATAATTCTTAGATCATGGAGTTTGCTCTCCAGACCCAAACAACAGTTGGCATGCATTGTGCAGACTTTATTCAAATCCCTGCTTGGCTCACAAAATCCTCCAAAATAAGCTGTACTCAAGAATCTCAATTGTACACCTATTTCACCAATATATGGATCATATTTGATGCGGTTAAGCACATCCTGGTCATGACTCCCAGGGTGCCTCTCTCTTGAAGAGTACCAAAATTTGTAGAACTCTATGGTTCGGTTGTTAGACTTGACATAGTTAAACCCGCCATTGGGTAAGTTCTGTAAATCAACTGGACTGCCTAGGAACTTATCACATGCTATCTGAAAATCCCCATCAGGATAAAAATATGGTAATGGATTGCGGAACCACATGATGTCAGAATCCTGCAGTACAAACCAAGGAACAGAGTAGTGATAAGTGTTGAATAAATGGAAAATTTACCATGTTATTAACGTCCGAAATATCTATAGATGAAAAAATATGGCTACATAAGCAAAGCATAATATCTTTACAGAAAAAAAAAGTGCATCAGCATCCTTTTTAAGCAACATTATTGAATGTACAAAAAGGACTTGTTGGAACAGCAAGCAAATTGCTTCACTCTGCAAATAGTATAAAATCAGAATTTAGAAATGCTAAGAACAAAAATGGCCAAAAATATGAAATACAGTATCCAATAATGAAAAACCTGACAACGGACATCTACTGAATGTTGGGTAGGTAACAAGCAAGAGGCTGCTGAAAAATATTCTTCCCCCTTTTACTTGTCAGAATTTCAACCAATACAAAGAAACATGAGAGGGAGGGATGTGAGACAGAGAGATCAGCAATCATATGCCATACTATGAATCTTTTACTTGCAGGGACAAGGCACGAAAATCAACACTCATGTCCATCATAGAGAGGTGTCATTCTAACTAAGATTTGGCGTTTACAATACTTTAGTAAATTGGCATATCTTCTCACTACCAAAAATGACAATTATTTCTTATAGATAAAAATATTTACAACACAATATCTTTTCTTTATATTACAAAGTAAATTAAGCTGCAAACATCATCGGAGATTTTAACATAATTGTTACTAGTTCTAAAAGTCTTACAACATGAAGCGGTAGCCGTTATTAGATAAGTAAATGGGTGGATTCAAGATTAGATGAGAAGCCTACCATAACATGAAAATATATAACTGCTGCTGTTGTTTTATTCTAAAGCATATAAATAAGATGCTTATGTATATTTGAGGGCATGAGACTATGCAAAGAGTTCTCTTTGACTCGATCGCATGCAAAATTTCTCCATCGGAAACCCAAAAGAACCTTGAGAGAGAGAATTTAAAAAGAAAAAAACCCCATTATTCTATCCGTCTCCAACCCTGAGTTCCCGTATGGCCATTAAACCATACCTTATTTTGGAAGGATTTATCCAAGTATACTAGCCACATGAAAGCTTGTACCTTGAGAGGGGATTCTCTATGCTTTCTGTTGTTCGCAACTGGTTTTCCCTTTCAGTTTGATGGCTTAACATGTCTCTCAGAGCAGAATTCCATATCAGCCACATGCAACCTCAGACCACATACAAGATTGAGGTGTTGATGCAAAGGGAAAAATCACCTATTGAGGATTAGAGAACTATCTGGCATTAGTAAAATTGGGTGAAGGGGTATATTATAGCTACACCAAACTTTTCCTTATATTTGTCTGTCAGTTAGTAGGATTTAGTTGTAGTATAGCGTTCCCCTCTCTAGGAGTCTGTATCTGAGTAATTCTCAAACTTCTCTCCTTTTGTTTTCCTCTTTTGTGTCTACCTATAAATCGATGTAGATGCCACATAGCCCCCAGGTCAGGTTCCTGAATCAACCTGCTACATTCTTCTTCGCTTTTCAATTTCTCCCTGTTTGTCTTATTTACTTCATTGATAGGATTTTGGTTTTATCACCTTAAATGCAACCTATTTAAAAATCTCGATTGATTAAAACATTCTTCTGCATGTATGTTGGCAAAACCTAAAATTGTTTGGGAAGCAAGGGGATTTGACATACCAGTACCATGAGTATGGAGAGAGAGAAACAAAATTGTATACCATCACAATATCCCCCATATAGCTCAATAATACTTTTCCATTGGTGTGTAGATTACTTTGCGACTTTGTGTATTGATTTTCCAATAGAAGCCTTAGGAGTTTAAAATTACTTTGTGAGCCCCTGCACCTCACAGAGTGTACGAATCTCCTTTCTTAACAGATTTCCAATTTCTTTATCTAATTATTTTAAAGAATTACAAGAAACAGAAATCCATCAAAAATACAAAACATGCAACTCCTGTGACTTGTAGCAAACACATTTCACATATATCACAATTCCTGAGATTGAACCTGTACAGGACTTTACAATACATATGTTCATCCATTAGCATAATTGCCATCTTTGTTAATACTCAATTGCAAGGAAAAAAAAAAACCAAAAGATAGCACAAATTGTTCACACATTCAATATTATGATGGTACACAATTTCTCAAAAAATATATAAGCATCCGCTTAGAATCCGTATTCAAAAAATCAGATAATATCCAATATTCAAATATTTGTAATGCGGATACAGATATCTATGTATCTCCTCTAAACATATATTATAAATATATATATAGTAGTGATATGGCATGGTCCGTGCGAACCGCATATATACATCCCTTATCGAGCTATATGCGTCGATAAAGAAAACATATCAACTCATCGAAGCATATATCTCACTGAGCTATATGTTTATTATGGACCGTATCTACACACACATTTTTGTATTATAAACTGTTCAAATTCAATTATCGTGTATAATTAATCATAACCTTGAAATTTTAAATAACTATCATATTTCTTTGTATGATCTGTGAAGGAAACGACTGAATTTGAATATTAACATAAGTATATGAATGATTTCGAATATGATAGCAAGCAAACTCAAATTGTCCACAAAAGAAATCTTGCATAGCCGTGATAAAAAAAATCAAGCACATAAAAGAGAGGGGCATAAGGAGAGTACCGTAAAAATGAAGTTGTAACCCATCTCAAGAACAATCCGTAGGAAATCAATCCTCCTCCACATCATCTTCAGATACCCCGGCGTCATGAAGAACTTCTCCCCCTCAAAATCCACGCCCTCCGTTTTCAGGGCGAGGCAGTGGGGATGCATCGACAGACACCGCGCGTACGCCTTCTCGTCCAGTGCCACAATCACCAGGTGGTCGAGGAGGTTCCGGGTCCCATTGCCGATCAGGAAGCTCTCAAGGAAGAGATCGATCATGGAGTCCGGCGACGCCCAGGCGGCGTTGAGCGTCGTCAAGATGACCGTCTTGTCCTCCATCGCCGCTCCTCTCAAAACCCTCTCTAGCTTCACTTCCTCACTATCCTGAATAACAACAAGAACCAGTTCACGTAAATAAAGGAGAAACGCAGGGATAACCTGGTCATTTCGTTCAAGAAAAAGCGAAAAATCGGTCCTCCACAGATACGGGGACAACGAAAGACTCCATTTTATTTCCATCCCCAAAAAAACCCTAACGAATCACCAATGAAGGCGACTCACCGAGTCCGACCCGACGACCTCCGGCGGCTCGGGCGCCAACCGGACTGTCGGATCTTGGCCGACCGGAGGCGATCCGGACGGCGGAGAGAAGATGAGGGGAGTCTTCGGAGAGGCGGCATGGTAGATGACGGCGCAGGGGAACCCTACGGCGGCGGCGAAGAGGAGGGCCGTGAGGAGGCGGCGGATGACGGCGGAGGCGGGCGGAATTCGGTTGAAGGCGAGCATCTGTGATCGGCGGTGGTGGGTTCTTCGGAGGGACGGCCGGGATCGCCCGCTCATAAAGATGGGAGGAATAGATTTATCGAGCTCACGGTGGCTCATAAGGGGAAGAGGCGCGAGAGGCAAGCTTGAAAAAATGGAAAGTGTTCTAAAGTGGGGGATACGGGTTCCTTGCTATGCGGTTCAACATCATTAACATGCATTTCAGAAATATATTTTTTAGGAAAAATTTCAAATAAATAACCATGTTAAAAATACTTATAAAACTCTATCATTTTCATTAGAGTTAACAAAATAGAATATCATTTATCAATTAAAAAATTAACTTAAAGGGTCATTTGAATTTACGTAAGTGTTTAGAGGGTGTTATATAGAATTTTTCCTTTTCTTTTTATATGTATTTAATTTTTTTTTGCATGTATATACCTTTGACATAATCTAATTTTTGTTAAAATATCCCTTAGTAAAATGTTATTTAAGCAATATCCAAAAAAACAAAATGACATAAATTTTATAGATTTATTTTAAAATTTTATATTGTGCATGAATATCTTCAAAAAGAAACAGGTGCAGAATTTAAATTTTTTTTAGGATATTAAACTATTAATAGTAATAGAATTAAGAGAAAGATATTTGACAATATAAATTTTATTTAGAAAAATCTATGCAAAAATCTCTATTTAATTTAAATTTTTTTAATTAAGACTGATATCTGTGCATCGAAATTAATACTCAATTTCAAATCAATTTGTTTTTTTTATAGATTTAGTTTTGAAATTTAGATTTTGATATTTGTATCTTAAAGATTAATAAAAATAGTTTTAAAAAAACTGAATTTTTCTTTTATCAGGATAAATATATGAGGAGATATTAACGGGATTTTGTGGAGCGTTGTATGACTGTATCTTAATATACGGAGGAATGGAAAACTGATCGGATGATTTGCATTCGTTTGTTATTAGTGGCTTTGATTTTTGAACACTTTTGAAAGGGATGTGACAATGATGAGTGGATCTTCATATAGTTTAATTTAATTTTTTTTAATTTAAAATTCGTGATTCTTTGGAAGGACATGCAATCCATGATTCGCACAACTATAATTTATAGTCTTTAGTGGACGCGACAACAACTTTTTTTTTCTTTCTTTTTTTTTTTATTTTTTGTCTTTTTTCAGTCTACAAGTTTGGGTTTGCTTTTTGTCATTTTTGTGGTTTTGATTGTTTATAAAAATCACTTAAAATTTATATAATATATGAAAAGGGTTTTTTATTTTTATAATGAAAACCACTCTGAGTGATTTTAATTTTGATTTTTAATATTCATCAACCGATTTTGGAATCAATTTTTCAATACAGTTTAATTAAAACTCTTTCTTAATTAGTTTTTTATGAAAAAAAATTATGATTGACTATTTCAATCATAATATTTGGTGTTTTAATAACATATACCGATCAAATGATTGTGGAAGAATCATATGTAAAAATGATTGAATTGGAAGAAATAAAAAAAAACCCATAATCAAAAGTTGAAAATATATTAAAAATTAATCCAGTTTTTCCATTAACATAATATTATTTCTTCCAATAAAACTATACCGATTCCAAACAAAATCAGATTCACGCTTGCGGATAAGTATCACCGTAAGACATCAAAGAAGTTCCGCGATTTTTAACGGCCAAGATGATCTGAAAATTGAAGAACAAATAAACAATAAAAAAAACTATGGAATGCCATTGTAATCAACACCATCTCTCGCACGGCCACATATATGGAATAAAATCCCGTCACCGTCTCTTAAATTTGTGGATATCAGTTATAAATAAAATAAAAATCATTTAAAGGTATAACAAGTATTTAACATATGACAACTCATAATCATGGGGCTTGTAATGAGATTTTAAAGCTTAAAAATCATTATTGTTTTAAAAATCAATAGACCTAACTTTTAGCACATGTTTAGAATGAGAATAAACCCTCGGATAACCCAGGATAGAAATTTTGTTGTGTTTGAAAAACCCGGATAACTCCAGATAAAGTATGTAAGAATAAACTGGTATAAAGTTGTATATGTATTCCATTCAAATTATAAAATAAAATTTATCATAGGTTATTACATCCAAAGAATATGTGGGTCCACTGTCAAATCAACTGTCATCTACTCTTATAAATTACATATCAAATCAACTATCATTATTTTTTACCTTTTATAAAATTATTATTCATACTTTATTCACATCTTACCCAAACAATAAAACATTTATTCTTACATTTACTAACGATAATAATTCAAAACACAACCAAACACAAAATCATTTTATCCATATTTATACTCATTTATGATCAGATAAATGTATACTCAAGAATAAATCATATCCCCGTTTCAAACAGGGGCTTATTAAAAGTAAGGGGATAATAAAGGCTGAATGGGGGTGAGAGTATTAGGGCATGTGTGGTGTGTGACACGAGTTTATTTGCCCTTGATAACTATATCGGGATAGATGACAATTCCTGTTAAATAAGTTAAATTTTGTTTGATTGTCTTTTCTGTTATTCTCAATGGAAAACGTAAAAATAAATTTTTTTGTTATTTGATTCACCTTGGATAAAATGATGATAAATGATGGATAAGGGGTGCATAAGAGTTAACTCTTTAAATGACAATTATACTCTTAATAACTATGAGAGTTGTATGACTGATTTGATAGATGTAACAGTTTTTAGAATGTGTGTGAAAGATTGTTAAGTGATATAAGTTTTTTAAAATGACAGAAAAATGTATTTTCATCCATTAGCATAGATAAGCCATAATAAACAATTTTAATACTTTCTTATAATAGTTATCAGATTTTTTTCTAGCTTATCCATATATAGCTATCAGAGTTTATGGGTGGGGGGGGGGGGGGGGAGACACACAATAAAAATATGGAGCCCATTGTGCAAGACAGTGGACCACTTGCTCTTTCGAGTCATTTGGGATTAAAGGCCCGGAACAATGCCCTTTTGTGTCCCAACGCAGACGCGGATTTTTTGTTCAAATGGGGAGTTACATTCCACCGCGTTCATAAATGCAAAATCTATGCCAACGCTGTCCCAAGTGAGATCTTAAAAAAGATGAACTTTTCTTCTCTGCTTGAGTGACCGAACCATCTCTAAGATTTCCAACCAGTGAGCTAGGTATATTCTAGATCAGTCGGATTGTTTAAAATATATCTAAAAAAAATCCACCATCAAAGACCACCCGATTGGAAAGAGAGATATCATCATTATTAATTAGGGGAAAATCCAAATAACCCCTATAAACTGTCCGAAATCCATATAACTCTCCAACACTTGAAAATATTTATGTAAATCAAAATAACTCGAGTTAAATTTCATTGACAGATAAGGTATATTATGCGATTATTTCATTTGGTTAACCCTTGCTGAAAATAGAGTAAATAAAAAACCCCTACAATACATTAAAAATGCGAAAAAATCATTTGTAAATGATGATTTTATCTCTTTGAAAATGTTATAAAACTCTATCTGAAGGGTTAAAATTATCATTTATAAAAAATAATACTCATTTTTAACACATTATATAGAGTTTTTGATATACCGTGTTTTCAGTGAAGGATGATCAAACTAAAAATTCACATAATATTTTTTTTTATCTGTTAACATAAATTTAATCTAAGGGACTATTTTAATATACATAGTTTTTTAAGGGGTTATATGGATGTTAATAAACGTCGGCGGGTTTTACTGATTTCTGACAGTGTACAGGGGGTTACATGGATTTTTCCCTTTAATTAATCAATTAATTCCAAAGAGCCTCCAACCAACATGTTGGTTGGTCCGCGGGGCGCCGGGGGCTACTCCTCAACCCGATCGATTGGGTGGCACCAACCATTCAAACCATCAGCCACCGACGGAGAGAAGAAGATGTATAAAGAAAAACAGAGAGAGGCTGCTCTGTTGTGTCACTTCATGCAATTTTGAGTACCATCAACAGTGTTCATTTTTCTTTAAAAGGGAGCCGGGGAGGAGAGAAGATGACGGTGAAGGTCTACGGTTCAACGATGGCGGTGTGCCCGCAGCGCGTGATGCACTGCCTGTTCGAGTTGGACGTCGACTTCGACCTGGTGCCCGTCGATTTGGAGGCCAACCAACACAAATCCCATGCTCATCTCGCTATGCAGGTCCCTCTTCTTTACGGATACGCGTTTCCTAACGTTTCCTTTTTTTATTTATTATTATTTTCTCCTCTCACTGACTTTTGTTTATTTTTTTAATTTTTTATATCCCGCGTAGCCGTTTGGGAAAATTCCTTACGTACAAGACGGAGATTTTGGATTTTATGGTGAGTTTTTTTTTTTCATATTTATTTTGGATGTCGTATGCTCGTTACAGTCACCAAAAAGAAAAAAAATAACAATTTGTTAGAGATGTTTTATAAATATATTGTATAAGTATTTGTCCATTAACCATACTCATCAAAGATTAAAGATGAGTTAAAATACTGTGTTTGTGGTAAAAAGGGAGAATTATATATGTGATATATAAATAACCATATATGCATAACACCATTCTCATATACTTAATTAGTTAAAAAAATTCTATGTTTTTTTAATAAATGAATTTATGCAATTTAGAGAAGTATATAATTTCATAAGTTTTTTTATTTTTTAGAAAAAATACTGGGTGTGAACTGAGAAAATGGATTGAAAAAAAAATTAGATGTAACATTTTTTTTTAATATCACATTTCATTGTCAAAAGACAGTAACGATGCATTGAGCTACTAACCACGATGCCTACTTTAATTGACCTTGTAAGTGCATGTTATTTATCAAATATAGAATTCGACAGTTATTCATGCAGTTACTTTTAGTCTTTTACGATCCCAAAACATTTTGAATTTTGTTAAGAATATATACTTTTCTATCAAAATATTTATGTACAACACCAATCAACCACATATTGAAAAGTGATTTACATACCTCACATTCAATACGTTAAAAAAAAGGGAAGTTTTTGAAAATAACCCTTCTTAAAAAACAAATTTTAAATTTGACCCCGAGATCAAATTATTAACAAAACTGATTTTGAGACTAGTTTGACCCCGGTCAGCGCGCCACGTTAACGCGCTGACTGGACGAAAATAAGTAACGACGGAGACGTGATCTCAGATCACGTCTCCGCATGCATGAACCCGTGCATGTCTCCAAACCCAATGTGGGTTGAGACGTGATCGGGTGGGGGGTCACCCGCGGGTCTCAACCCACAGGTGAGACATGCATGCATGGCCCCGCACGCACGCGAGGTGTTATGCGCGTGCGTGCAGGGTTTGATTATTTTTTTTAAGAAAAAAATTAAATTAAATTTTATAAAATTAACTAAATCATATAGTGAAAATTATAATTGATTTAATAAGGTTTAACTTTGATTGAAAATTAAAATTAAGTTTAAAATTTTAAATTCAAATTAAATTTTAAATTTAATATTCAAATAATATTTAAAATTTGATTTGATAAATTAACCATTTATAGAAAAAAATCAACAAGTGGAAAAAACAATTTATAAAAATTTAATTTTATAAGACAACCATTTATAGGTTAAACCCGACCTGAACTCGACCCAAAAACCCGACTTGAGCTCGAAATTCAATCGAATATCAATTTTCATTTAGCAGATTATCCATTCCCAAATACAAATAATACTCATCATAATCGGGTTGGACTTTAAATTATCTCTAACCCGACCCAATATTTCCCGCACGAACCCTTATCAATTCCTAAACAAAAAACAATCATATTTAATTTTGCAAAGCAACCATTTATATATATTTGCATGTAATGTTTTTTATAAATGATAGTTTTATAAAATTAAATTTTAAATATTATCTAAATTTTAAATATGATATGAATTATAAAATTTAAGCTTGATTTTAAATTTTAAATATTATCTAAATTATAAATTTTTATTTTTCAAAAAAAATTCCACTTGTTGACTTATTTATATAAATGGTTGTAAAAAGATGTACCATTTTTTTTTAATTTATCAAATCAAAATTTAAATATTATTTGTAAAATTTAATTTGAATTTAAAATTTTAAACTTAATTTTAATTTTAAATTAAAGTTAAGCCTTATTAAATCAATTTTAATTTTCACTATATGATTTGGTTAATTTTATAAAAATTTAATTTAATTTTTTTAAAAAAATTAATCAAACCCTTGCACGTACACGCAACGCCGCGCGTGTGTGCGGAGCCATGTGGGGAGACATTCATGCACGCATAAACCCGCCCCCGCGCGCGCGCATGCAGGCGGAGAACGTGTCCGAGATCACGTCTCCGTCGTGGCTTATTTTTGTCCAGTCAGCGCGCCAACGTGGCGCGCTGACCGAGGTCAAACTGGTCTCAGGGTCATTTTTGTTAATAGTTTTATCTCGGGATCAAATTTAAAATTGTTTTTTAAAGAGGGTTATTTTCAAAAATTTCACTAAAAAAAATTGACACAGAGACACTAACAAAACTGTTCCCGCGCGTGGTGATGCCAGAGTCGCGGGCCATAGTGAGGTACTTCGCAGAGAAGTACGCGGAGCGCAACCCGGGCCTGCTGGGTCGGACCCCGGAGCAGCGGGCGCTGGTGGACCAGTGGCTCTACGTGGACGCCATCAACTACGACCCCCACGTCTTCCCCATCGTCTTCAACCTCGTCATCCTCCCACGCATGGGCCTCCCCCCAAACCCCGCTCCCGCCATGGAATCCGCCAAAAGACTCGAGGAGGTCCTCGACATCTACGAAGCCCACCTCTCCAAGACAAGGTACCTCGCCGGGGACGAGTTCACGCTCGCCGACCTCACCCACATCCCCGCCACCCGGTTCGTGCTCGAGGAGGCCGGGATGGCTTCGCTTCTTGAAGGGAGGGAGAATCTGAAGGCGTGGTGGGTGGACATCTCCAGCAGGCCTGCTTGGAAGAAGGTCATGCAGCTTCTCAGAAATTGATGAGCTGATCAGAGGGTTTCACAATTTCTAAATGATATCAGCAAGTCATGAATAAATTCAAGTGTCTGTTTTTTTTTCTTAGATTGTATCATTAGGCGATTGAATGGGATTAGTTAAGTAGGTGTTTTTGTCTTGCACCGTTGATCCGGTCAGCACTGTCCCTTTTTTTTTAATATTTGTATTGGATCAGTGTTTTAACCCTATTTGTGGGGAATTATAGTGGAGACAGATTATATATAATTCGTCTCCATGAGACAGTATATATATAATACGTCTCCAGGGGATGGTATATATATATATATACCGTCTCCTGAGAACGTATTATATATACCCCGCCCCCGTAGAGAAACTCTATTCACCCCATTTTCACACCTTTTTTTCTCCCAATCAAAAGGCCATTTTCACCCACCCTATCCGAAAATTCACCCCCCAAACCAGTTCATATAACATTTCAATCAATTTTCAAATATTATTTTTAATTCAAAGGTAAACATCAAAATCCCTAAACAATTTCTTTTAATTTATTTTATTTATCCAATTGTTTTGATTTTATGTATTAAATTTTTTGTGTTTTTTATTATTATTGACATGTTGAATGTGTGATGTTTTGTTAAATTAAATGTTAACTTTTTGTGTTTGGTTTATTGAGAATTTCTTATTTGTCAAAATAGACTTTTAAAACTGAAAAAAAATATTTTAAAAATTTGTTTGTCATATAAAAAATTTAAAAAAAATTAAAAGGCCTTAGGAAAAAATTCGAAGGCATCTTAGGAAACATTTTTAAAAAATTTGAAGATCATTTAGGAAATATACTATGTATGTATTGTAAGAATGTTATATTATTTAATATACTTGTATGTGTTAGATGAATTTTTATATTATCAATTTACAAATATATTTACTAAGTTGAATAATTTATGGTTTAAATGATAAAGAAATCCAATGCCTCGTTAATGTACTATTTTAACGGAAGGATTGTTCAACGTTAAGGTACTTCATTTTATGAAGGTGGTACCAGGAAAACCACCATCATAAATAAGAAGATTTCTTATGTCGATTTGCTCCAAATGATGTACGATTTGACGAGGACCGATCCAAGTCGTTACAAATTGTCCATGAGTGCTGTACATCTCACTCACCACATTAAAAGTTTGGGTGTCCCTCTCGAAGATGATATGGGTGTGAAAATGATAATAATGTTGTATCTAAAGCATGTGCATGTCATTCAATTATGGTTAGAGAATGAATAGATTATACAAAGAGGTCGTGGTGAGATGAATTATGATGCAAAAGATTCATATCCACAGTCAGGCCTGTGCCATCCATAGCAATTGACATACCCTCTTCATCAGCACCTCCTGCTCCGAGAAAAGCTAAAAATAAAGGATTTATGAAAATATTTGGATGATTGTATTTATGGGACGACATACATATTTGAAGTATTTATGTATTTTTATTTGTGTTTATTGTATTTATACATTTTCATTTGTGTTCAGAAACAGGAGTCAAGTGATTGTAATGGAACTTATGTTTTATTTCCTTAAATTTATTTTATTATATATTTAAGCAAGATTTTCCATATAGAGTTTCAACAAAAAAAAATTCAGAGAAAATATTTTTTTCAAACCAAAGGTCTGGGGACGACATATATATACGTCGTCTCCAGGTGACGGCATATATACACATCGTTTCTAGGAGATGGCGTATATACACGCCGTCTCTTTTACATTTTTCCCTTGCCCCTGTTTTGAAATTTTACATGGGAGACGGCGTGTATATACTGTTGGAATTATGTCTCGATCCGGTGTATCACATCGGATGGCCATGATCAAACCATATTAGGTTGGGCACCTAATAAGTAAAATATTATTTAAGATTTGATCTTAATTAATATTTAAAGTGAATCTCCTAAAATAGGAAACAATATTTGTTTGTTAATTAGGAGAGTAAATATCTCTTAATTAATGGGAACAATATTTGTTTGTTAATAAGGAGAGTGAATATCTCCTAATTAATGGAAATAATATTTGTTTATTAATTGGGAGATTACTTGGGGAAGAAGTTATTTATCTCTATAAATATCTTCTAGGGTTTCATGGCAAGACACGGCAATGTATACAATGTAGAGATTCTAAGGGAAGGTTGAGAGGTTCTAAGAGAGGGTAACTCCATGGGAGAGTTTGTGAGTCTCTTAATGTATCTCAACTATCAAAGTGGATTATCTGTTTTTTGCCCCGTGGATGTAGGCTTAGACCGAACCACGTATATCTTGTGTTCTTCGTGTGATGTGATGTTTTCGTTCTTGTGTTTGATCTCGGGTTTGTTGGTGGCTTCCGCAGATTGCCTTCCCAACAGTTGTATCAGAGCTCCAGGTTTTGACCTAGGAGGACGAGAATTGAAGAACGAGGATCAATGATGACACGGGTCGATGAATTCATACCATCGACGAATGTATTGTTGGAAATTTCAACAACGGTGTGTCGTACATGGTTTCACGCGAAGAAGGAGAAAAAAAAATCATGCAAGGTTGCATGGAGCTCTCGGTGGTGGAAGCTGCACATCTATTCAAGTGTGCGATGATGATACCAATTTGTTGCGGGTCCAAGATCCACCGAGAAGCAGACGTGCAGAGACGCTCGGGGTGCAAAGTTCGCAGTGACACGCGGAGGCACGTGGGCGAATCACGTGAAGCGTGGGTGCGGAGTTCGTACTAGAAGAAGATGGAACAGTGCAACACGATTTAAGGCGTTCTGAACCGGGTATGGGAGGAACGGCCCCATGTGGTTCGATTAAAAGAGCGAGTCCAGTCATCTCGCTAGCGCGGTGTGGCATGTTCAAGGTGGAGGTAAGATCCAGATCTTCTTCGAAAATCGACGAGGAGCGTGGTGCATGTGAAATCAAGTCATGGCATTGACTTGAGGATGTGCGATTACTGAGTCTGACTCAAGGGTTGATCCATGATAAGGCGAACGCAGGCTTGTGGATCCAACAAGATTGGGCGGTGCAGACGTCCGGGGGAAGAAATTCCTAAAATCCATTCAAGGTGGAGTTCTGCGGAGCGGGTTTAATGCACAAAAAGACTCATGATAGCGACTTGAAGACTGGTGAAGCTCAAGGAAGTCGAAGACCACTTGATTGCAGGTGGAGGTGCATGGTTGCTCGCGTGATAGTGCTTCAAGGATGACATGGAGTAAAGTGGAGACATCAACGGAAATCTTCTAAGGGGTTCGAGGAAGTCCGAGCGTACCGGATACGAGCCAAGGTGGAGATTTGTTGAGATTATGTCTCGATCCGGTGTATCACATCAGATGACCATGATCAAACCATATTAGGTTGGACACCTAATGAGTAAAATATTATTTAAGATTTTATCTTAATTAATATTTAAAGTGAATCTCTTAAAATAGGAAACAATATTTGTTTGTTAATTAGGAGAGTAAATATCTCTTAATTAATGGGAACAATATTTGTTTGTTAATTAGGAGAGTGAATATCTCCTAATTAATGGAAATAATATTTGTTTATTAATTGGGAGATTATTTGGGGAAGAAGTTATTTATCTCTATAAATATCTTCTAGGGTTTCATGGCAAGACACGGCAATGTATACAATGTAGAGATCCTAAGGGAAGGTTGAGAGGTTCTAAGAGTGGGTAACTCCATGGGAGAGTTTGTGAGTCTCTTAATGTATTTCAACTATCAAAGTGGATTATCTGTTTTTTTGCCCCGTGGATGTAGGCTTAGGCCGAACCACGTATATCTTGTGTTCTTCGTGTGATGTGATGTTTTCGTTCTTGTGTTCGATCTCGGGTTTGTTGGTGGCTTCCGCGATGGCCTTCCCAACATATACACCATCTCCCTTATTAATTATGTTTATACATGAGGCGATTTATATATATGCCGTCTCCTGTATAAACTTAAAAAAAACGGCCAGCGCTGACGTGACAACGTTGACCGGGTCAATGAGGCTAGTTTTTACTAATATTAATTTTTGTGAATATTAATTTTTGTAGGGTTAAAAGTGCTAATTACCCTTAATATCAGAGAGCCATTTATCATGGATAAATTTTGAAAACTATCCCCATTCAATTGACCAGTCAACGCATCACATCCAAAAATTATCATACAGGTAGAGATGTGATATTTGTCTCACAGATGAGACATGATTACTAATCACATCGACGTGTCCCCGTAAGTGCATGGGTGGCGCACGCGCAGGGTGAAGACTTGATTATTTTTTTATTTTTTTCTTTAAGTACAGGATATTATGTTGTACTAGGTGCTGGAAAATTAATACAATGATCTAATATGGTAAACAAGCACGAGAAATTAAGTAGAGAATCAATTCCCAAATATAAATAATATGTATCATAATTTTTTTCTCCTTTTATTCTAAAAACCGTGATTTTTCTGTAAAAAAATTTAGAACAAACACCCAAAAAAAATTCACATCAATTTATTATTTTTTTATAATAAAACTATAATATAGATTCGGAGATGGTTAAATCTTTTTTTTAAAAAAAAAGTCACGTTTTTTAAAAGAAAAAAAAAGAAGTGAGGCCTTATCTTTTCTGGATTATCTCTAACAAAACATTACTTTGAAGAGGAGAAAAAAAATTATGATGAGTATTTTTTATATTTGGGAATGAATCCTCTAGTTAATTTTTCGTGCCTGTTTTTAATTTTTTCAACCCTATTGTGATCTATTTATCCATATTTATAAGTAAATTGTAGTATAATGTCCCGTCGAAAAAAAAATTCAGTCTCCCCTAATAATCACATCTTCTCTGTGGGGGAGACGTGTCTCCCCCGCGTGCTCATGGGTCTGCGTGTGTGCATAGGGGGAGGGGGTTAGGGGGTGAAGCGGGCACGTTGATCGGTCAAAACAGGCTTAGGGCTGGTTTCGCAATTCAACTGTTCTTGGGGTCAAAACTGAATTTTTTTTCAAGGGTTGTTTTTGAAATATTTTTATTTTATTAATTATTCCTTCATCCATCATGTTTTAAGGTGAATTGTTATTCGGTGCATTCAAATGGCCTCTGAATTGTTATCATGATCTAACTCGTCTTGTGGTGGATATATATATCCTTCCTCGCGCTGAACGAGTCATGCCTGATAACCTCATTAGCAATACGAAAAACAGAGAGAAGCCTGAGTTTGGAAATAGGTTTGGCCAGAGAGCTTTTTGGGAATTTCTGTTTTTATAAAAAAAACATGGTTAATATGAACTCATTTTCAAAGTCAACATTACCAAAGATCTTAACTATTGAAAGAAAAAAAACTAAAACAATTTTTATTTATAAAAAACAGTTTTTAAATGTGTTTCTTAAAATAATAATATTTAAAATAGTCTTATACATATTTTAATTTTTAAACCACAGTAAACAATTTCTAATTATATATATATTTTTATAAAAAAATGTATATAAATAAATAAAAATATAAAAATTATTAACGAGATATATACCCATGCGAGATATCTTGAAAACTCTCCACCAACTCTATTCCGTCAAGACCAGATCCGGGGCCCGAGAGCAGACCAACTTGGGCTGGGCTGGGCCACAATCCCGTCCGGTCCAAGAATTCGTGATTACAGCTATAACCGGTGCGTTTGAAAAAATAAAAAAATAAAAAATAAAAACTAGGGTTACAGGAGGTGGAGAAGATGAAGCCATGGGAGCAGCACTCGGCGGTGATAAGCCTCCCTCGATACGATTACAGAGCACCGTCTTCTCTTCTCGATCGCCCCCACTCCGGCTTCCTCATCACCTGCACCATCAGTCAGTCGTTCCCCCTCTTTGCATCGGATTCATCTTTTTTTTTTTTTTTTTGTTCATCTTTGGTTCCATTGAATTCATCGATCAAAATTAATAGCAAAAGAAGTAACAATTTTATCTCTTTTTTATCCTCTTTTTTTTCTAGAGCGGGAAAAAAGTGCTACAAAAGAAGCGATTTCAATCCTTGAAAAGGTGAGATATAGTATGCTCATTTGATTTTATATTCCAGCATCCTCTTTTGATTTATACCCTACCCATTGATGTGAACATGAATTGTGCTTGTCATAAGGATGAGATCTTCACAACTGTCTCACTTAGACTCGGTGAATCTTGAATGAAATTGATTTCAGCTGGGTATTTTCTATTATTCAAAATCATGAGCCAGTGATTGTGTAAGTGACTTGGGGGGGGGGGGGGTATCATTGTTTTGAGGGTCCGTTGATGACTATCCCCACGTGTTATTTCTTGATGTCCAAACATACTTTGGCATACTCATGCTGAAAAAACACATGGCCGCACATGCTATAATATGGAAGATTGGAGGCCTTTGAGAGTTTGAACCCTGTTCGAACGGGGTTTGTTCCAACCTTTAGGCGTTCGAACATGGTTCATTCCCAAATTCTTCAGGCATTCGAACCTCGTTTGAACGGTGTTCGTTCTAGCCTTTAGGCATTTGAATCTTGTCTGATCGGGGTTCGTTATATTCAAACGGAAATTCAGATGACCCATATTCTAATTTTTTTGGGTTAAAAAATATATAATGTGCGACCTTATGTAGCTTACGCGGACCAGACCACATGTGTCCACACTTTCATTTTAAACATTTTTGTCCAAAAATACTGAGTAGTTATTGAGTTATGCAGCTAGGTATTCACAACAAGGTTGTATACTTGCATCTTAGTCAAGGTAAATTTTACTATGTCAATTTTTGAGCAGAGAGAAATTAAGAAATCGGTCTGAATTGTTAAAGATAAAGTATTGAACTTTTTTCATGTCTTTTTTTCTGATTTTAATACCATCCTAAACTATGTTTTTCTAAGAGTGCTTGCTGGATTAGTTTATATACTACATTCATCAGATACTTTTTTCAAGTAATGTGACAGTCAAAAGCAATTATAGCTTATCTTGTGTAAAGTGTACCTTTTCTTATCCATTATTCCTTAAACCGCTGAATGCCTACGCCAAAAATAAGTTTTTTACTTTTTTTTTATAACTTTTAATGGATTTTTTTCTTAATTATTTGATTTCTACAGCATTTATGTTCATTGAAGAGCAACAATTCAAACATAATGGAATCTTCGGATTCCGATGTTTCTGTGAAGAAGAGAAAGGTTTGCTTTGAGGAAGCTGATAATGAAAATTTGAAGGACACTGAAGGAGAGGAAACTACCAATGAATTAAGTGTTTCTGGTAAAGATTCTACCCAAATTATTTAATATTGTACTTAAATAAATTCCTGATTTTAGTTTATTTACTTATATTAGTTTGATAGGTTGAAAAGCTTAAGTCATATATTTCGAGATGTGTGTGTTCACGACTTATTAGGATCTCTCAAAACAGGGGAAGGTGCAGATGATCCCACTTTGTCTTCATCTAATATGAGTGAGAATAAGACAGGGACTCTCATTCCTTCACTGGTGAAGCTGACACGGAGCGGCTTACTTCTGTTTACCTTCTCAAACAATAACTTCTCTCCTGTCAATATAGTGTCAGACATTTTGCAACCTCATAGTTCAAGGGATCTGCGAGCACCCCGGTAAGAGAACTACGTTTTTCTCCGTAAAAGATAATTTAGGCAGTCAGATAAATTCTTTACATTCTTCTAAGAATTAGAGTTTATCTCTTACTCGTCTTTCTTTAATCTTAAAATTCTATGTCATGTGATACAACTTGATTTTATGATCACAAGAACCATTGCCTTGCCTGTGTAGTATAGCATTTGCAGTTATGTTGTTGTTTATTTCAGACCATGGCAGAGTGGACTGTGCCTATGGTGTTAATGATGCATTGATGGTCCACTTCTATTGCAGATGGTGCCATCGTATCTTTCCTATTCAATCAACTTGTAGTCTGAAAAAAGATGATATTCATGCTGTTGTATCAAAGCTTTTTAAGCAATATATGGATGATGAAAAGAAAAAAATTGAAGGACCAATCAAGGTATCATCTTTACTACTGTCACATATATTTGCATCTTAATGTTCTGAAATGGCCTTTCTTTTTTTACTGATACCACAGTTTTTCATTTACACTATATGTTATTTCCTAATTGTGCAATAGAGGAAGGGTAAATGTCTGTAGCTACTGTTCGTGGTAGAATGTCTAGATTTTTTTAGACATCATGTCAACATGTTTGAATTAATATTTTTTTTGTTGGGTAAGCTCAATTAATATTCTCATTAAGCCAGTCTTACCAAAAATATAATTACATGTGACCTCCAATTTAGCTTCTACCACATCATCCAAGATGTATTCCTGTGTCATATACCTCATTGGATGCATCCTTGTATAATATCAGAAGCCACTACCATAAGAACAAGGCCAGTACAAGATGAATTAACAAGCCCATCAAGATCTGACAGGTTTACAATCCCTGAACAAATCATGTGAGGCTTTCAGATCATTCTTCATAATGCCTTGAAAGAATGAGTGAATGCAAGATGGCATTAGCACAGCGGTCTCAATGGAGACACACAACCCAGCAAGGTGTTCTAATGATTCTGAATGTGATTTTTCATGAGAAACTGGTCCTTTATCTTCCTTGCTTGCCATGGAATGCTCTGCTTCTAATGATTCTTTGAACAAGATTTTGAGTTTCTCTCAAACCAAACTCTCCTGATGGCACGTCCAACCTGATTGCCAAAGATAATCCTCGAGGCAGTCCCTGCATTTCAAGGACATTGATTCACATCATGTCACCCCTGAGTGCCTCCTCAATAACGAGCTATTCATTTAAATCAATGCTATTATGTAAAGCAAAAAAAAAAAGTTTGCACTAATCAATGAACATATGAGCTGATATCTCTTATATATCTTGGGGTTGTAATAAAAATACATGCATTTTGTAATGTTATGACTCGCGACTGTATTGTTCTTTCTCCATATGTGGGTTCCTCTTTGAGTTTTGGTCATACATATTTCTTTTAAATATTCCAGACAATTCCACAAAAGTGTGAGATAAACAATTACCAAAACAAAATGCCTCACACTATATTCTAGTTTGCAGTTGGGTATAATAGAAGAGGCATTGAAGAGACAGAGATGAAGAATCAGAAATCTAAGGAAGGCAGCTCTAATGGACCAACTTTGATGAACCGAGATGACTGTTTCAAGATTGTGGCTGGTGCAGTTAAGGAAATTGCTCCGGATTCAGTGGTGGATCTAAAAAATCCCCAGGTAATTTCTCTTTCGTGACAGGATTTTTAGGGGTCGACTCTTCGTCTGCATCTTTCTTCATAGTTTGCCCAAGAACTCTTGTTTGAAAGTACTTTTCCAAAACAGTAATAGATTTTTAATCCACCACCACTTAAGATTTAAAGACTCGAGGTACTGTTTTGGTCCAGAACATGCCTTGCTTGATCTGGCTTATCTTTTCTAATCAAGTCTGTGATCCTCCCACAACAATATGAGTGAGTGGACTAATTGTGATGACCATCTCCAGGTAGCTGTGTTTATAGAGTTATTACCCATCTCTGGATTGCCCCAGGGAGCATTTGTTGTTGCAGTCTCCATTCTTCCAAGTGAGCTCATAACCACAAAGCCACGTCTCTGTGTGAAGGCTTTGGTTGTAGATGCCAAAACCACCAAGGAAAAGAAGAGATAATGGATCCCTTCAGGAATATCAGCAATTATCACCAACTGTAATTGCAACATTGCGCACCAATAACAATGACAGGATCTCTGGAACCTGGAAGAGCGCATGTCAAGAACAGATATCATGTTATGGATTATGTATTATTGTTATGTCATGGGAGAAATATTGGTGCATGCAGCGGAGGGTCAATAAATTAGAAATCCAATGTATCTTGATTTTTAACTGAGTGGTTATCCTTGGAACTGATTGTTAAGTTGAACACTGTTGCGTTATGGTCTATATTTTCAATGGGTCTTTAAACCTTTACAGAGAAAAAAAATGAAAGAAAAGGTTGGTGTTGGTCTCTTCTATGTTTTTTAAATTGTCTGGAAGATTTCGAACAACCTAGAATAGTTTTGGTTCTTTTTTTTAGCCTGGTGCAACCTAGAATAGTGTTAATAACAAATTCATATGTATTTATTGATCCGTTCTAATTTTTAAATTATATATATTTCGTGTATCTTTATAAAAATAAATTATGTACTTTAATGATATATATAATCAGGCTCTTCTTTAAAATGAGAGTTGAGAATAATGAGGTGTATGAGAGTAAAATGAGTTCAGTGCAACAACACTTCTTAAAATTGACACCCATCAATATAATCAGGCCCCAATATCAGAGTATCACAACACCCATGGGCATTGGCAAACAAAACCATTTCGTTGGGCCTTCAATAGTTGTTTGCTAACACACTGTCTATTTTATAGTTTCATTTATATATTAGAAATAGTTCCCCAGCCATTTATACACTTTATTTGTCGAGTGTATATTGTTTCTAGTACAGTATGTACTCCACTAATATACTGTATTGACATTAATGTTTTATATTTTTTATAAAAAAAATATGTACTGGTTTACATAGATATATGTTTCTTTTTTTATAATAATAAATATTTTGTTAGACAAATGTATATTTTAAAAAAATCAAAATGTCTAAAAGCTGCACACCATTTTCCTTTTCAAAATAAACGAATGCACTCATTTTCAGCTTCCCGTATCTCTTCTTTTATATCGTCTATCTTATACAGCATTTTCTCACCGAACTCCTTGCACATAATAACTCAACAAAGCAAATGAAAAGCATTCTAATCAACATCATTGAACAGTATTTTAGTGTATACATGTAAAGGTGTCATAAATTGAAAACTCCTTTAAATTTAGGTAAACCAATGAAAGTTGCTTTTCCATTAAAAGATCAGAAGATGTCAAAACAAGGCCTTACTCATCCATTCAAAGAAAGAAAAAAAAAGAGATTTACAACCATCTGCAAGTAGAAGAATCACAGAGAGACATGGAGAGGTCTAGATTTATATGGTGTCCATCCGAGTGCACCGAAGGCTCATGGAAGGCTTCGCTGCTCTCGCTCACAGATGAAGCGTTGCTCCGATGTGTTGGATGCAGTGATAGCGATAACGATAATTCACAATCATCGGATCCTTGTCTGTGCTCCTCATCAGTGACTCTGACTGTGAATGGCTCCTCGGCCTTGGCCTTCCTTGTTATATGATCATCCGGTCTAATGAACTGTCATGACATGATAATTGATAAGAGTGACATAAATTTTGATCTTGTAGCACACTAGAGTTTATGTGATAAAGTGTGGAGAAAG
Source organism: Acorus calamus (assembly GCA_030737845.1). Classification (NCBI taxonomy): domain Eukaryota; kingdom Viridiplantae; phylum Streptophyta; class Magnoliopsida; order Acorales; family Acoraceae; genus Acorus; species Acorus calamus. Next base: position 33,336,546 of record CM060868.1, on the reverse strand, counting down.
CAAATAATTTTTTCAAGTATGTAATTGTTTATGCATAAGATGGATACTAGGTACAAATTTTTCTAAGTGAACCAAAAGAGTACCATTGGTAGAATTTTATTTAAGAAGCTTTCAATTTTTTATTGGTTATTGATCTCCCTTGATAATAGAATTGTATAAGATATATTTATACCTAATGTTCAAAATGAATCTTCAGTGAAATACTGTTCTTGATGATACATCAAGAAGAGGACATAGTCAATAAAATGTAATAATTCAAAAAATTAAATTATTGTCAGATTGACCAACTTTCTGAAAATTTTAAGCTGTATCAAATAACACAACAAGCAAATATGACCACCAAATAAACCATAAAATAATGTTTCCTGTCCACCTAATATGGAAAAAGGGTTCATGCATGTGTACCATGCAAAATGGAGATATCAATTGATGACCTGGTTTTCTATCTATTCATTTATTCACTTCTGAAAGCAATAAATAGGAAGTCACATAATAGTCAAAGCAAAACAAATGAAGCAAAACTGATTCAAGTGGCGATAATAATATACTTGCAAGAAACCATGATTTCTTTTTTTTTTAAATCTCAGCTTCTATGAAATGAAAGGTCCAATAAAGTTGGTGAAACATTGACTACCAAACTTGTTGAACAATATTCTCACCACGGAAAGAAATATAGGAGCTTGTTTCTTTAACAGTCTGATGGACTCGACCACTCACATTATATATATTGAATATAAAAATGAAACATGCATTCTATCATACATGCATGCAACATGCCAGCCCAATCAGGGCAGACCCTTGAAAAGATTGGTCAAGGAGTTGATCGAAATGGGAAAGAATCACAGTCCTACATAAAGAACCCTGTACCAGTGAATCTGTACAGAGAGAGTTTGTGTGTGTGTGTGTAATTGAGAGAGAGAGAGAGAGAGGGTTGGGTAGTACCTTGAAAGGGTGAGATTCTTGTTCAAACAAGTACCCACTACCACAACCTCCAAAGAGATTGAGCTTACAAAGATCAGAAGCAGCATCTGCAAAGAAACCTGATGTTTCAACAGCATCTCTTTGCCATCTGAGACCCTCTTTTATTCTCCCCTTTTCATTTATGACTCTCAGATAATCACCCATTGAGTACGAAGTGTTGGCATCCTCACACATTCTTTGGCTACTTTGTAACCTCTCCACACAAACCCTATTTTTCACCCAAAAATAATAATAATAATTAAACAAAGAATAAGAAACCAAAAGATAGAAAGGTTTCATGTGAAGAAAAGCAAGCTAACCTTTTGAGGGGAGGAGATGTAAGACTACAACCATCATTAGCATCAACACTACTCTCATTGGGAGAATGGTTTCTCTGTTGTGTGGGTTGCAAATCTGGCACAATAAATAAAACCAATTAAAAAAAAAATTTGGGGGGGATTTTTTTTAAATGTTCAAACAAAACTCCTTGACTTGTCATGTTGTGGACGTGCAAAAGTTGTGTGTGTACAGAACTTTAGGGGGAAAAAAAAATTATATACATGTACAAATGTGAGTGAACCATTTAAAAAGCATGAATTTGAAAAGCAAAACAAAATGGAAGAAAAGAAGAATATTTGAGTTTCTTTTTTTTTTCTTTTCATTTCTTGCTGAAAAGCAGCTTTGGGAAGCAATCAAGAAAAGATTCAGAGAGGCTCTATTCACGAAGCTTAAACCAACGCAGAGAAAAAGATGATACTGCATAAACTGATACGTCTGTGATATACACTTGTGCAAGAAAACATAATCAAATGAGAGAACAAAAAGAAGAAGAAAGTGAACATATATATACCTGGTGGTCCTGGTCTGTTCATATCATTCTTTGTGCTTCTGTACATCTGAACAATGACAAAAAAAAAAAATCAAATTTTTATTTGAAACAAATAACATTCCTGAACCGAACTTTAGAAAAGTTGGTTAGCACACCCTCCTTGTAATTAAATCCTGGGGCACCAATCTCACCCCCCCCCCCCCCCCCCCCCCACACACAAAAAAAAATCCCTATAGGGAAATGCAAGCACGTAGAGATCAAAATTCATACCTGGAGATGGCTCTTGACATGGGAAATGGTGAGTCCCCTAACATCCATAAGTTGAAGAACTAGTTTAGGAGTTGCCTCTATAAAACAAAATTACAAAACAAAACACACAAAAAATTTAATAAAATTAAAATTAGAACACAAATGAAGAGAATCTATTCAACAAAAAAAAATTGAAGCGATGAATCAATAATATGCTTACTCTCTTGCCCTCCAAGTTTCTCAATAGCATGAACAAAGCAGTGGTGAAGATCAGGAGTCCATTTCAAACGAGCCACCTTTGATCGAATGTACTGTCTCACAGCTCCATTTCTTCCATTACAACTCCCCATTCTTTCCCTCTTCAAGTACTTGGTCTCTTCTCCTCCCAACAGAAGTTTTTTTTATTCTTTGGGTACGCTTTCCTCTAAATGGGACCTCTCAACATCACATATAGACCATTATATAATAATCCGGGTTCCTCTCAAAAGCAACACTAGCAGGACATCACAAATAACTAAATACACTATATAGAGATTGGACTCGTAATAATGAGAGAGAGAGAGAGAGAGAGAGAGAGAGAGAATAAGTTTGGGTTTCTTCTAATGTTCTCTACCTATCCAAAAAAACATATGTTGTTCTATGAAATCTTGTCTCAAACGGTCAAAACCCTTTCACGTCAAGGAAGTCAACTATATTGGTGACGCAAAGTGAAACCCATGAAAACAAAACAACATCTATTAAATATATAAATACTTGGCCGATTCTCTCTTACGATTTCAATCAATCAATCACGGCCAAAAATCTTGCGACGACGGTGCCAACTTTTGTTGAAAAAAAAAACCTAAACAACTCAATGTGTGTTTCTCTCTGTCTCAACAGTGTGTGTGACTGTGTGTGTTCCAACTTCGAAGTTTGTATGGAAGGGTCGCTTAATATGTCTGGCTCTAATAATAAATGGTGGTGGTGGTTTTGGGGAAAGTGTGGAAGTAGGGACTATTTTATTCCACTGTATTTTGTCATGTTATATTACCCTTTCCCATGTATCCATGGAATTCAAGTGAATAATACAAACATTTTCTTTTTCACAAGGGTTTGCTTCAATTAAACACTTGTTATGTATGTGGACAAATGATGTACTAGATATGTGAGACATTTTTTAGAGAGATAATTCTCATGCCTAATATATTGACATCGCTTTGTTTTGTTTGATTGATTACATGGTTATTCATGAATGATTTATTTTATTTTATGGATTGTTCAATCCGATTCATGTGATTATGTATTGCGATTTATGAATAATTTAAATTTTATTCATAAGTTATTAAGTTTTTTATAAATAATTTTCTCTTCAAGAAACATCTCACATGCCTAGGAGGCTTAGACATGAGGTGTCCGTACCCCCAATAAAGTATTGGATTTAATTTCAAAAGTCTAGATCAAAATTTTAATAAGTTGAATAAAGAAACTAGTATATTCTACTTTAAATACACACACACAACTCTACGAATTCAATGTGAATGTAAATAGTGATGTTCTTGTAACCAAATTATAGCCTAAAACTTCATTTAGTACGTCCTTATAAACTCTTACAACGTTGTTCAACTGACATCAAAATTTCATAAATTCAATGATTGCCTCCGAAATCATTCACATTGAAAACTTTTGTAAACCCTCAAAAATGAAATTGACCTATTCTTCTAACTATTCATGGAAAAAATTAAAACTGTGTTAGAACAGGAAATTTGGCCAGACATGAACTATGGTGAGCTGTTCATCAATTGTTCCATTTACCAAAACACAATTCTTTTTTTTTACAGTAGTATTGAATCTCAAATTAATGCATGCAAACAAAGGGAAAAGAACATTACATAATTATGTCACGCCAAACAAGAATAAACAAAGGGGGTGGCAATTATACCCACAAGGACATACAGCAGCCCCATATCAGCTTCGCATACATGTGTTTGATGCCCTAATCCGTACAAATATTCCTGAAATGCCTGTGCTCGTTTTATTCCAAAGCCCTAGCTCTTCATGTACCCCTGACCACTATTAATAAAGATCCTCTTCAATGAAATAACTTTGATATATCTAAAAACCAAGTTCATTGCACCCGTATAAATATGTATATGTGTGTGTATGTATGTATGTATTCTTAAGAGAATAAAAAGTTGTTCCTCAATGGTATGAAAATTCTTGTTCAAATATGAAAATGGGGGCAGTACAGATTGCATGGAGGTGGCACTGTACATTCCTGTGTGTGTTAAGCTTTTATTGGTGGTACAAACTTTGTGGGGGAATTAATGGGAAGTGGGGGTGCTGAAATTATTCCATTGGAGGAGGGGGCATGATTTGTAGGGCAATGGGAGACTGTGACCTCGAATCGGATCAGATGGCAGAACTGCATGTGCACCCTATCTTGGTTGAACCAAACAAATATGCCCAATATCAGGTGCCTTTTATTTATTTATTTGGGGATAAAAATAAATCAGTCCCTTAATTTTATTAGGTTAACAATAGGATAAATTATTGTGGAACATTATATCTTATTCGGTATGAAAAAAAAAACAAAGTGGGGACAATTTTGTTGTCCTGATTTTAAAATTAAAATGAAGATTTTTTTGTTATTGTTTGGACTAAATATTGGAATAAATATTTATCATCATTTTATTGATTTTGATAAATATAAATAAGGAAAAAAATTAATAAAAAAATTTATCATGAAAATTGTATAATTTGTTTTCAAAATCTAATTAGGTTTACTATGATATTTTTCTTTTTTTGATAATTTATCTTTAAAATCTTATCATGATAAATATGATAATTTATGTTCAATGTAGCTAGCAATTCATTTTGTTTGTATAAAAAAATATATTAAATTACGGATTTTTTTTGGAGGTTTGAATAGAAATGGAGATGTCTTGTTGTACATAGCCATTATCTGCATTTATAAATAAAAAGCCATTATCTGCATTTATAAATAAAAAAAAATTGAATTTGTTGTTTCAAATAAAATTTGGAAATTAATAGACATTTATCCTCCATATCTTGTCCCTTTACAAAATGAGGCAAGAGAGTTGGCGAGTGAGCAAATGCATTTAACTGAAAGTCATGTACTAGTAAAATATGTAAACTAAGTGTGAGCTAAACAACACAACCGATATGTAAATGGATTTTTTTTTTTTAAGTATTATATACATAACTTTGTATGTGTATATATATATATATATATATATATATATATATATATATATATATATCAATGAATTACACATATATTTATAATAAAATAAATAAATAATACATATATTTTTCAACAAAACATCTCTTTTAAAAAAGACATAGACATTGAGGTTGCATATATGAATCATGTATAAACAGCATGATAGTCAGATGAGAGGTAACCTGAAGTTGAGCGTTAATTAGCTATCAATGTATCTAAAAAATAATAAATATCATAACATTGTAAGTAATAACATTTAAAAGCTTAAGCATTAAATAGTGTCAAATTCCCATCCCTTAGGTCATTGACCTAATTGTATGGGAAATCTCCTCCCTGATCTGAGGGACCCTGGCTCAAGAGCTGTAATTTGTGCGTATTATCATTTGGATTGGACAGATGACCCCAGTCTTTCTATTATTAAGTTATAATGTTGTATATTTTACCTATGATATCGACTAATAAGTTAAGGGACTGTGGACATGCTGTGTCAATGTGTAACATAATGTGTACTCTACTGGTGACATAATAAGACACATTGCTTGACAAATTCGAGATCCATCGATATCACTCTCAAAAACACACACTCACAATAGTTTATGAAAGGCGACAAAGAATAAAAATGTTTGTTTGTGAGTTTTTAGTCATAAAAGAGAGTATAACTAATGATAAGAAATGGCAGTGGCATACTGTGTGTACAGAACCCTCTCCATTGAATCAATATTCCCTTCTTTAATTCTGACTCGTGGTTCTTCAATTAACACCGACATCCTAAAGTTGAATTGCCTCTATTTATGTACAGTGTGTGTGTATATATATATATATATATATATAGGGAGTCGATTAGGTGCGGTTTACGATCGGTGCGGTGCGCGATCACGGGCCGTCGATCACGGGTCCATCGCATCAAACGGGGTCGATTAGGTGCGGCAGGTGCGGCGGCGACGTGGGCCGTTCGATCGCGGGTCCATCGCATCCAACGGTCGACGTGAATCGCACTCCGACCGTCCGATGCGATGGACCCGTGATCGACGGCCCACGATCGACGCCGCACCTGCCGTTCGCCGCAGGTAATCGGCCCCATATATATATATATATATATATATATATATATATATATATATATATATATATATAGGGAGCCGATTAGGTGCGGTTTACGGTCGGTGCGGTGCGCGATCACGGGCCGTCGATCACGGGTCCATCGCATCGGACGGTCGGGTGCGATTCACGTCGACCGTTGGATGCGATGGACCCGCGATCGGACGGCCCACGTCGTAAACCGCACCGACCGCATACCGCACGTAATCGCGACCATATATATATATATATATATATATATATATATATATATATATATATATATATAGGGAAGTGATTACGTGCGGTCGGTGCGTCCGCGATCACGGGCCGTCGATCACGGGTCCATCGCATCGGACGGTCGGGTGCGAATCACGTCGACCGTTGGATGCGATGGACCCGCGATCCGACGGCCCACGATCGCGACCGCACGACCGCACGACCGCATATTATCACTCGCGTATATATATATACCCGTATACGGCCCACGATACGCCGCACCTATATCGGCCCCATATATATATATATATATATATATATATATATATATATATATATATATATATATATATATATATATACCGTTGGATGCGATGGACCCGCGATCGAACGGCCCACGTCGCCGCCGCACCCGCAGTTCGCCGCACGCTATATATATATATATATATATATATATATATATATATATATATATATATGGGCCGATTAGGTGCGGCGAACGGCAGGTGCGGCGTCGATCGTGGGCCGTCGATCACGGGTCCATCGCATCGGACGATCGGGTGCGATTCACGTCGACCGTTGGATGCGATGGACCCGCGATCGAACGGCCCACGTCGCCGCCGCACCTGCCGCACGCCGCACCTAATCGCCCCCGATATATATATATATATATATATATATATATATATATATATATATATATATAGGGATCCGATTACATGCGGTTTACGGTCGGTGCGGTGCGCGATCACGGGCCGTCGATCACGGGTCCATCGCATCGGACGGTCGGGTGCGATTCACGTCGACCGTTGGATGCGATGGACCCGCGATCGAACGGCCCACGTCGTAAACCGCACCGACCGCACACCGCACGTAATCGCGACCATATATATATATATATATATATATATATATATATATATATATATATATATATATATATATATATATATTATGCGGTCGGTGCGGTCGTGCGGCGTCGACCACAGGCCATCGATCGCGGGTCCATCGCATCAGACCGTCGGATGCGATGGACCCGTGATCGGACGGCCCGCGATCACGACCGCACCTAATCGTTTCACTATATATATATATGGTTGTGATTACGTGCGGCGTGCGGTCGGTGCGGTTTACGACGTGGGCCGTCCGATCGCGGGTCCATCGCATCCAACGATCGACGTGAATCACACCCGACCGTCCGATACGATGGACCCGTGATCGATGGCCCGTGATTGCGCACCGCATCAACCGTAAACCGCACTTAATCGCGACTATATATATATATATATATATATATATAGAGTCGTGATATTATACGGTCGTGCGGTCGCGATTCACGGGCCGTCGATCACGGGTTCATCGCATCGGACGGTCGGGTGCGATTCACGTCGACCGTTGGATGCGATGGACCCGCGATCGGACGACGCACGTCGAATCCGCACGACCGCACCGACCGCATATTATCGAAAATCTATATATATATATATATATATATATAGGGAGCCGATTAGGTGCGGTTTACGGTCGGTGCGGTGCGCGATCACGGGCCGTCGATCACGGGTCCATCGCATCGAACGGTTGGGTGCGATTCACGTCGACCGTTGGATGCGATGGACCCGCGATCGGACGGCCCACGTCGTAAACCGCACCGACCGCATACCGCACGTAATCGCGACTATATATATATATATATATATATATATATATAGAGAACCGATTACGTGCGGTTTACGGTCGGTGCGGTGCGCGATCACGAGCCGTCGATCACGGGTCCATCGCATCGGACGGTCGGATGCGATTCACGTCGACCGTTGGATGCGATGGACCCGCGATCAGACGACGCACGTCGCAAACCGCACCGACCGCAAACCGTACCTAATCGTCGGCATATATATATATATATATATATATATATATATATATATATATATATATATATATATATATATAGGGATGCGATTACGTGCGGTGTGCGGTCGGTGCGGTGCGCGATCACGGGCCGTCGATCACGGGTCCATCGCATCGGACGGTCGGGTGCGATTCACGTCGACCGTTGGATGCGATGGACCCGCGATCGGACGACCCACGTCGTAAACCGCACCGACCGCATACCGCACGTAATCGCGACCATATATATATATATATATATATATCACTGCATTCCTTCGTGTGATTCTTTGCAAAAGGAGAAACAATTATAATTAGATCTTGGAATTTCTTGGAATTTATTTTTTGGAATTTGGGATGATTAGATAATCATTACAAAGAGAATTTTAGAGACAGCTTTGTGTTGTTGAATATGGTTAACAAATTATTCCAATAGCTTTTGTCCCCATGTAATCTTTCGGATCCACTATCAAATCTCAACGATATCAATTTGCACAACTAATTCTTGAATCAAACTATACAGAATCAAACTATATAACATGTGATTTAAACTACACAACTAATTGTTGAATACATGTTCTACTCTCTTATTAAATTTAGTCAACTACTTGATAAAACATTAATTCCTAAATATTATACCATCAGTATCCAATAGAAGAGTGCAATTTGTACCCAACAATTGATTATATAGTTCGATTTATAAGTTGTGTAGTTCAATTCAAATATTGTGCAGTTTAATACCGATTGGATTGATTAAAGCCAGGTCTGACTAGATCGGGATTTTCCTTACTACCACTTTGGAAGTTGAGAATTAATAATAATATGGAAAATATGACATTTTGTAAATATATTTTTATGAATAATAATGTATATATAATGGTTTGTTTATTATATCATTCATTATTCCATGTTGTTCTTATATGCAACTTCAATTACGTACTTTTTCATTATTTTAGTCTTGTGGATATTTCTTTTGGTGAAATATGTGATTTTTAAATTATTTATTGGTTAAGACCATATTAACTCATTATTTTTTATGTTTTAAATTTTAATTCATTAATGTGTATACTTTATTACTTACAATGTTTATATCTTAAAATATCAAAACAGTGGAAGATTGTAAAAGAACCACAAACATGCATGTATAATTCTTATTTATGTGACTTGATCTATTCTTTGTCAAAACTCAAATTTCTATCAATATACACAAAATATAAAAATATACTTGGTAGACGTCTAACATACATTCTACTATAAGATGGCCTACAACGTGAGGATTATATATTGTTAAAATCTAAAAATAAAAGAGAATATTGTGATAAAAAGAGAAGAGGAGATCGAGACGTACAAATGAGAGACTACATCGTTGAATATTCTTTTTATTCATTTCATAAAAAAGTTACATTTATGAAATTAACAAAGCAAATGGTTGGATAGAAAGGAAAAAAAACTCAAAAGAATTTATTGACCAAATCAAGATCTGATTTGTCCATTACAATTTTAGTCAAATTTACATGTTGATAACAGTTCAATTTCTCAACTGTTCAGTGGATCGTAGACAAATTTTCAAATCACCATGATTCTCTTGTTATCTTTATTTTATTTGTAGATGAAAACTTATTAGATATTTAGATTGTTGCATCTCCAGGATCACCATGATTCGCTTGTTATCTTTATTTTATTTGTAGATGAAATCTTATTAGATATTTAGATTGTTGCATCTCTAGGATCGTTTGAAAATATGTTTAGATAAAAAAATTAAATGTATTTCTAAACAGTTTTGAAAACATGTTTAATTATGAGTTTATTTTAGTTTTTAATGCAAACAATATATTTTTAAAAACTAAAATAAATGAGCTTCCTGATAATTGAATTCTATTAAGCTTGTATACAAAATTAAATTCTCAAACAACCCTCGTATACCAAAAAAAAAAAAAAAAAAAAAAAAAAAAAAAAAAAAAAAACACCAATTATGAAAAAGTTACTTTAGCAAATAAGGGAAAAATCCATATAACCCCTTACAAATAGCCGGTATCCATATAACCCTATAACATTTTTTAAAGTTCATGTAACCCCCTACAAATGCATTTGAAAATTCAAATTGTCCCTTCTGTTAGTCAAACTAACCAAATGTTGACTAATATTTAAACCCACATTAAAAGTTACGTTTTGCTCCTTTATGAAAACACACTACTCTTACATTACTCTTCCCCCTTTCTCTCCATAGCTTCATCTAGAAATTTTTTTAGAGTATCATGACAACATATATATAACCTCATGCCCACATCTTCTTTTATATCCTTCAATTTTCATGTACACCATATTTATCGTGATATAATTTTTTTTTGTTGGAATAAAAAATATCACAAATTTTATTAACTAAATAAAGGTTGAAGAAGGTGAAACAGAAATGTAAAAAGAAGTGTGGGTTTACACGTTAGGAGTAAGTTTGTCAATCGGACAGATATAGATCAGATATTCAAAATTCTATCTGAACCAAAAATCTGGATTCAGATACAGATAATTATCTGAAATATCCAAAAATTCAAAATAAAAAAGAAAACTAAAATATCAAAAAATCCAATATCCAAAAATAAAAATCATATATCTAATATTTGAAATACGTAAAAAAGTATAATAATTACCTAATATAAAACATAAAATTATAAGTATATACATTAAACATTATATAGAGTTTTTGGATATTGGATATTTTCTGGATTTTCAGATATGGATTCAGATTTTTCAGATAATTAAGAGGCTTATTTAAGAGAAAGATAAAATAATCATTCTAAAGACAATTTTGAACTTTTGAAAAAGTGAGGGGGTTATATAGATATAAGACTATTTGCAGGTGGTTACATGAAATATTCCGGGCACGACAAGTCGCATATAGTTTTTTGAATGAGTGAATGGGTATTTTTGGAAGAGGGCGCAGTTTTCGACATCCGAGAGAAAATAAAATGCCCGATCTTCTATCGCAATGATGAGAGTAAAACTGTAATTTGCATGCTAAGGCTGCGATAAGATTTTCAAAATAATATTTATTATGTTATTATTATATATATGAACTGTAAAATCTGCAATGTATGCAACAGCAGAAAAGAAAGAATGCAAGTACAAAAGAACAGCTTGTTTTTTTGTGCATTTTTTCAAAGTTACCCCACGCTGCAATATTTGGAGGGGGGCATAGCCCACAAGCTATTCTGAGTGCATATTAGGCATTTGCGTGTCTTTAGTACTATTTTCTTAGATCATGTCTAATAAATATGCTAACTAAACAAGATGTTAAAATACCATGTCAATACTTTAATCCTCCACTAGACCCTCATTTACTACTCTCTCATTTAGTTGGTTGTTGTTGCTCCAATGGACTGGTTAAATAGCTAGCCAAGATAATAGTGGACTCACCTCTCCACCCACTCAAATCTCTCCACTCACCCAAAATAATATTTTTTTGAATATTTTAAATGGTGGGTCCCACATTTAGTTGGCTAAAGCACTAGCTAAATTTAACATGTAAGATAACATATGACAGGTGGGGCCCACATTTAACATTTCCTTAACACTTCCATTGAAGCACTATTTTTACATGTTTTGTAAACATATGACACTAACTAGTGAGTTAACATGTACATTGGAGATGCTCTTAGAAGAAAAAAAAAATTCCATAAATCATCGTGTGTATACAGGTTACCTTCAAAATTAAAGTGTGCAAATGTGCGAACTTAAGCCTCCGTTTTAGAGTATAAATTTATCCAAGCATAAATGAATATTAATAAAAATAAATTAATTTTGTATTTGTTTGTATTTTAAATTATTCTCGTTGGTAAACGTAAAAATAAATGAATTGTTGTTTAGGTAAAATGTGAATAAAGCATTGATAAATATTTATAAAAAATAAAAAAAGTAATGATAGTTGATTTGACATGTGATTTATAAGAGATGATGACAGTTGATTTGACAGTGAACCCACATATTCTTTGGGTGTAATAACCTATGATAACTTTTATTCTAGGGGTTGATTGGAATTCATATACCACTTTATCAAGGTTTATTCTGATATAATTTATCTGGAGTTATCTGGATAAACAAACATCCTAAAATACTTATCTGAGGTTATCCAAAATTATCCAGGGGTTATACCGATTCTAAACGGAGGCTAAAGGGCAAACAATATTCTCTGAAACCCAGTTTGAAAACAGATCGAATTAAGCATTAGTTTTTAAAATTAAGTTTATAAGAATACGCCTCTCTACCAATTATAAAAAAGTTAGTTTAATATAAAAAATGCCTGTAAGTTTTTATATATCGAAAAAATCCATATAACTCCCTGAAATCTAGCATAAATCTATATAACCCCCTGTAATCTGACTCCAAAATACATATAACCTTCTCCGTCCACCTTCCGTCAGTCGAGTTAACGACGATGAATTTATGTAAGAGGTTATATGAATTTAGACCAGATTACAGGGGGCTATATTGATTTTTTTCAAATTTTTTTTTATTTTTTTCAATTTTAATAATAAAAAAATTATGCAAATTATAAACACATACAAGATCACTCACTAAATAGATATAAGTAAAAGAGATATATATTTTATCTCTTGGAATTTTAAAAAAGAACCCAAAATTACTCATCCACATTCAGTTGATCCTCAACAAAAATCACTCTCATGACACCAATACAACATTTAATAAAAAAATAAAACTCATCCTCTTGGCATTTTTGAATTTTTAGAAATTTTTTTTTTTTTAAATTGTCACATCTATCATATCACATACACATCTCTCATACTTATTCCTAAACATAAATAATTTATGCAGGAGTATAATTGTCATATAAAAAATCATAAACTCTTATTCATCTTTTATCTACCATTTATTTTATCCAAATTGAACAAACAACAAAAATATCAATTTTTCGTTTCCCAATGAGAATAACAGAAATGATAACAAAACAAATATTTACAATCCATTAGATGTTAATGCATGTAAATGTTAATTTACTTTATTATTAATGTGTCGGATAATGATTATGAAATCACATGTCATTTATAATTTTTTAAAAAAAACATAAATAAAAAAATTGAGACAAAACCATATAACCCCCTACATAAATTCGTCGCGTTAACTCGATTGACAGAAAGCGGACGGAGGGTGTTATATGAATTTTGGGGTCTGATTACAGGGGGTTATATGAGTATATGAAGATTGCAACGGGTTATATAGATTTAGGCCAGATTTCAGGAGGTTATATGGATTTTTTCATATATATATATATGGTCGTGATTACGTGCGGTGTGCGGTCGGTGCGGTTTACGACGTGGGCCGTTCGATCGCGGGTCCATCGCATCCAACGGTCGACGTGAATCGCACCCGACCGTCCGATGCGATGGACCCGTGATCGACGGCCCGTGATCGCGCACCGCACCGACCGTAAACCGCACCTAATCGGCTCCCTATATATATATATATATAGGATTTAGAGATTTTAATTTTCTATAAATCCAAAAACACCGTGAACCTGTTTAGAAGGAGGACCTAAAAATTAAAAGAGAAGAAGTTTTATTTTTCAACGAAAATAAAAAAAATTTAAAGAAAACAATAAGTGTTTATATATATATAAACACACACACATTATTTACAAGTACATTCATAATTTATATGCGTTCGCATACACACATAATAAATAGGTATGTATGACACACACTCGCATTACACTTGAAATACTAAAAATAGAACTAGAAATGACTAAATGATAATCTATTTTTTTCCTCGTAAATGAGATCAAAGTTGGTCATTATTCTCAATTCAAACAGTTTAAATATGTAGTATGACTCTTGTTATAAAACATCAATAGTACTTGGTTTAATGTAACTTTTTGAAAATCAAGGCATGGGTTTTTCATTTAAAATGACTCTAATAAATAATAATAAAAAAAGACGCTAACTCTGTTTGTGGTAGAGAATTAACAAAGAATATAGATGAATACTAGAGAATAGTACTTATGTGTTGTTTGCTTTTCCCATATAAACCTTGTGGATAAGCTACGATAAGGAGATAATTATTCTGAAAAAATACTGCAATTGCTTATCAGGGCTTATACACGTCAATGGATAAAAATATCATTTTCTGTCATTTTAAAATTTTTATCTCACCTACAGTTTCACACATACATTATAAAAACTATCACATCTATCAAATCAGTCACATATCTCTCACACTTATTCAAATGTATAATTATTATTTAAAAAATCATAAACTCTTATCCATATCTTATATATCATTTTCATTACTTTATCAAATGTGAACTAAACAACAAAAATGTCACTTTTACATTTTTCAATTAAAATAACAGAAAAGACATCAAATAAAAATTTGCTTATTCAGCATATATTATTATCTATCTCGATATAACTATTGAGGTGAATAAGCCTATGTCACACCCTATACAAGCCCTAAATATATGACGAGGTCAAAATTGTCCTACAAATAAAATGTATGTCTAAAGCAACAACAACAAAAATTCGTCCCTAGTAGCCAATAGCACAATGATTCAGGGTTTACTTGTATTAAGGGCAAATCTTGAATTTGAGCCTTGGTGTTGACTTATCCACTTTTTTTTTAAGATTATTTAAAAGAATTTTCCGTGGTACTAGAACAAATAGATGGAGGTAGCCTCACAGCTTAATTGTAAAATCAGTCATGAGGATCCCTTCGATATCAAAAAAAAAAAACTCCACTCAGTAAGCCCCCAGCAGGAGTCACGAATCCAAACCTATTTAGTTTGAGAATCGGGCCAAAATATGTGAAAATTAGTCGGAATGGGTGTTTAGAAGGCTGGAATAAATGAAAATCTATATTCCAGAATTACCTAGTATAAAATAGCATATGATTTTCAATCAACCTCTAGAATTAAGTTATTCCAGGTAATTCAAACCCTAAAAGAATACGTGAGTTCATTGTCAAATTAACTGTCATCACCTTTTGTAAATCAACTGTCATCATTTTTACACCTTTTTATAAATCCATATTCACACCTTATTCACATTTTATTTAATCAACAAAAAAATATTATTATATTTTTTAATAAAAATAATTTAAAATACAATCAAACAAAAAAATATATATAATATATTTATTTATATCATAATAGTGATGAATCCGAGAATAATTTAATTATCTATCCAGTGTTACAAAAGGTGCTCTGGTCTGAAATAGAAAAATAAAACCACCACCGCCAACCCATGTTCCAAACAAGAGGTCTATCAAGGAATGACACGTTGAATAGTGAATGCAGGAAGACAGAACAGGCTTTGTAGAAATACCTTATAAACATTGATATCATGCATTTATTTCCTCCAAAGAAACAAAAAGCATAAAAATCGCCCAAACAATAATTAATTCCTTTTGTCCCCCATTCTTATATGTGAAACTAATGGTAGCATTTTATTGTACTATTGTATTGATGGGAGGTTTTATTTGTTTTACAAGAAAGAAAGGGAAGGAATGGCTGCAGAAGGAATGATGATGGTGTTGTAATGGACTGATCCCCATAATGAATTCGAATAAATGTTATAAGTTATAACCTGGTCATGCATGTTGTTGGTTTTTTTTTTACCTAAACAAGCAAAATATATTTTAAAGATCCTTCTGGAATACATTTTAGACTGTAAACCAATAAATACTGTTTAATTGGTTGCATCAGATGAATTTGAAATAATTCATTTTTGTGTGGCTTGGAGCCCAACCATTAGTTTGTAAAATACTAGGTGCACCCCCACAAAATTGTGGATGATAAGTGCACCTCTAAACGCGCTCCGTTTCTTTAAAATAGAGCATGGTTGGGCTCCAACCGGCCGTTGAAATGCTCATGCATTTAGCATTTGAGTCTCTATATTTGAAGGCTTACTATTTGATTTAATTTTTCTTTATTTTTTTAAAAAGATGAGCAACTTTTTCTACACAATTTTAATTTTCATAAAATTAGTATCATTGGATAGATATCCTCGATACAATTCAAATGAGTCTAATATTGAATATATTCAACATATATTTAAAAAAAGAAAAAAATCCAAATAATCCCCTGTAAACTATCTAAAATCCATCTAACCCCTTGATTTTTCGTAAAGTCCATATTCGTCAACGAAAATTTAATTCAGGGGGCTATTCGGATTTATATAGGTGTTTTCAGGGGGTTATATAGCTTTTAGGAAAAGTTATAAGATTATATGGATTTCAAGCAATTTACAAGAGGTTATATGAATTTTTCCCTTTAAAATAATATTTAAAATATTTTTTTATTTTCATTAACATCAATATTTATTTTTTTCTTATTAATTATTATTTGCACTTATATACTAAAATATCATTTATTCTATATCCAAACACAGTTTTTTCGAATATAGATTTCAATGTTTTGAATAACAAATAAGCTGATTGCATTGTCCGGAACTGATAGTATTAACTTAAATATATTTTTATTTTTTTAATATTTCACAATTATGTATACTATATAAAAAAAATAATAGGGATATTAAAAATTGAAATTTTATGAAAAATAATATATAAAATAGAATAGAGATGAAAATAGAGATTGTGGTTGAAGTTGATAAATGAATAGTGAGACTTTTTTATATTTTTTTAGCCTCTATTTTAGAGAGATCTCCATTGGAGATGCTCTAATTGAAAATTTCATTAGATGGGAGATGATAATTTCACATATATATGGTCTGGTAACTATGTTTTAGAACAATTTTAAATGTGCTTTATTTCTCTAAAATAGAGCTTGGAGACCTTTACTTGGTACTCCAAATATGGAGGTTGAAAGAGTGAGCCTCCATATCTGGAGTACCAATTTCTCAAATTATTATTTTTTAAATGGTGCTAACTTGTTGTATATATTTTCAAATTTTATAAAATCGGTACTAGTGGAAAGATGTTGATACGTTTCAAATGAATTCAATATTGAATATAATTAACATATATTTAAAAATAATTATTTAATAATACTTTTATTTTTTTATTAACATTAATATTGATTTTATTCTATTAATTATTGTTTACACTTGTGTACTAATTGTTTTCAATATTTATCAATTATGTGTCCTACATCAAAAAAATAAGAGGGATATGATAAATTAATTAAAGTTTTATAAAAAAAATAATATATATAAATATAATAGAGATGAAAATAGATATTGTGGTTGAAGTTGATAAATGCATAGTACTCCAGTAAACTTTTAAAATTTTTATTGTATTGTGATATTCTATCGGAGATGCTCTTAATGCTTTAAATAAAACTAGACTTTTTTTTCATTAATTCATGGAGGTTAAATATTAGGACATTGAAACACCTAGCTCATTTTCTCGTCTAAATGCATGTGCATTTTAAATTTAAAGGTACTTCGATATCATATATTTTCATTTAAAAGGTATATATATATATATATATATATATATATATATATATATATATATATATATATATATATATATATATATATATATATATATATAGTCGCGATTACGTGCGGTGTGCGGTCGGTGCGGTTTACGACGTGGGCCGTTCGATCGCGGGTCCATCGCATCCAACGGTCGACGTGAATCGCACCCGACCGTCCGATGCGATGGACCCGTGATCGACGGCCCGTGATCGCGCACCGCACCGACCGTAAACCGCACCTAATCAGCTCCCATATATATATATATATATATATATATATGGTCGTGATTACGTGCGGTGTGCGGTCGGTGCGGTTTATGACAAAAGTATATGCTAAAATCTTATGCTCAGTGCATATATTTTCACCTTTTATAAAAAGTATTGTGGATAGCCCCATATACCTAATTAGTCTTCCAATGAATTATAGGGAGATATATACTTTAATAAAAAAAAATTTACATTTATTAAAAATGAATGTATTCAATTCGAAATGAAACAATATATACTTTTCATTAAAGTATATATCCCATTATATGATATTTATAATTTAAAAAAAATTAAAACATGTGGAGATTGTCCGTACAGAACAATTATTTATGACATTTTTCATATATAAATATAATGAGCATCTCCAATCAAAGTCTCCATATTTGAAGAAGATTTCTTTTTAAAGTGGGTTGCAATCCAATCATCTTAATTTTTTTTTATTTTTAAATTATATAATGTTATATAAAAACTTATTAATAAATATTATCAATATTAATCTATTTGTATATAAAATTATATCTTAGAAATATTTTTTAAAAACCTTTAAAATTTGAAAACCAGAATCCAAATCATCAAGGTGATTGGAGCGTATCATTCTCCGAATTCATGTATAATATATTTGGAGTGTGGTAGAAGATTATCTAAAACAGTGTTCCATTAACAGTTAAAAACACAAAATTAAAGATGGGACAACTGATCGCCAGCATCGTTGGCGTGTTCAGAGAGAATGCATGGAAAAGCGTGCACATCTGTTCCATTTTGCATTCATTCTCTGCTCTCTCTCTCTCTTAATTTTTTAATTGTTGTGTAGCCTTCTTCCTTTCTTGTGTTTCATATCACAAGAAAATCTCAAACAAAAAATTCTTCAGAAACTTTGAGTGATATTTTGTGTGGTAATTAATGTTACAACCAGTAGTCACCTATCTATCCATGTCTATGTATCTACGGCTGATCTGATTCAGTGACATTTATGGGTTCCTCAGGTTCACCTTAATGTGATGATATTTAATATACGTAGGCACCCTTTTGTCCCCTTATTGTAGGCTCACATGTTGTGACTTTGACCATGTAAAAAAAAAGTATTACCTTTTTTTTTTCTTTTTTTTCTTTTTTTTTTAACTTGCATTAGTGGGTAGTAACTTTAGTAATACAGCATGTCTGTGTATTATGTGAAGAAAAAAGAAAGGCACTGACTGAGGACAGTTGTTTGTTTTGTGCTTTGTTTTTTGGGAATTTAAGATGTCCTCTTTAAAACAAGAAAACGACATGGATTTGTTGGTGGCAACCATTAGTGAGGATCTCGTTTTGATTTCAGTGTTTGGAAGGTTTTCATGTTCAATGGGCCATGATAGATTTAATTCTTTGTTTTGCTGTTTTTTTCCTTCAAAACAAAGAACGGGTCATACGGCATTTCATGCCCTCCTCAATACTGTTCAATATAAATACTTTTTGCAAGACAAATTTAAGTCTATGTTTGTTGTGGAAAACATCAAACATGGAGTTAGATTATTTTGATATGCATTTGAAAATGACTGTTTTATCTGAGGTAGATGTCATATATTACTATGAATGGACACTAGTGAAGAACTGCACACCCAAAAAAAAAAAAAAAATTGTACACTCCTACTAAATTTTAATGACAACTTTTTAATCTCTTTTTTATGCTGGAGCATGATTATAATGTGTATGTGTTGCATATATATGTATATATATTCTTTTTTTTATTGAAGCTGTAATTTTTTAAAAAAAATCTATTTTCTCTTCATGGACATGCTATTTTCAGTGGAGCCATATCAATTTCGTCTTTTGTATATTTGTATTTCTTTTTCTATTGGATTTTTTTTATCAACGGACGGCAATATTCGAATCCAAATCCATTAATTCAAAAGGAGGTATCTCTATCATTCTACCAAAAAGATATTTGATACTTCAATTCCATTCTTTTATAAAACCTGAGTCAACAATACATATACAATTTGGTCTCAAACCCTAACTAGTCCTTTGTCTTGTTGATTGCATGCCCACAGCTTGCTCAAATAGTACAGAAAAACCCAAAAAAAATGAAGGAAATACCACTTGGAAATCAATATAGGATTCCAAATTGTACACACATTCAAACATACCATGTGAGCACACCTTCAACAAAAAAAATCAACAGTTCGAGCAAGTTGTACATGCAATTCCAACACACACTATTCAATGTTTCACATGGGTTGAATAATATCTTGTTTGAAAGTGTGAAGAACTAAAAGCTTGACAATGAGTGAGAGAAAGGTATGATTTGGGAGTTTGCGAGAAATCATTTAAGATGAATATGTAACACGTTAATGCATGGAAGGCACCCACAAAAATATATATATTCATACACGCACAATGAAGAACTTAGGAAGAACAAAAGAATAATTTTTTAAAATAACGTGTCGTATCTTCCATGCTTTTGGTAGGTTGAGAATGAATAATTTATTATTCAGAAGATGTTTGCACCTAAGTCAAAGATTCCCCCATCATCATAGGACTCTCACCTCACAAAATTATTGAGTTATGATGAAAGTGGGGTTGCTATTATTTTATTGTTCATGTGTGCTATGTTTTTCTGGTAGCCCTGTGTACACTATATATATATATATATATATAGGAATTTAGTTCGAATATCACACCTGTCACATTATTCGAATATATAAATCAATCATATTGAAATGACCTTAGGGGAGTGATAAGAAGAGGATGACATCAACCTCAACATTCTTCCCATATGAATAAAATATCACTGTCATTTATAGATGTTTGAGATGAGTACTCAAAATTTTTGAAATGATAAGGTGCGGCGTGCGGACGGGTGCAGACGCGACGTGGATCGTCCAATCACAGGTCCATCGCATCTGACGATCGATGTGAATCGCATCCGACCGTCCGATGCGATGGACCCGTGATCGACGGCCCGTGGTCGACGCCACACCTAATCACTCCTCAAAATTTGTCGAATGCATTAAACACATGAAAATGGCGAGTTTATGTACAAAATGAACACAATTCAATCTCAAGCAAATATCCCTTCACTGTGTTATCCTGTGAGAATTTATTCTGTGAGAACCACCTTGTTTTCCTCTAAATAAGTATCATTGAAAACATTGATTCGAATATGAACATGACTATCACCACTAATTTCCAATTTATTCATATATTGATGAACCCTTGCACATAAGTCTCTTCCCTGTCTATACTGAGTTTTCAATGCCACTAGTGGTCTTTTTTAACCCAATCTTTCGGCACATGTCCCGATCAGATGCAAACTTATCAAAAGTATATATTGTCACATAACTGCTTGGTTGTATGTATTTGGGGTCAAAATGGACCATATGTAGCAGCTCTCCTCATCGAAGCATATATTTAGTCACACAACTGCTGCTCACATCTTGAATTCCAAAGATTCAATTTACTTGCAACCATGTACACAGCTCCATATAGCAAAAGGAATCCCTTATTCCAAGGAAACACTTATTCCAAACATGAGAACATAAGATTGTTGAAATAGATACAAAAAAGAGAAAGGGTTAAAAAAACAAGGATAGCTTTCAGTCCATGCAAACTTTTGGTTTGTGATAACGGATTCGGTTCATGAGAATACAGAAATTCAGTAGTTCTCACAAAGAGTAAAAGCAAACATTGGAGGCTCATCAATCCTCAGCAGAAGAATATCCCAGCTTTCCTGTTACAGAATATACTAGATGTTAATATCACTGGGAAGTGAGAAGAACATGCATTAAGAAACACTGTATTCGACAAAACGAGCTTTTATAGCTGTCAGATGTTCATATTTGATTGTCAACTATTAATATCAATCAGCCATTCAGTACGGGGAGTACTATTGACGATTTATTTTCACCAATTCATAGAATAAGATAGAAGTGATAAAGTAGGTACTAAATGGTTGATGAACAGTACCAATCATTTTCAACAACCACCCTTGGGGAATGCTTTCAAAACATTCATTTGTCAAACATGAGATGATGCAAGCGGATTCTCCATCAGAGGAAGGGACTTTTCTGTGGGGGATTTTAAAAAAAATATCGTGTTTTACAATAAATTTAGAGCATATTCCTTTCCTTCCTTTGCTAGGTTCAACAATATCTGCATTTTTTTTTGGTGGGGGGGGGGGGGGGGGGGGGGGGGGGGGGGGGGGGGGGGTTGCACTTGTGCATGGGGGAGGGGGGAATGGGCAACTATGCCCCTTTTATTCCATTGGTGTAGAATAATATCACCAATTTTGTCCCCCATTAAGTCATAGAGTTACCCCACATTAGAACATGAAGACCCAGAGCCAAGTGGTGAGTAATGACTAATGACCAAAACTACCATTCCTTCTTGTATTAGTTTTGCCAAACCAATGCATTCATATCATCATATGTTTCTTCTACTTAAACAAAATTAAGAATAATGACCAAATTCAGTAAAATGGGTGAGACAGCTCTTTATGATCATGATCCCCTGTGCTAGTTGAGTATGATATACCATATCCAACCTCGGCAACACTGTCAAAGCATGATATTGGCTGAATCATGAACAATAATCAAGCTGGATATTTTTAAATTTTGTTTGATTATTTTTCTCTCTATTTCTGCTTTCTTCATATTCCTACACCTTGCAGGGGGCTGTACTAATTATGCTGTTTGCCTAACTCACCATGGATTATTATAAAGAAGAAATGAACATCAAAGAATAATTCTCTCTTTCTCAAACATATGGACACAATATGCATCCTAACAGTAAAAATTCATCAATTATACACACATCCTTGTATGAATGTGTAGCACTCTAGCTCCATTATTATTCAATTGCAAGGTTGTGACTGCATAAGAATGAGCATTGAGTTTAACTGTTAACAGAGCCCTTTTTGAAGCTCATTTGTAAGCAGTAACAATACTAACAACTTCTTGAAAAACAACTGATGTAAAAATCTTTTCAATGCCATACTTATATAGCATCATCATCCCATGTAAAAATCTTTTCAATGCCATGCTTATATAGCATCACCATCCCACCACATACTACATAAGAAGCACCTGTAAACCAACATGCTCATCCACATCTGATCACTGTAGCAACATAAACAAGGTCTTTTTCTGAAAAATGGGAGGGATATCTACCAAATTCATTCAAGTCCTCACAAAACATCCCAGTTTCCTTTCATCTAGCTCAGGAACTCCATACATCTCCAAAACCACTAAGATTTTATTGTTCAAAACAAAATCTCCAGCTCTACAATAAATATGCTCTCAGAAACCCTTAAAAAATCTAGGTACCATCTCTCACTTATATTCCACACAGCATGCTTTCCCTTGAAAGACATTCTAATTTTTTGTTATTATTACGGCCTAGTGTAATACACGCCAAATTATTTGAATAAAGCGTTCCATTTTTACAAGGGCACAAAAAAATACCCACATCTCTTGAACAAACTAAAGACGCACACTTCTTCCAAAAAATTCTAAATGGCTCTACACCTCCTGACTGACTACCAGACAACCTGCCATAGAATGATCAGTAGATTCAATTTCCACTATCACATAACACCAAGGAAGCACAGACACATCAATTTACTAAGTTATGCCTGTGTCCAACAAGTATTCGATATAGACATGATACAACATAAGTCAGACACGTTGATTTGTGCCTAAATTCCAAATTGTTTCTTGAATTTCAGACACACGGTGAACACATCGCACACAACAGGTTACTTATGTGACACAAATAATATAAGGTTCTATGTATATGAGTGCACATGACAGGGAGTATATGCTGCTTAAATATTAATAGAGCTATATTTTTAATAGACCAGATCAGTGTGGTTCCCGATCTGTGAAGTAACAAACTCTGTTACTGCGTGGGCTGGGGTGTGGTTGCTCAAGCCATAGAATTGGGCAAATCGGACAGCGCTTTGCAAGGTAAGGCGCAAAGTACATGGTCATGCGGGATGTGGTGCTGGGAAGCCATCCAAGAAAGAGGAGGTCAAGAAGCTTATCAAGGGATACTTATAGATGAGGTGACAACTCAATGTGAGTAAGTTGTAGTTGGTTTTGATGTGGTGAGGCATGTTTATACATGGATCGTTGGCTTATACCAGATGGGTCGGGCATAATAAAACCTGTCCCCAACCTGAACCCCATCTTGTTTCATTTTTCAAACTAGAACCCATCCTTTTCTTTTGAAAGAAGATTGGAGCAATCTTATATTCTTATTAATTCGAAAGCTCCCGAACAAAAGGAGAGAAAGAATCTCCAAACAAAAATAATAGAATGAAAAGGAAGAGGAAAAGGAGAAACCAAATAAAACCCCTCCAAAGTTAACAATGAACTCCTAAGATATCTTTTCCGAATCACACATTGCCCATGAGCTAGAACCCATCCTGAACTCAGTCAAAACAAATCCATACCTGCCCAGATAGGGTCAGCTCGTGTCAGATTACCCAAATAACCTGACCTATTGTCACCCCCACATAACAATCTCAGTGCTCAACTTGCTCTCTTACACTTGTTTTCTCCAGATGTGTCATCGTGCCTAAGGTTTCTGATTGAGAGCTTGATGATCTTTCAACTTAATTCAAGTCTCATTGTTGGATGTGAAAACTCATTTAGAGTTGTAAGTAGCTTACATTAATTCCATGTTTTCCATGAAGGTCAGTTTGAGAAATAGTTCTTCTTGCATCTCCTGCCATTGTTTTTATTCCCACACCCCCCCCCCCCCAAAAAAAAAAAAAAAAACATTCACATCCCTTCACATCAAGCTGCATCCCTACTTAAAGAGTGTCATAATCAACATGATTACAGGCCTTCCTATACAACAAACAAACTTGGGGAGACCTCTGCCGTACTTCAACGGATCAGTAACTACTCCCTCACTAACCAAGACATCTCAAATTCTCAATAAAGAAAATGAGCCGCATGGCACTCTCATCATACTGAATATCAAACCAAAAATTGTTCTTCGCTTTATTTTTCTGCAATCTCATCCAAAGAATGGACAATTTTGATATTATCTCAAACTCACATGCATGCACATAAAAATAACTGAATAAAATTCAGAGCTGCCAACCGGTGCTCACAGAAAGCCCATTACTAAAACGAAAAGCATCTTGCTAAATTAATCATCGTCCCTTCTACTTATGGAACAAATTAGACGAGTGAACATAGGCTATATGGTCAACTCACACCGCATATGAGCAAATACCATAACATAAGCCATTTTTTGTCTTGTATATGCCATGCACATCATTGAGTAATTTCATATATTTATCACCTTTTGTTGGTGACGAGGAAACCCAACATAAGTGGGAAGACCTGGCTGCTCAGACTCTCAGAGTCACCCACCAACTCTGTGCATCAGTTTAGCCCTGGGAGGCGGGGTGATGAACTAGAGTCCTACAGAGGGCAAACCCATGGCTCTAGCCAAAGAGCCCATCCCTTTTGGGTTGATTGTATCACACATTGTACTACTGTGAATTATGATTTTTGAACGAATATCACTATTTTTCCCATTTTCCCCCCAATTCTCTAGCACAATCTGATTCCCCTAAATTATCAAAAACAGTCAAATTTTTGTGCCACTGCCAGCACATACATGTTTATATCCCCAATGACTGGTATGCCCAATATTATATATAATATAAAATAAAAGGAGCTTATTTTGTTGGAGATTCATCCTCTACTCTGCATTTCTCAAAAGCAAAAGCATTCATTCATCATAGTCACATTATTTCTCGAACAATTTTTAGGTTAACTCAAAAGCAATCCAATTCAACTTCCCAAATCCACCAATTCTCCTAAACCCACAAAAAACTCAACAAAAGAACACTTAACCCTAAAAGGAGAGGGAGGGACACCGACCTTGGGATGGAGATCAAGAGGTGGCGGGGGAGGGGAAGAGCGGGATCGCCGCCCCTCCCTTCTCCTTCTGGATCCCGAGCTTCTCCTGGTTCTCCTTGATCTTCTGCATTTTGAGGATCCGCTCCATGACGAGCTCGTACTCGCACTTCTCGTAGACGTGCCTCTCCGACTCGCACTTCCAAGGGAGGTACATCTCCGCCGACCTGCACTTGTTGAGCGGGATCAGAAGGTGCGCGCACTGGTCCCTGTACGCCAGCGGAACCCTTGCCTCCACCATCTCCTCCCGACTCGCCACCATCGGTTTCGAAGACTCCAGCTTCACCTCCTCCATCGATGATCGTCCGATCTCTCTCTCTCTCTCTCTCTCTCTCTGGTTTCAACGAGGGACAGTTAGGCCTGTCAACGGGTCGGGTCCAGACCCGGACCCGACCCGACCCGGACCCGATTACACGTGTAATATACCCGACCCGATTTGGACCCGACCCGAGTTGGACCCGACCCGGCGGACCCGAACAAACAAACGGGTCAGGTCCGGGTCCACTCCGCCCCGACCCGTTGGACCCGAGACCCGATTGTTTTATTAATATATGCTCATATATTATAAGACTATTAGTATTAGTTGATACATAATTTTATTTCTTACTTAACTTATGTTTGTATCCATAAGTTCATAAATTATAATCATAATCATAACATTTTTTTTGTTGTGTTGATGTTGCAACTTGCAAGAATTTGATTGTTTAATATGTAATAAACTTAGTAATGTATTGTCATCGGTTTGTTTTGGACAATTAACTTATTAGCTTTTGAATTTGTATAATTAATTAGTTTGTTGCATGATTTATGTTTATTGTTTTAGTTAATATATTAGTGTTTATTGTTTTGAATGTTGTTTAGGTTAATATTGTTTTGAATGTTTGTATAATTAGTTATCTTTATTGTTTAAGTTAATATGTTTTTTATGTTAGTGATTATTGTTTTGGATATTGTTTAGTAATTCATTTATTTTTTTTGAATTTTATAAGATTATGTTCAAACATAGTCTCATTAATAATAATGTTTTATACAAAAAAATTTCAAATAGAATGATAAAGCAAACAAATATATGAGATCTTCCTTTTTTTTTTTTTTGCCAACCATCCGGGTCGGGTCGGACCCGGACCCAACCCGGACCCGACGGGTCCGGGTCCGGGTCCACCCCGACCCGACCCGGACCCGACCCGTTGACAGGGCTAGGGACAGTGTGTTCTGACTCGCTGGGTTGACTCGGTTCTTATACATGGACAACTAATTTTGAGATTGGAATTTTTATGTGAGGGGATAATTATTGGAATAACGGAAGAATAAGCAGAGAAAAAATTATTTATCCTATTTGTTAATAAAAAAATAATCACTAGTGTGATTATTTTTTTGAGTTTTAAAATGAAGATGGCGATTTTTTTATTCCATTCAAATGTTGAAATAAAACGTTTTTTTATCTCAATATTGACATATGATTAATGACAAAAATGAGAGACTTTTTATTCTTTAAGTTGGGATAATTTATTCTTTAAATAGGACCTTGGTACATCTAGTTATCAATCTTGTAAATTTGTAATCCTAATTCAATACGTAAAATCTCTTATAAAGTATATACTTGACATATGTATAATTAAGAAAAGGTGAAAATCTATGATTAAATCCATTCAAATGTATATTTTATTTTTTTATAAAAACATTTAATATAAATATATATTTTTAAAAAAATCAAAATGTAACATAATTGATAAGAGCGTAACAATTTTTTAAGAACAAACCACAACTCTCTTGGGCCCGTTCTGCAAATTCATAATGGGATCCTGGGTGGGCCCGAATAGGACTAGCAACACCAGGCCCATTTTTCAGGGACCGGATTTTGGCATGATTGAATCTGGTCAGTTCGGTCAGTACTGAACTGAACAACATGTAAATCGAATTGCACCACCTATAAATCGAACTGCACAACCAATTGTTGAGTATATCTTTTACTCTCTTATTAGATATTGATGATACTTAAGAATTCATATTTTCTTTAATAGCTGATTGAATCCAATAAGAGAGTGAAATATATACTCAACCATTTATTGTACAATTTGATTTATAGGTGATACAGTTCGGTTTGTATGTTGTCCAGTTCGATAGTGATCAAACTGATCGGATCCAGTTTGGTCTTCATTTTTTAATTGGCGGGGGCAACTGCCGTTTTTCCCTCTCTTTTCATCAATTTTGAAAAGTCGTTGAAAAGGGAAGATATTTTTTTTAAAAAAAAAGACCAATACTCACAGAAAACACAAAAACAATGCAAGAACCAAAAAAAGAATCAGAGACTACAAAACCCTTCCATGAGAAAAAGAGAGAAAGAAAAGAAAAGAAAGCAAGCTTTGGAGCCCAAACAAGGAATCTCCCAACTGTCATGGCATTCCTTCAATCCCTTGCTTTCCTTCCTTCCTATCAATCTCTAGCCTTCCGGCAAGGAATTTTGGCACATCAAAGTTCAAACGACCTTCCATTATAAATTGACACCCCCAAGAGACAGGACTATAACCATCATTTGCTCAAACCGAAATCCCATCAAAGTCTCCTTGTCTGATATGGCTTCTTCTTCCAGCTTCAAGCGATCGGATAGCATAGCCGAGGGCATGCCAGAAGCTCTGCGACAGAGCCGTTATCAGATGAAGAGGTGCTTTGCGAGGTAAATTAGAACAACACCCCCCCCCCCCCCCCCCAATTGCATTTTTTTTTACAGAAATAATGAATGTCTGGCTGTGATTACTATGGGAAAATAGGTACGTCGGGAAGGGAAAGCGGTTGATGAAGACCCACCAATTGATGGATGAAATGGAGAAATCCATGGATGATAAAGTTGAAAAAGCTAAGCTCATGGAGGGCTTCCTTGGTTACATTATATGTTCCACTCAGGCAATCAATTCTTTTTCTTTTCTTTTTTGTTCTTCTTATATAGATGAAATCTATTTAAAACTTCACATTGACAATAACAATATCACCTGACTTCGACAGGAAGCGGTTGTGTTCCCTCCATACATTGCGTTCGCCATCAGACCTCACCCTGGAATATGGGAGTACATCAAGGTGAACTCAGAAGACCTTACAGTTGATGGAATTACAGTTACGGAGTTCTTGAAATACAAAGAATCATTATACGACGAGAAGTGGTGAGCCAATAGCATACGCAAATCAAACATATGTATCCAAAATTGAGATCTCTCTATCCACTCTTTATGATGCTATTACGTTCATGCAGGGCGTCCGATGAAAATGCATTGGAAGTTGATTTCGCATCGTTCGATTCTTCTATGCCTCACCTAACCATGCCTTCCTCAATAGGGAATGGTTTGCAATATATATTGAAGTTCTTGTCTTCGAAACTGGGTGACCGACCGGACAATGCAAAGCCACTGCTGGACTACTTGCTGGGACTTAAACTTCAAGAAGATGTATGAATTATTAAGCACCACTTTGTGGGGGATAAATTTTTTAATACTTTCCATTTCATGCCATGAATCTTCAGAAAATCATGATCAACGACAGCCTCAACACGATCACCAAGCTTCAAACATCGCTGCTCATGGCAGAAGTGTTCGTCGCCGCCCTCCCAAAGGACACACCTTTCCAAAAGTTTGAGCAAAGGTTGATTTACCAAGATTTAGATCCTCAAATAGCTCTGTTGGATTTGCAAGTGATTTTACATGTATTAGCTTTTCATTAACAGATTTCAGGAGTGGGGATTGGAGAAAGGTTGGGGAGACACTGCCCAACGCGTAAAAGAGACTCTAAATTGCCTTTCAGAGGTTCTTCAAGCACCAGATCCTCTCAACATGGAGAAGTTCTTTAGCAGACTCCCCACCGTCTTCAAAATTGTGATCTTTTCACCACACGGTTACTTTGGCCAAGCGGATGTTCTTGGCTTGCCCGACACTGGTGGCCAGGTATAACTTCCAATCACGGTAGAGAGAGTGAATAAATAAATAAAAAAAACATGTCAAAGAACTTGTTTTCTCATTCAAATAATTTTGAACAGGTGGTTTATATTTTGGACCAAGTTCGAGCCTTAGAAGAGGAATTGCTCCTCAGAATCAAGCATCAAGGACTAACTGTGAAGCCTCAGATTGTTGTGGTGAGTTTCAAATATCACAAGTGATATGATTCAAATATCAATGCCATTGTAATATATGCTACAATTTATCTTTCACATTTATTAGGTGACACGGCTTATACCGGATGCCAAGGGGACCAAATGCAACCAGGAATTGGAGGCCATTCAGAACACCAAGCACTCGCACATCCTGCGAGTCCCATTCAGGACGGAAAATGGGATCCTTAAACAATGGGTCTCTCGATTCGACATCTATCCCTACCTTGAAAGGTTTGCTCAGGTGCGTATTAACATCTTTTTCGATCTTCTGGTGATGTCTCTCCCCCACTTCTTTAGCCTGTCATTAACTTCATATGTTGTGACCTTTATAGGAAGCCACTGCCAAAGTACTGGACCACATGGAAGGAAAGCCTGACCTGATCATCGGAAACTACAGTGATGGAAACACCGTCGCATCTCTAATGGCTAGAAAGCTTGGGATAACTCTGGTGCTTTATTCAATTGGCTCTTCGATATGAATCTCTAGACAAACCAACTCATCAAAACTAACCCACACATTGAAATGCAGGGGACAATAGCACATGCACTAGAGAAGACTAAGTACGAGGACTCCGATGTCAAATGGAAGGAATTGGAGCCAAAGTACCACTTCTCTTGCCAATTCACAGCCGACATGATCGCCATGAACACCGCTGATTTCATCATCACCAGCACCTATCAAGAAATCGCTGGAAGGTTAGATATCAATCTCAAATGCTATTGAATCCAAATTCAAAGGAAGCTCAAATTTTAGCTAAGTTTACATGACACAAACTGCTTTTGCAGTAAGGATAGAGCAGGGCAGTACGAAAGCCATGGAGCGTTCACTCTTCCCGGGCTTTGTAGATTCGTATCGGGTATCGACGTCTTGGACCCAAAGTTCAACATAGCTGCACCTGGCGCCGAACAGTCCGTATACTTCCCCTACACGGAAAAACAGAAGCGTCTGACTAATTTACATCCCGCCATCGAAGAACTACTATACAACAAGGACAACAACAATGAGCATTTGTAAGCCGTTTTCGATACAAAATGTTGTCTCATCAGTGTATTTAAACATGATGTAATGCTGAATTGTGTGTGGAGACAGTGGTTATCTTGAGGACCGGAAGAAGCCCATTATATTCTCGATGGCGAGGCTCGATACAGTGAAGAACATAAGCGGGCTCACGGAGTGGTATGGGAAGAACAAGAAGTTGAGGGAGTTAGTGAACCTTGTTGTTGTCGCGGGCTTCTTTGACGCGACAAAATCAAAGGACAGGGAAGAGATCAACGAAATCAAGAAGATGCACTCGCTGATAGAGAAATACCAGTTGCAGGGCCAATTTAGATGGATTGCTGCTCAGACTGACCGGATTCGAAATGGAGAGCTCTATCGCTGCATTGCGGATAGTAAAGGAGCTTTTGTTCAGGTCCTTCTTGTTGTGTTTGCTGCAACTCATGTTTCTACTGTTGTTTTTTGCGCTTCTGGTTTTAAGTGTTTTGTTATTGTGACAGCCTGCACTCTATGAAGCATTCGGACTAACGGTGATCGAGGCGATGAACTGTGGCCTCCCAACATTTGCAACCAATCAAGGAGGGCCTGCGGAGATCATTGTTGATGGGGTATCAGGGTTCCATATCGATCCCACAAATGGGGAGGAATCGAGCAACAAAATCGTGGATTTCTTCGAGAAATGCACGCAAGACAGCAACTACTGGGCTAAGGTCTCCTCGGCCGGTCTCCAACGAATATACGAATGGTAAGCGTGAATCTCATGCAGTTAATGATGGATTTTTTATACAATGTCAATGGATTTTAAAACCATGGTCTTAATTGGATTCCCAGCTATACTTGGAAGATCTACGCAAACAAGGTGTTGAACATGGGATCGGTATACACCTTTTGGAGGCAGCTGAACAGGGAACACAAGCAGGCCAGACAGAGATACCTGCAATTGTTGTACAATCTCCTGTTCAGGAACTTGGTGAGCTTGGCTACCGCTTAATATCATTATCAATATGTTCTTGACAAAATGTATTCACTGGCTGAAAATGTGACACAGACTAAGACGATACCCATGGCAATTGATCAATCTCCATCCACACCACACCGCCGCAATCAATGATTTTCGCGAAAGCTCCAACAACGCAGAGGCACGTTAGCCGTCTCATACTGCTGTTTCTTTGTTAGCAGTCAATAAAATTGAATGGCAAACTGTTAAACCAGTGAAAATCTAAATAATGAATTGATTTCCAGTTGTTATAGTGTTGTAGTGTCATGTTACTAACAAATCTGCATTCATTTTTTTTTTGTTCTCCTCCGGTCGAAAAAATTGATGGACAGCAGGCGAACACAGTCACGCATTTCAAGGTGCACAAAACCAACCACATTACTTCTTTTACTACCAGCAATCATCTGCCTGATTGGAATACTACTCATTCGAATCATTTTTAACTTTATAGGATCTTCCGATAAAATTCATAAATCCCACAATCATCTCTCAGGGCTCTGACCGACTGCTTTATCCCCAAAGACCGAGCTTCTCCAGCTTCAACTCGAAGAAGGCCAGTACAATAAAGAGAATTAGAGCTACAGATGCTCTATTTTCCTGCAAATCACACATTCAGCGAGATTTATTATTTCATTGTCTCACCTGCAAATAAGTAACTACTTGTACCAACCACTTCATAAGAAATAATAAGAGCCAAATTGTGATTACCAATCTTCTTGGCTTTACATAGTTTTCAAGCCATGTTGAGTATTTTAAACCACAAAGCCTGGTCTGTGTGTGTCAAGATACAGGACATAGAATAACTAACATATAAGATATTGATAGAAAGAGCGTAGAGAGTCTATAGGAAACCTCTCTCATCAACCATTTTAGAAACCCTCTTCATATACAAGAGAGTTACCAATGTAAGCCAATAACCACGCAGAACACAAACCAAAATATATACCGACCATCCATATAGCATCACCACTAGCTCCCATCAACAGTAAAACATGACCCTTTTGACGTTCTCCTTGAGGGCTGGAAGGGGTCTCACCACCACACCACCAGGACCACGGGTGCTTCGAGCTCCAGCACTGCCACCAGCAGGACCAGCACCACGACCCACAGCACCACTTTGCATAGAGCCACTATCAGACGTATCAGGCTCCATGTAGAAACGTGCACGGAATGCAGCCAAATGGGCATAGTATGCAGGGGGTACTGTAAGTAATACAAAACAATTGAAAGATGTTAGTGAAACCAAAGTAGCCTTCTGAGGTTTAGAGCCAAACACATTCTTGGAGCGCATGTCTTGTACATGGGAAGAGAGGACATACCAATGGAGACAGACCGGGTGCACCTGGCATAAGTGTAGCAGAGGTTGTTGGTTAAAGTTTGCAAACCATCAGCAGTGAACTTGTTTTCATCCCAGAGAACATGGTAATGAGCAGGTCTACTGGTACCCTGCAACAAAAAGAACACCCAATCTTTTAGTTTATTGTTGATCACATCAACAAAATAGTCACAAAAAAGAAGATTCATTTAATATATGGAAAAAAGGTCAAAATTACCTGAATACCAGCATGGCTGCACAGATAAAAATCAAATTCTGTAGGATGACAGATCTTTGAATCCACAACAGTTCCTGCATTATAAAGCATATAAATAACCCTGGCAGAATAAATTATAAATAAGTAAAGCATCATAATCTATTACAAATGCATTAAAAAAAATACCTGGCAAAATGTTTCCACTTCTATCAACAGCATGGCTATCATTATGATTATGTGCAAATAAACGAGTGTGGTGGCGCTTTTGAACCACAACAAAAGTCACAGGTGGTTGATAATTTGGTTCTAGAGAATTACATGCCTGTGTTTAAATCAATGAACATAAAATGAATGAGTATATACAAAGCGTAGCAATCTTCAAATGAGACCAATAAGTCAGCCCTCTGGAAGCTCAATTAAATTGAAGTTCAAAGGGCAACATCTGGAGAAGAGTCAAAAGCAACTATTACTTTACAATATACAGATCCAAACACAGGACATCCC
The DNA here is from genome assembly GCA_030737845.1 of Acorus calamus. NCBI lineage: Eukaryota > Viridiplantae > Streptophyta > Magnoliopsida > Acorales > Acoraceae > Acorus > Acorus calamus. The sequence goes on along the minus strand of CM060868.1, from coordinate 33,302,306 downwards.
CCGTGAAGAACTCTTAAGACTAAAAAAACTTCTAGACTGCCAAGTTAAATGCAGTAAGGACAATGGACGAGAAATATGGTAAATTACCTTCCGGATGGCATCAAGCTCATGGAGCAACACCTGATAAAACTGGCCTTCACTGACACCATCCCTACAGAGGGAGCCTATTTCAATATTTATAAATAAAAATTAAACAAAAACAGATTCACATGCAAAGTTAAAAATGAACCTGTAAAATATGATTCGCTGTGGTTTTTGTCCAGTTGCCTTCTTAAAAGAAATAAGAAGTTCCCTAATGGAATTTGATATTGATCCATCAGATATACATGGTATGTTCACAAGTATAAAATGAAATAAGGGATCAATCAAGAAGTCAAAACTATTTCACCAAGCAAAATCTTACTTTATCATGCCACCACTAACAAGTCCTCGCTGAGGATCATGCCAGGTTTTATAAAGATCTTGAATAAGCTCCTGGCGATGGGCTTGTGCACACACAAGACCAGCATATTTTGTAACCTCTGGCCAGTCTTGGGAAGCCACAACCTGTATATTTATGGAAAAAAAAGAGTAAAGTAGTTTATTCACCATTCAAATACGGTGGACAAGAATTAGGTTCATGGTTGCAAGACCAAGAAGAAACCCAAAACAGCCATTCAATAAGAGAAAAACAGAAACTCCATAAAAATAGCACATACTAAAAAGGGGAAAAAGATTCTTACAGCTGCAATAGATGGACTCGAGTCCTCCCCCGGATGAGGATGGGTAACATCTGCACCAAAGATTATTGTTGGCCTATCACTGACCAAAGGTATGCGATATGATAGTGCATCAACAAGCACAGTATTTCTTCCCCCGACCTAAGAAATAGAAGTACCAAATTTACATTAATTGATAACAGAAAATATGAAAACAAGCAACTTAACAAGCTTGCAGACCAACCCACCTTGACATTGATCTTAAGCGCAACATTGGCAAGATATTGCTTGCTCATCCTAAAGACATGCTTTGTCAAGCAACATTGTGAGACTAATCCAAGATCTGTTTCACAAATCCGCTTAAGATCCCCTGTAAAGAAACCATAACAAGAAATGTAACAAATAACAAGATAACAGGACAAATAATTGTTCAACGAAATCCTACAATCTACAACCGAATCACCATGTAAAGTGCAACAATCCATCATATAGAGAAAACGTGTTCAGAAGGGGGAAAAAAAGTAGATGCATTTATTCAGACAGCCTAAAAGAAAACCTATCAAGAAAAAACAAACCCACTAAATTTTTATAACAATACTGAAAAACTCACAAAGTCGCAAATGATTGCAAAATGGGAATTGTGCACAAAAGCAAGGGGAAAAGAGCAATGACCCTTCATACCATAAAGAGAACCATTATTGTCAGGCAAAATCACAATCAATAAGTCAAGTTGTCTTCCATGGGGCTGAAGCACATTCATGCATTCTTGATATCTAGCTTTTAAAGTCCCCTCAACACGGTCAGGGCGTGCACTAATTGGTGGCAGCACAGGCTCGAGTGCAAAATCCTGCATATGATTATCATTCAAAGTCTTGAACAGAAAACTATTAAGATAATGTTCCCAATTCAAGAAAAAGCATAGGAGAATACCATGCCAGATGTTTGGCACATTTGAGCCAGTTCCTTGCAGAAAGTACGAGCAGAACTATCTTGGACATTTCGAGCGAAATTTATGCAAGTCCAGCTACTAACTCTTCCACCATTCACCATTTTCTAAACCAGTAAGCATACATTATTAAAGCAGACCCACAGGCATACAAATGTTAGCAACGGTTGGGATAATGATAAGTGATTATAATGATTGGAGACTGATAAATCGCTTCAGCATCATCAATAATAATAATAATAATAATATTAAAAGTAATAAAGGAAATAAAATTGCGATAATATACAGACTAGAGAAACATGTGGTTCGTTATTGCAATTTTCAAATGATTATAAATCACCCCCCATGAATGCAGAAAAGGATGGAATATAACACTGATATAGCAGATGTAACAAAGATACTATGGTAAGTCTAAACAATATTCTTGAAAGAGAGTACAGATCTTCGCATTCAACAAATCTTGTCATTTACATATGAACAAACGCTTGAATATCTTGCATGGAAATAAATATGTACATCCTGATTTTATGCTTCCCAGCACGTAACTGATCCTTTCAGATGCAGCATGTTCTCTGCTAACACATTTATGAAGCTCCAATTCATGCTAGTTATAAAAAGGGTAGATAATCATGAATTCAAGTTCATTAATGAACAGTCTCCTAAAAGAAAAGTAAATAGCCAAAAAAAAATGAGACGATATTTTCTGCATATTTGTTAATTGGGAAACAATGTCTCAAAACCATTTTCTCAACCCAATGGCTGCAATGAAAATCAAGATCATGATATAAAAGAATTATTACAATAAAATAGATTACACAACAGAAGGACAAGCATGCACGGTACACTTACGAAAAACACATAATGGACAGCATGTATTAAAAACCACCTGCCTTCAGAAACATAAACAAACATGTCTTATGAAGTGTTGGCTATGGAGGACAGCTCACATAAATCAAGATGTTGCCACTACAAAAAAATTGATGGATAATAGCAAGCAAAAAATAAAAAATCAAATAGTACCTTATTCATCATATTCCATTGTCCCACCCGTGGGAGGCAATCCCTTTCTCTACCAGTGTCATGGTATTTAAGCTACAAAGCCAATGTAAAGATATTAGTATACAGCTGCCATGCAAAAAATAACCAAAAGCTCACAATGAAGGGACAAGTAAAAAAATAAAAAATCTAAAATTCACTAACCCATGGTGCCGGAAGAATTCTAGCTTCAACCGAAGCAAGCTTTTCACTGATTTTGATACCAAATTCCTTAGCATAAGGATCTTCATGATAGGCATTGTGATGAACCGTCTGAACAGATAGAGCGGATTTCAAAATGACAAAATTCCAATCAAACATGAATAGTTGAAATGTAAGATACTGGGCAATTGATTTTTTCAAAAAAAAAAAAAAGATATTAGCAATTGAAGCAGAACCACCTATGTGAACACAAACAAACTCTCAAAAATGCAATTGCAGCCAGAAATTCAAAACAGTCATCCACATGTTCAACTCTAGTGGCAATGAAGTCACACAAGAAGGATATCATAATGACACATAAGCTTTATGCTAGAGAGACAAGAAAAAATACACATACATGGAAGAGGAGATAACATAGAGCAAAGTGGTCGCACATTCAATAAATGATGAAGGAAACAATTGAATCCCAAAGATACAAAACTGAAAGTATTTTTCATGAAAACCAAATGAGGCATGAATCAAAACTAGGGCCTGTATACACCTTGATGTGCCAAGTAACAACGCCCAAACTGACCCATCAAAAATTCTGCCCTTGTTAAATGGTTGACAGATCATACGAAGGCTTGATTAAATATCAGCCAGACATTAAATAATATAAACAAACTTAATTATTAGAAGGACCATTGAACTCTAACCCCAAGAAAAACATCATGCCACACAAAGTCATTCAGCAGATTCGCGTCATCAGAACATCATGGGATGTAAGATAATTAAAAATTAATCAAATAAATAAATGGTATCCAAGGGGAAAAAACTAGACAATTCCACAATCAAAACACTAAAAAGGATAAGTTTACCATGCACTATTATGAGTCAATAACTCACTGTAGAATGATGGGTAAAATATTAATCAAATGTGTGCAAAAAAACCACAAAAAGGGAAAGAAAAAAAAGTTCCACATAACATGCTACTGAAAACAAACATATACAGTCAGCATAACTGGATGATTAAAAGCAGTAATGAACTAATAGATACAGAATTTAGTTGTCATAAAAATTCAATCTAATTCTTACCGATAAAATGTCAAGTTCTCGATCTTGCGGACGCTGGCATGTGACCTTCAGCAATGCTGTAATCTGCTTCTCATTCAACCTTTTAGAATACCTTTGGCCCTCTACAATCTTGCACACCTGATACAATTAAATTTATTATAGATAAGCATACCAGCAATCGATCATCAGAGATAAATTTCAGCAAGTTAATCGCATTAACCTCCATCGGAAGATAATTTGGTCTTTGAGTATTTCCTACTTGAAGGCAAGGCAGTGTGGTGTACTGGATAACAAAACCATAAGTCTCTCGGAAATACTCAACCACTGATTTCATTGTGCCACTATCATCAACAGGAAAGCTAAAATAATACAATTTAGTAAGAAATAATGTTGGACCAAAACTGTCAAGCATCAGAGTGAATCCAAAGACACCACAAAAGCAAAATATGGCTTACTCACATCAGCTCTCTTGTTGCCTGAGATGTTAAACCAGATATGCGATATTTTCTTCGCATGTTTCCACGATGTGTAACCTCAATCTTGACACCTCTAAGAGCTCTCTTAATCTGCATTTTACTGCAGAAGATCAACTACAACAAAAAGGGATATGCAAAAGGGAAAGATACAATGTGCTTGGAAGCAAATATATAATGAACCATTGGAGTCAGAAAAAAAAATCAGAACTGAAGTGGCTACAACTAGAGATCATTATCTATAGTTAAGATGCCAGACGGACCAATTACCAAGTGACAATTGAATGCTGTATTATAATAGATTTGCATGAAAAAAATACTACCCTTTTTCTCCCATTACTTCTTTAGCAATGCTTATAAACAACAATAGAATAACTCCAAGGAAACCAAACCTTAACACGGTCAGCATCAGGTAACATCCTGGCTGTGACATCTCTATTCAAGAGCTGGGAAACAAACTCAATGACTGGCAGCGGCTCAATGAAAGCAGTAGATGACATATCTGCATTTAAACAGTAAAGAAAAATAATGAGACGAGCGTGCTAATATTACACTCTAAAAACTACATGTTAAAAGTTGTCGTCTTCTCTGAACAGCCTCCACACAACATCTTCTAGGAAACATTATCTATGCAACCACAGCTGGGAACAAGGGACAGAGAGGACAATACCAATGTTTAAAGAAAGTCCCATTTGAGTGGGACGAATGCTTTGGTAGAAACCACGCCAGCTCTCCAACCCCTCACCAAGAGACTGCTTACGGCCTAAATCAGGGGAATAAAATGACCGACCCACAGGAGAATACCTGCAACCATATTTCCAAAATGTCAAACTCTTTGATTTAAAAATAAAAATTCAAATCACTGAAAAGCATACAAACATACAAACAAATACATCATAGTCAGTCACCTTGCAGTTGGCAATTCACGGAGAACTATATCAAGAACTTGTAAAGCTTCTTGAGGAGCATCTGCCTGCTTCCCAGCCAAGAACAACCCCAAGTGATGCAAATCGGCTCGGGCTGCTAACTTGATAACAATTCGAAATTGTCTCTCCCGCCTGTAGAGGATAATAAGTTGAAACCAGTATAGCATAACACGCACTGTAAAAGATGTAGGCACTAAGCCCATGTTTGGTTCGAGAATTAAATTATTCTGATGTTTATGATTATTCTAGTATAAATAAGAATAAAGTGATTTTGTGTTTGATTGTGTTTTGAATTATTCTCGTTGAAAAACGTAAGAATAAATTTTTTGTTGTTTCGGTAAAATGTGAATAAAGTATGGATAAAAATTTATAAAAGATAAAAAAGTAATGATAGTTGATTTGACAGGTGATTTATAAGAAGTGATGACAGTTGATTTGACAGTGAGCCCACTTATTCTTTGGGTGGAATAACCTAGAATAACTTTAATTCCAGGGGTTGGTTAGAATCTCTATATCACTTTATACTAGTTTATTCTAGCATACCTATACCATGTTATACCACTCATCCAAACACATTTTTTTGCTTTATTCTTACTTATTCACATATATACTCTCCTTATTCCCCAACCAAACAGGGGATAAAAGAGTACCTGACTGCACCAGAACCATCATCCTCGTCAGCAAGATTGACAACAAACTCCATTGAAGTTAAAGGCAATGGACCTGCCGTGTATAGGCTCTTCCTTCCATCATATGCTGGGAGTCGCCCACCAAGATGCGATTCCTTATACAACCTCACCAACTGCTGCATCACAGCACGATTTACTCCTCGAGAAGTGACTTCGGGTGTGATAGTGACCTGATCAAGCATGGAACAACAATTTAAGCACCTTTGCCAAGACACTGCAGGATGAGAAAAAGAATCATAAGAGATTTACATCATATTGGTGGAGGTCTTTGTCTGGTAACTCAGCGAAGAAGTGGTTCGCCTTCACAACACACCTAATACCCGTACTGCCCTTGCCAGGGCGGAGTGGGAATCTGACTGCCTTGCTTGACGGGGCTACAGGAGCAATTTCCTGACTCACAGGGGCCCCACCTTCAGACTGTACCGACATCTGCTGTAACTGATGTGCCACTTGAGCTTGGCTTGGCTCTGGAGGTGACCGAGATGATGAGCCAGCTTGCTGCTGTGGCGAAGGCATAGGCGTTGTCACTTGATACTGTAACTGAGATGTTGCTTGGTGCAGCTCGGGTACTGATGGCCTGGATGGACCAGCAGGGTAGGGACCACTGCGTCCACCGCCATGTCCACGCTGTGGTGGCATTCCACCACGCGGCCGGTATCCACCTGAACCACGGGCCTGGTATTCAGGTTGTGGATAGGACGATGGAGGAGCCATCCCACCATGAGGCTGGGATCCACTACCCCTCTCTCCTTCTTGATAGTATCCGGCATAGCCACCACGACCACCTTGTTGAGGATAAGGGCCAGAGCGGCCCCATCCCCTACCACCACCCCCTCCCTGATGTGGAGGTGCCAACCTCTCCTGAGGGCGTTGCTGGCCCCCACCACGACCACCACCACTGCCTCCATCGTATTCCTGGGATGTAGATCCCTCACTTGAGCCGGGTAGATCTGTTCTCTTCTTCCTCACCATGATCGCCACTGCAATAAGTAAAGGAAAAAAATTTCAACATGACTAGCATCCAAAAGAAGTACATTACATAGACATAGATAAAGCTCACCAAAAAATGTAGAACCTCAAAATATCATACAGGAAAAAAGAGGAATGTTTCAAAGCACGGTTGGCCTTATTTCACACACACCATGTCACGACCCAGAAGTGGCCGTCTTCTGAATCGTCACAAGAAAATTGATGTATAGAATATCATAACTCAAAATATCATAACTCAAAATGTGCAATTAGAAGACAGAGAAACTCAAAACGTGCAGCGGAACCAAGACATATATATAAGGGCAAAGTGGCCAACGACAATTGTAGAGATGTCAAAAGATGCATACAAATGTCTGTCCTGTGAGAGCCCTAGGACTTATGTACAGAAGATCGATTTGCCAAAAATAAAATATACGACATGGACCTGAACAAAATATGGGAAATTCCGACTCTACTCTACTAGTGGGACGGCAATGCACGACCCTAAGCTCATCGTGCAGTACTGGACTCAGGAACGTCAGCCGCGGTGGTACCTGGATACAAAAATCCAACCCAAAGGAAAGGGTGAGCACAAAGCCCGGTGAGAGAATTCCCTATAAATTACTTCCTAACAATCACACATATATATGATAATGCAAGAATTTTTCTGTACTTATAAACCTCACTTCACAACTCTCCAGAATCCATATTAGGTGGCACTTAGCAGGCCTAAGAGTCAACGAAAGCTACACATAGTATATTAAGCCACTTCATAGCGGCACTCAGCGGCCTAAGTCACAACAAAGGCTGCACACAAAGTCCACAATAATCATATCCACATCTCATCTTCACATACATTACATAGAACCCACAAGCATTTGACTAAACACATCAGTCCGGTAAGGAAAATGTAAATCAACTCATGTTGAACCAGCCTATTCTAATACTAATCTCAATATCCAGATCGGCATACATCACTATTAACTCACATAACTATAAATGTGTTTACATGAATAATCTCACTTGTACATTGCACCTTCACAACAAACAAATCTGGGCAGCAACTATACAAATCTGGGCAGCAATTTAGCTAACCCAAAATCAATCAATTTCAATCAATTACATGCCAAACTTTGAAACCAACTTTTAAAGCTTCTATATTACCTTCTCTTTAATTCAATACACCTAATTAACCATGTATCCATAATAAAAAGATTTATTTTGAATGCTTAAATCCAGCATAGACTCATGCCACAAAAAGGAAAACACAAAACACATAGAAATGGATAAAACATGAAGTTCTTCACATGCCTTTACTTGCACAACACCTCCCTCAATCACACAGCAATAAACACTATCTTATCTAATTCAATTAGCATGAACATATGATATTTTAAAACAAAAACAGCAAGTATAAGAAGTTTCAAGGCTAGGCAACATAAATTCCTTCACTATATCACTTTCAAACCCTCCTTTTGTTCTACTCAATCAACACTCCTAATTCATGCACGTATTCATCACAGCCACACCCACATGAATCAAAAGAGCGAAGTAGCAGCAACAGCAAGTAAAAAAAAAAAAGCTCAGTTCATGAATTCCCTCAGCTTCAACAATCAAAGCCTCGATTCCCTTGAAGCTCTTCTATTCTTCTTCTTCTTCTTCCTCTCTCTCTCCCAGATTTCACACTCTATTGGATCCCTAAATCCCAGAAAACACACTACCAGATGCCCTAAATAGATGACTTCGACAGATGTTTCTAATGGGGCCGAAATGACTATGCTGCCCCTGACTCAAAATTCTGGACAGGTTTCACTAAAACAGACATAATTTTCACAATCTAGCTCCAAATCATATAATTCAATATCCATTGGAAAGCCAAAAAGATTATCTATAACTTTCGTGTTGATGCCAAGATCAAATAATCCCTCTAACTATTCTAAAATATGATCTAAGGGCTGCTGCCATATTTTCTCTTCTACAGGGTATGATTGAAAAAACACCCATAACTTTTGCTATATAAATCCAAATGGCCCGATTCCACTTTTGTATGAAAGCCGACTCAAAACTGAATTTTCCATGAAAATCATATTTAAACTATTTCATCTTAAGTACTAACAAAATTAAATCTGATCATGCAAAACATGCAACTTAGGATATAATCTAAGCAGAGATAAGCCTAAGGTCTGTTTGGAAACACATTTAAAACATAAGATTTTGAATAAAGTGGCTTAAATAGACTTGATTCCTGGAAAATGCATTTTTTGCGCTTTTTAAAAAGTAACATTTTTGCACTAAAAGCTGAAAGTAACTTTTTAATTAACTCAGTTTTTTAGAATGAGTTTTAACAACACTTTTTAGCATTCTGCTTAATTAAAAGCGGAATCACTTTAAATAAGTGATACCAAACGAGCCCGACACTCCAAATGCATAATAATATCAAATACCACAAAATAAAATATCGACAATGTCACGAAAGCTAACACACCACATACAAACAGCATGCAAGACAGAAAGACAAGAAGATAACATAATTCAATCAGAAAAGAATAAAACAGGCACAAACAAGAAAACTCATTACAAAGTGCTTTCAAATAGATAGATGGCAAAACAAATGAGGATCATATATAGAAGGATGACCAAAAAAAATAAGCAAATGTCAAATTAATAGAGAATATGTGAAACAAAAACCATAAAACATGAAAAGATGGCTCATATAAAAATACTGTAACAATCCAGAAAGAGAACAAGCATAGCATTTCTTAAACATGAACCACATTTATCCATTTCAGGACTTAATTAAGTTGAGTTCTCATGGCGATTACAATAAGAGAACCCGGGTTTTACAACAAGAAAAAAGGGTTTCAAAACATACAAATAAACTCACTAAAAAAACATACAAATAAACTCCAGTCAAAGGAAATCTTAGGTACATCACATGCAAACCAAACCAGTCTATAGTCAGCAATGAAGATTCAGTGAATACGGAGATTCTACAAAACTTCATTGCAAAAAGACACAAAACAAGACAGCCAAAGACAAAAATGAAGATTCACGAAACATAAATACCAAAAATAGCCTAGATGATTGACAACTGAAAGGGAGTGAAACCTTATATGACACTGTAACTTCGAAAAGGAAATCATGGAAAGTAGGGTTAAAAACGATACAACAAAACAATGAATGCTGAAAACGAAACCCTAAATGTACTCTTTGATAGTACCAAAAGGAACAAATGGAGGCAAAACAACCACCTCAAAAAGCCTCAGAAGTTCGATCGGATCTCAGAAGAGAAAGACAGATCCAACACCTTCAAATGTAAATCCATCGAAAAACTCCTCACAATGAGAAAAACAGGATCGAAAGTGCCTCAAAAAACATTAAATCTCAGATACCAATCGAATCCACCGCCAAGTCCGTCAGTCACAGTCGGACTTACTACTACAAGGGGGAAAAAACACAGACCGCAACCCTAGTTTCAACAAAAATCCGACGATCACACCATCCAACAAATCACCGAAACCATCAATCGTTAATTTTCTAAGCAAACAACGAAAAAGAATCCTCCAAAATGCATAAGAAAACCATTTCAAATCACCGAAACCGAAAAACAGATGAGGATCCATAAAAAAAATCCACCAAAAAACGAAGAAACCAAAGCACATCGATCAAATCAACACGAAAAGAGAAACAAAAACCACAAACAGAGGCTCTAAAACTGATATACCGTGATCGGAAACAACGAATGAAAGGCCGACCTCCGAAAACTTCAATGGCTGTTCGGCGAAAACCAAAGTGGGGGGAGGAAGTAGGAAAGAAATGCCTATGACGTGTCAGTCGCCAGGGGAAGCTCGTGCTTTTATGAGCGCGAGAGAACGACAAGGCCCACTTCCGAATCCGAGATGATCCGACCCGGTACCTGACGTGGCGAATCCTGGCGAGCTGGGGTCCTCGTGACGTGTCTCCTGCCAGGCTGTAACGCTGTGGGTCTGTTTGAATTCTCTCTCACCACATGATTGGCCACGACCCCTCTCGATATGCGCGACAATTGTTAATTAATTCGATTAATCCTCCGTGTTTAGAAATTTTACACTTTAGCCCTTCTTAATTAATGATTGTCCAAATAGGGCGAGTTGGGTCGAGTTGCATGTTTGTCCGAACCCCACCCACAAATTAACACCCATAAATTAAAGTACCGGGTTATAGCCAAACCAAACCCAACCCGGCCTTGTACCCACGGGTTCGGGTTATGGCCAAGTTTGAGTTAAACTCAAGAAGTGATCTCCATTAATAAATAAATAAATAAATATAGTAGATCCAGTGAATACATGTAAATCAATTGAATTTTTCTTCTAAAAAAATTTCAAACAATAATTATTACTCAGACAGACAATTTTTCTTTAAAAATTGATGTCTTAGAGAAAAGGACAATGATCAAATCTAAATAACAAAACCAAAAGCCAAACAAACAACAAAAATAGAAACTATTCATTGTATAATAAAAAAAAACCTTCAAGACCCTAAACTATCACCCCATTTGCATCAATTCCACATAGATCAATCATTTGGCAGCCAACCACGCAGTCTCACACAATGGAGCCATTTTACGATTCAAAACTTAGAAGAGTGTTATTTGCTAGCAACATTCTCCTCAATAAATGTCTTGTTTGAGTAATAGCAATGAGATTCTTCAATATCATGCTATATTGATCCTTAACTTTGAGAGAGAGATTGGAGTCAGAGACAACGGTGATCTTGTTCTTATCGTGAGGGATGGTGACGGAGTCACTAAGGTTACCTACCTTACCATCGGAGATAATTATGATTGATCATAAAAGATAACAAACATAAATAATATATATAATATGAACGTATATCATTTTATAATATATGTTAAATTTGAATATTTTTTTTATTGGATACATCAATATCCATATTCACATAGGGCTGGTACTAAAAAAGGCGACCAAGGCAAGATGGAATAAAATAAATGGACAATGAGATGTGTCATTTTTGTTTTGATAAATTAACTTTTCTCAACACACTTCTCTCAAAATCAAACCTAACATTTCTCTCCTCCTCAAGTCTCTTCAACCATAACTACAATATCTCTATCTAACTATTTTTCATTTGAAGAAGGTATCTCTCCCGTGTGCATATATCTCCCCCTTTCTATGGTTGGTTAAATTAAATAGTGATCAAACCTTTTAGAGGCATTTTTATGAATTTTATAACTTTTTCATTCAAAATTTAACTTTTTTTGTTTTTAAACTTTTAGATTATTATAAAATATGGTGTAACTATTTTATAAAATTTGTAGTCATTACTAAAATGATAAATAAGATTAAATAAGTTAGATTTTTGTGAATATGCATGGACCTCACTTTAAAAATCATCTTAGTGCCTAGTTAAAAATTAATTCTCAAGGTCAGCTCCCCATCCATACTCGGGACAAATATTTTTTTTTATGATATAGATTTGAACTGGAAACTGAATTTTTTTCAGATATTTGATAGTTTTAGATTCAGCAGATGAACCCGTTCGCGAAACATGGAGCCACTTATTAAAACTAAAACGGGATCAGACAAACAAAGTGCATCACAATAATTGTTCATCTGTTGTGAGATCATAATAATGAACAGTGAAATGGGTACACTTTATATTTGCTAGTGGGAGTTTTTGGTTTGTGTCTAATGGGTGTGTGAAAATAGAAATCGAAATGATGTTAGGCTCCGTTTGCATCAGCGTTGAAGCCGTGTTTGTGCCGGTCGACACAGCGGATAATGCTCGTTGCCAAACAGGTTGACCCGCGTTCGTGTTCGATCACCCCTCCCCGCGTTAAACGCCTATTTTTCCCCGATATTTTCAACGCTCTGAAACATAGCTTTTGCATCGACTGATTGATTCAATCACCGCGATGATGCGTAGCGCACACCCAAACGGATTAGAAAAAAAAAACAATAGTAGTGATTCAATCGTCTTTGGTGGCAGGAAACAGTTGCCCACAAATTGTTGTTCCTATGAAACTACTCTTGTCCACGTGTCATCTCTTAATTGCATGCTCATCGATTGCGTAACGAACTCACCAAACCGCTCAATTAAAAAAAAAAAATCTATACAACCACTTTAAATGGACAAAAATCCATATAGCCCTCTGTTTTTTTTAAATCCAAATAACCCTCTGAAAACATCTAGTAAATCTAAATAATTTTATGAATAAAATTTATGTTGACAGATAATAAATATTTTGTGAATATTATGTTTTGTTAACTCTGGATAAAAACACTATATACTAAAAAAACTTAAAATGTGTTAATAATGCAGAAATCATCTATAAATAACGATTTTACCTTTCCAGATAGCGTTTCATAATCTATTCAAAATAGTAAAATCGTATTTTTCATAGTTTTTTTACATTTTAATACATTGTAAGGGGTTTTTAGTATATTGTGTTTTCAGTGAGGATTAACTTAAACAGAATATTCACAAAATATTCATTATCTGTCAACAAAAATTTCATTTAAGGGGTTATTTGAATTTATCAAGTATTTTTAAAAAATTATATGGATTTTAAAAAAAGTTAAGAATTATATAGATTTCAGTAAATTTACAAGGGCTTTTTTGGATTTTTTCAAAAAAGAAAAAAAAAAGCGGAACTGTATCCCAAACGTCGTTATCGAGCTCATATTGGTGCTGGTGAGCTCGCAACGCAATAAATCCGGACCAAGAACATTCAAATCCAACCGTTGATTTTCTGAATGAATCGAACATTTTGAAAAAGTTGGGGGGGGGGGGGGGGGGGGGCACGTGGGGCCCCACACCACTAACCAACGATCGGTACCATCCAACAAACACCTTTGAAGCTTCTTGAAACACTTTTAAAAAATAACAAAATATCGGCCGATCATCAGGAACTTTTGAGCCATCGGATTCAAGTGGGCTTCCCAACAAACAGAAAAGCCTATTTGGACCTATTATCATCAAGATATATGCACGTTTAAGTCTGGTCATCAAATCAATAATTTAGGGGTGTGATGAAAATTTTCAACCCATTATCAATGGGAAAGTTGAAAAGAATGTAAGTCTGAATCCAGTCAGAAACCATTTCGATCAATCCAGTCAGTATTAAACCGCACAATCTATAAAACTTAAAATTAAACTACACAATTGAAATCGATCTGCACAATCAATTATTGAGTATAATATCACACGTTGTATAGTTCAATTCATATATTGTATAGTTTGATTCATATACTGTTACGATTCGATACTAATGGTACTCGACCTGACAAGATCGAGACTCCTTGATAGTGGAAACAAAAGATCGTGTATACATGAGTCGTCACCAACAATGCAACTCACGGCGCAAAACATTGGTCTATGGCAGCAATGATCATAAGATATTGCTCTAAAAAGCATCCTCAATTAAAAAAAAAACCCAACATTTTAATTTGGAGGGTCCCAAGGGAGCTACTATTATATAAGATAAGGTGCACATTGTTTTTGGTCTTCAATGATTATGTTTTGATAAGGTTGTGAAATAGTTGATCCCAACCGTACCAGAGCACAGGCACTCGTCAATTAAGTTGGTTGAATTTGGTGTGTACTGTGGTCTGTGGGGTTGGCTTCAGAATTAAACAGAACTGTAAAGAGAAGAGGAAGGGGTGGTATAAATGTGAGATGGAGAGAGGGTGGTGGGGATATTAATGGTTTTGGCAGGGCTCGTGTACAACTTCCTAAGTTGACGGCGACGACACACCAGGGTCCTACGTTTCATTTTATTAGGCTCACGGGCCTACCCACCAAACTTGCAACAATGTGTCAAATTTTAAATTGGTCATTGGGGTATTAAATAGGGTGCAATTTAGATTGGTTGTATTTTATTTAACCTCAAATTTAAATTAGTTTGAATTGAAATTTTAGCGTTTGAATTCAATCTGAGTTCAAACTTGAGTGTTTCAAACTTAATTTAGGTTGAGTTTGGATTCAGGATTCAAGTAACCCGAATTAACCCGAACTCGAAGTTTATATATTTAAGTAAAATATTTTAAGTTGAATTATAATTTTGTGAATAATAAAATTTGAATTGTACAGTTTATTTTATTTAAAATGTTTCAATTATATAGTTTCCATATCTTTATTCTCTAAATGAAAATGTTCCTTATCTTTTATCTTTTTTTATTCTTGTTACGTGGAAAATTGACTCTTGCAAAATTTTAATTATTTAAATTAATACACTTTCAAGTCAAATTTGAACTCAACCTGAGCCTAACAAGAACCGAATCAAACCCGAACTCAACCTGAACTTGAACAAAACCCGATGGATTGGGTTGGGTTTGAGTTGGATTTCTCCAACCTCGGGTTGGGTTATAGTTCAGCTCCAACTCGGTCCAACTCGCTTGAGTTGCCCCCTTAGTATTTAATTCGGTGGATTGTTGATTTTAAGTATAAACAATAAAACTGATGATATTTTAAATGAAAATTGTTTAGTTCGACGAGAGAAATAAATTTTTATTTGTGGTGCTTATTGAAGGATATTTATATTCATTTTATGAATTTTTTTATTAGTAATTATTTTTATTCATATTTGGTTCACCTCTTTTATAAAATGAAAAGATAAGGGATAAAATGGTATTTCAACAATCAATAACTAAAATATTTTTAAAATAAATATCAAATGTTTCTTATTAAAAAAGCACTTATCATCAATAAATATTTATAATAAGCTTAAACAAACACCCAAATAAGAAATAAGTGTTTAATTTAAGTGCTAATTAAAAAAATGCTTATTTTTTGTCAAACCAAACGCCCAATAATGTTTACGTAATATCAATATTTTGGATGATTTTCTTTTAACAATAATCACTTTACTAAAAATATTAATTACATGGGCTTTTCCAATGAATATTTATTATTTAATCATTTTTTAGTTTGCATATAAAAAATATATTAGGTTTTGGTGAAAATTTATACTGATAGTACGTATATTACTATGTTTTTGGTTACAACCTGACAAACACAAGGCATGTGACTCCCTTTGTCATTTGTAATGTGGCTAGGATTCCAATTAATTAGTAGAGAGCAACCAAGTAGATTCTAGATAGCTAGGAGAAGAGTGGGAAACTTGCAAGAAAATACTGAATCTTGTCTTGGTAGGATAGAGCGATTTAAGTATAATTTCACTTAAATAAAATCAGTTTTTTTTATCAAATTTTTTATAAAGAAATATATTTATGAAAATTATTTTCATTTTAATAATTAAAAGTTGTTTTTCAATTTTTAAAAATATGTTTGGATTAAATATAATTCATGTAAAAATAGAATATGTCAATGCTATCCAAACCATAGGCCAAGTGCTACATATGTGAATATATTAATGCATATCTTAAAAAAAATATATTCAAATCTCAATTGTGATTTTGGAGTGCCGTGTTTTTTGTGTTTCCATATTTGGGATCCATTCATTTAATTTTTGATCCGTGAAATGACATTCAATATTTCAAATCTAAGACAATGTAGATTTAATATTAGTTTTCATTTATTATTCGTATCATCAGTTTGAAGATCTTTTACTTCCAGTATGATTTTGAATTATCAAACTCTTTCTTTGAATTGTAAACCAATTCTTATAGAAACAAAAATTCACCAAGAATAAATTTTATAAGATTATTATATTTACAATTTTGTCAAATGACAATTACAATTCAACCTTATAAAAAAATGCAATGCATTTAGAATTAAATGTCAACACCTCAGGAAACAAATTTATAGTTTACAAAATCTATCCGTTTTAATTTCTTATCCTTTTTTCTATAAAAAATAGAAAGAGACTAAATAGGATAAAATGAGAAAAATTTATTAAAATATCCCTTAAAAATTTAGGTGCTACCCCAAACACCTATTCCTTTTGAGATTCCCAAATCTTGAAATGGCATAATTAACAAATCGATATCTCCATAAATAAAGACTCACTTCATTAAACCAAACTACTGCACATGCAGTCAATACCACAGTAATATCTTTTATTCCATAAGATTGAAAGAGTAAAAGTAAATCATCTTTTTTTATTTCATTTATTTAAAACAGGGGTCCTCAACACATGAAAGAGACCATCAATCAATCAATCACAGTGGCACACGTGTCTTCATTTATCAATCCCTCTACCTTCAATCAATGTACATCCCCTGTGTTTTATTTCGGCTTCATTCACATGTTTGTCCCTTCTTCATAGCTCATTCCATCATCAAATGCATCATCAGCTTTGTTTGGTTACAGAGTTGCATTTGGAGCAAGTGAGAGCTCCCACACATTACACATAAGTGTTACTATTTTTCAATGTAATAATCAATACATAAGTGACAATGCCAGTTGTGCATGATTTGCTACACATCATGGTTTTGGTTAATTGATTGTTTGTTAATTTTTTGTGATTAAGAGTTTGAGATTTGGGGATTTTGTTTTCACTATAAAATGATGTAAAATGAGTCGAGAGAGTGAAAATGAACATGTGAGCATCCCAGTAAGGATCTTGTGAATTGTAATACTACTCTGTGGTAGTAACTGGTACCATACTGTTTCATATGAAATACCATTGATATGTCCAAGAAATGATATAGGTCTGATTCATTGAATAACAAATTATTGTTACAATCCATTGAAGTCCATGCATTTATCCCCTTATTCAAAATTGGGACAAAACTATTAGATTCATGGGGACATTCATGCAGTTAACGGTGTGCCATGCCGGCCCATTAACTTTGACGGGGCTGATGGTTCTACCAAAAAAAACTTTAACGGGCTGATGGGCCGGCTGCGGGCCTAGCGAGTCAGCCCACTTGTTTTTTAAAAAATAGTTTTATTTTTAAATTTACTTTTCTTAATATAATGAGTGCTGCTACACTGAGTTTTTTTCTCAATCCAAAACTATATATCTCATTAGATGTTGTATATCCCTCATTAAATATTTTTTTACATTTATTAAAAATAAATTCATTTAACTCGAAATGGAACGATATGCATTTTTTTTATCAAAACATATACCTCATTAAATGATGTTTACTATTTTTTTAAAAATGAAAAATGTGAGGTGTGAGATTTGATTACTGAATGTGACTGATTCTAACATTTTTCTAATATTATACCCACAAAAAATATATAAATGTTTTATATCTGCATATATACACACAAAAACATTATATATACTTGATAAAACAATAACATAAGACATTTATTCCTTATCTACTGTGAATTGTCGTGTCAAGCGGTGCTCACAAATATGCCATGCCGGAAATGGTGTACGTATAATAAGACTGGCCCGACACGATCCACATACTTTAACGTGACTTGTTATGTTTTATTAATTTCTTAACGTAGCCGTGCCTTGTATCGTGTTGATTTGACTTGTTTTACACCTATGTATCCTATTAGTAATTTTCCTTTTACTTTAAAAAGACGACCGCAAACACTTGATCCAATTTTTAACAAAATACATTTAAACCAATCAAAATGAAATACATCATCCTTTCTTTTTTGCATTTTTAGGTGAATTTTGAAACTAAAAGATGAGTTGTAATTTTTATTATTTCATATTTTGGGTTAACATATCTCCTGAGCAGACCGTCACAATGATACAGGTCTAGTTCATTTAATAATAAAAATTGTTCAAAGTCATTGAGGTTCATGCATCCAGTGAAAGTCATGAACGTGCAGTTGTGTGTTTGGAGGGGGGGAATGTAAGAACATGTGACCTATGATGAAATGAATGTGGACTTATATGAATTAGGTGCCCATTATGTGGTTCATCTCAATGGAATATGGAAGGACAAGTGGAGAACGCATGGACAATGTATTGGACCATGCATGT
The DNA here is from genome assembly GCA_030737845.1 of Acorus calamus. Classification (NCBI taxonomy): domain Eukaryota; kingdom Viridiplantae; phylum Streptophyta; class Magnoliopsida; order Acorales; family Acoraceae; genus Acorus; species Acorus calamus. The sequence goes on along the minus strand of CM060868.1, from coordinate 33,283,495 downwards.
ATGAATTAATTAGGTCCATCTCATTGTGTGATTTTATTATCTCATGTGATTACCCCCATTAAACAATGAATATGGATCAACTATGAATTAATCCTGCACATTTATTATGTTGCACTGTTTGCCATTGAATGATACATCTCTCCTGGCCAATGGATCGTGAACATGTTCATGATCTGTTATATTTTTAATATCTTATATTAAGGTTCTATTTGGATGTGGGTTGACAGCTACGACGTTTGTGGGATGCAACAAATCAGACGGGGACATGGAGAGGTGTGCAATGAGGAACCATGTTCAAAATGAAATAAATGGATGTACAATATTTAAAATTTTCAATAGATTTTGAAGAATAAAATTATATTGAATGTGTAAAAATATTCTACTTCTTCATCTACAAAACTGAATGCACTCTACCGTTTGCATAATGAATTCAAGAACCATGTTCTATAATTACATATATGGATCTTAGCCAATTTACTGGTCCAACATCAAATTGCATTACATCAAGGCATGTTAATCAAGATCCGATTATATGTTAATTATGTTAAATCTTACATAAAAGAACCGTGAGGACTATGCGTAATTTTTATTTATGGTAAAAATTGTTTAAAATGCGTGCAAGGATTAAGAAATATCAATCCAATCCATGTAATGATTCGATGCAAAACACTCAAAATGGGGGATAAATAATGGCTATTTGTGAAAGAAAAAGTCGACTAACTTTCACTTTCCGTAAATCATAACCAAAGATCAAATTCGAGGCATCAATCTTAAAAAAAAAAAACAAAAAAAAATGCTAATTTGAAAGTTTTCATGCATGAAAAAAGGTGATACATTGAACAAACTTGGATAAGATCATAAGAATAAGGCCACCCATGATTCATAGATGCTTCTAGCATAGCATAGGCAATACCGCAACAGAAATTATTTAAGCAGCATGGATAACAATGATGTCAATTATTTAAACCTTCTATGTGCAACAATCAAATAAGAGAATAAAACAGACCACATGGGTACAGAAATGTCACAGTTCTTCATTTACAAAGTTATGACAGCCAAAACAATAGTGGCAGGTTAGCTGTATTGGTAAGAAACAAAAGTAACACCTAAAAAGAAAGGGAGATGTTCATGTACTAAAAAATTGTGCTACCCAAATTTTCATTAACTCCTCTTTATTTTATTGATTAAGGGTCATGCAATTGAATTTGAAAAATGTGAATAATTAGACCCAAAAAACATGTAAATACTTTCTTATGCTAAAAATCTTAAACATACAAGTAAAAATTTAACAATTTTTTTTTCAGTGTATAAGTTAAAAAAATAAAAATAATAATATGACGGCTCATTTTAGTATTGTTTTGGTATGTTTAAAAACTTTAAAAGACATAAAAAATAACGCGAAAAAAATAAAAATTAAAAACAACAAATTAAAATGGAACCATTTTTTAATATAAAATAAAAAATTGGGGACGAAGAACAGCACCTACGGTTTCTCTCCGAGAAAACCTAGAAGCCCAAAAAATTACCCCAAATGACTCCGAAGGGATCCAACCGCCGTTCGAGCGATGGAGCGAGCGATTCTTCTTCCGTTCCGCGTAGGGCTTCCAAGAAACCCAGATGTAATTGCTCTCTAACCCAACCTACATTGTTTTATTAAAGTTTTTGATTTTGAAATCGTCAGCCTTTGATGAATTCTCAATTTGGGTTGGATCAATCGATCCACATTTTCGTAATTGGGTCTGTACTTTGCCTTAGATTGCCTTTCTTGATAGTGTATCGTACTGTTTAAAAAAAATTGTGTGTTGTTGAATAGGTTGAATTGGTCGTGTTAGGTGGTTGAGGTTTGGCCGATTTTAAAAACCGATAGGAAACTTGAAGTCAATTGGCATTTACACAATATATTATAGAAATGCAAGTGTTTAGAAAAACTGAGTCTTGTTATCATGTTGGGTTCTCTTAATAAATCATGAATGCATTAAAAATATGCAAAACCCTCCCATCAATCCCCTTTAAAAAGCATATTTGCATCTGTATTTCAGATTTATGTGTTATGGGTTGCTTGCATGTATGTAGAAAACATATGGAGTTGAATTGTATGGTTTCCAATCGAGAATTTACATGCAATGTCAACTGAACACAAAGCTAGAAATTGAACTGTCTCCATCCAAACCAGACCTCTGTGAAAACTAATAATAAAGGAAAGCAAGTTGGTGTTGTATCATAAAATGTGGGTACGGAGAGGCCTCGAGACATAGTTTTTTTTTTTTAAATTTAATTTTTTACATTCATCAAGTAATATGTCGCATAGGGAGCTCAATATCTCTCTCTCTCTCTCTCACACACACACACACACACACACACACACACTGTTCTGATGATTTTATGTTTTGTTTGCAGATTCCAGGTTCACACAACAGGAGCTCCCTGCTTGCAAACCAATTCTGACACCCTTTTGGGTACATTGTCTTTGATTGATTTACTAGCTTACCATCTCGTTTTTCAAATGCTTGAACAAGTGCTATGTTCCATAATTATTAATTTGCGCAGTTCATTGTGTGAATTTTTTTGGTAAGTAATTATTAGTATTGCTATACCAAAATGTGAATCTGTACAGAGTACATCAAAAAGAATGCCGGGAGAAAGCTTAGCCAATTACCAAGGGAGGGAAAAGCAGTCCAGGCTGGCATGCCCTTTAGTTCTTGGCAATCTTCTTGTGGAAAATACACCATTTACTGTATACTCTTTTACATTGTGTGAAAATTCAGTCTTAATATGTACTCTTTTCCCTTCCCTTTCAGGTCATTGCAACATTCTCTGTCATTGGGGTTATATTTATTCCCATTGGACTTGCTTCTCTGTTTGCCTCTCAACGTGTAACATAATTTTTCTGTTTTTTGCATGCAATATATATATATTTATTATACCCAAGTGTTCCTCCAAAAGGAAGTTACTCATAGGTTGGGATGCAGGTGGTTGAAATTGTGGACCGTTATGATGACAACTGCATTCCTAAAGAATTTCTTGGTGATGGACGTGGATTTATACAAAACCATGAAGCTAATAAAACTTGCACCAGGAGTTTAACTGTAAGCACATGCAGTTTTAGTTTCTTTGAAATGGTCTTTTATCTCTCTCTAACATATTTAGTCTTTCTGTAGATTTTCTCAATAATTGTTTTATTGACTGCATGTTTTTCAGGTGCCAAAGCATATGAAAAGTCCAATCTACATTTATTATCAACTTGATAACTTCTACCAGAACCACCGACGGTATAAAATATTTCATTGAAATTTAGCATTTTTGTTTAATATGGTTCCCTCTTAGCTTTCCAACTCCGTATATCTGAACCTTTATCCTCAAGGTCACACATTTGGACTGAAATTTATCACCTTATGCTGTAGTATGTTGTCTGTTTGTCTTTTAAATATAATGAGCAAATGGTAATTTATCAATTGGATGGTTTTAAAAAACTAGCTTCATCAAACTAGCTATCCAGATGTGTGTTAAACATGACTAAATTTGAATCGCTCGTTGTACATGCTCCACGAATTATACACCAAGTGTGATGTGGTTTGCAAATATAATTTCAAATTGTATGTGCTGGCTCCATTTAGTTTTAGTGTGTCTCTTTCCGAGTGACATTGTGCTAATATGAATTTTTCAAGTTTTTTCCGGTCAACAAATGATGAGAAAACTAAAACGTGTTGATGCTGTCAGGTATGTTAAAAGCCGAAGTGACAATCAGCTGCGGAGCAAGGCAGGCGAAAAGGACACAGGTTCTTGTGTTCCTGAGGGTACCACTGCAGACGGGTCCCCTATTGTTCCATGTGGTCTCATCGCTTGGAGCTTGTTCAATGATACTTATAAATTTTCATTAAATAGCAAAGTTTTAGATGTCAACAAGAAGAATATAGCATGGAAGAGTGATAAAGACCATAAGTTTGGGAAAGATGTCTATCCTAAGAACTTCCAGAGGGATGGCCTGATTGGTGGTGCAAAACTCAACTCCAGTATCCCTGTGAGTGTCACACTATAAACTTTTGAACCATCATTTAGTTCTTTAATCTTTTTTATGTGTCCGGTTGTTTTTGCTGGGTGACTCACTACCCCATGTGTACAGTTGAGCGAGCAAGAGGATCTGATTGTTTGGATGCGTACAGCAGCGTTGCCGACTTTCAGAAAGTTATATGGTAAAATAGAGGTGGACCTTGAAGCTAATTCAAAATTGTCTGTGGTCATACAGAACAACTATAACACATACACTTTTAATGGAAAGAAGAAATTGGTTCTTTCAACTACATCATGGATAGGAGGGAAGAATGATTTTCTTGGAATCGCTTATCTTACTGTTGGCGGCCTGTGCTTTTTTTTGTCAATAAGCTTCATAATCCTCTACATTGTCAGGCCAAGGTGAGATCTTGGTTGCAGCTCATCTGGCACTTTTTCTTTGTTGCCATCCTATCGTTCTTATAAAAAAAAACAGATTAACCTGACAAATTTGTCCACTAATCATAGGGTGCATGTATATATAGGTAGTTGCCAATATTTTTTTTGATAAATACATAAATGATAAGAAAAGAACTGCAAAAACCATTCTTGCTCACTACATTTACATATATGAATATGATGTTTCTGTTTACATGATTGTCATCAGAGTAAAGATACTCCAATAGTATACCAACTTGACAGGTGTACTCAGAATCCATTTCTGAAAAAAAAATCAAGGAGATTATATATGTTTTCTAATGCACGTAGGAATTGTAAAACCTTTAAAGAAACTTTTTATTTCTATGTCAACAAAATAAGAAATAACATGTATTGTGGTATTTTTGAAAATATTTTTCTCTTGCAGATTTAAATATGATCATGATTTTCTTAGAAGCTATTAATCAGTTCTCTGTGCAATGTAGAATATGTCTTCATAATCCCTGGCCATCAAGAGAGCTAAGATGATTTCTGATCTGTCAATGTTCATCTCTTTACCATAGGGTTGCATAGAGCTCAAATTTGCTTATTTACTTCAATCTTTTTTCCCCGTCATATTTCCTGTTGTTTGGGTTTTTTCTACTTGGTAATTCATCGTCATATGCATTGCATTTGCTGTGTGGGTAGAGTGCAACTGGCTATATGTTCATGTTGGCAAATATTAGTCTGTTCTTTACAATCTATTATCAACAACAATTTTGCCTATCATTACTAGTTGTGGCTTCCTCTTTTTTTTTTCTTTCTATATTTCATTGTTCCATTTTTTTTAGAGCAAAGTAGGCATTGTCATTAAGTATATGTAATCACAATGACTGATATTTTATTGTTCCACGGCCGCTCAAAACCTGAATTTCTTTTCCTGCAGGCCTCTAGGGGACCCATCATACCTGTCATGGAACATAAATCCTGCAGGACATATGAATTAGGATCCATCACCAATAATTCAAGGTTCTTCTGAGTATTGGCTATTATATGGGCTCTTTTTTCAAAAGCTTCCTGTGAAGTTGAGGAGTGCGTTCATTTACTATTCTCAGTTGAGTTGTGTATACAAAACTTTGCAATTTGTTAGAGCTACAGACTATTAGTTTCCCAACATTTTCGGCTAACTTGTTACCAATGTCCAACTCCAATGGACATATGTCAGTATATTTACATTCTCCACGATATATAATATATTCATCTGCTTTTATGATCCATGCACGATTTTAAATTCATTATACTATGCCATATTTTTATCTAATTTTCACTCATTTTATGATGCTATTTTGTTAATTATATTGAGCTCTGATACACTGTCATTCCTACAGTCCCAGCTATATGAAATTTCTAATAGGATACATGCTCTGTTAGGTGAGTATATATACTCGATTGATAAAATTGAAAGAAGTTATTCATTCAATTCATGAAATTATGTACTTCATTTTTGTGAAAGTATGCATTTCATTAGATAAGTGTACATCTTAAAAAAAAAAAGTGTGTAAAAGTGATTCTAAGAACGACTACCTCGAACATCTTCCTATTTTATTCCCTCTCTGGCTTCTGTGGTTGGTATTGAAGTTCACACAACCACTACACTTGCAGTCACATTAAAAGCCCTTCCCATGCATGCCAACACTCATGAGCCACCGTTACAAAGCACAAAAAGGAAAGCCAAACCTCATGAACCCCAAATAAAGCACAACTGAATGAAGAACCTCACTTTCTAGAAGCCACTTTCTTCTCCATTTCTCCCCTAGGCCACACCCATAATATAAGACCTGAAACCCTAATAAAACGTGAAAACAATGCGCGGGCAGTGGCTCATCCTCAGTGCCTTGCCTGCCCTAGCCTTCCTCCACTTCATCTTCTCCATCCTCTTCAACTTCCAAATCAAACCCACCTTAACAGCATCTAACCACCCATCCCTCCCAGTTGTTTTCCCACCTTCAAATCCTAAGAACTTTAGCCTTCTCATAGGCATCCTCACCCGGGCAGATCTCTACGACCGCCGCCACTTCCTCCGCATCATCTACGGCATCCAGTCCTCCCCAATTGCCAAAATCCACATCAAATTCATCTTCTGCAACCTAACCAAAGAAGAGCAGCGCATCTTTGTCGCTCTCGAGATCATCCGCTTCAACGACATCATAATCCTCAACTGCTCGGAGAACATGAACTCCGGCAAGACCTACACCTACTTCTCCTCCCTCCCCCACATCCTTCCCCGCAAATATGACTATGTGATGAAAGCCGACGATGATGTCTTTCTAAGGCTTGAACCCCTCTCGGCTTCATTAAACCCGTTGTCAAGAACGGACTTGTACTACGGGTTTGTCATCCCGTGCAAGAGTCGTAACCCGTTTGTGGAGTACATGTCTGGGATGGGGTTCGTGCTGTCGTGGGATCTCGTTGAGTGGATTGCCCAGTCGGAGATCCCATCGAGGGCGATGGTGGGTCCAGAAGACAAGATGGTCGGGAAGTGGTTCGCGACCGGGGGGAAGGCGAAGAATAGGTTCACCGATAAGCCGGCGATGTACGACTACCCGGGGACAAACGGGTGGTGCTCGCACGACCTTGTGCCCGGGACTGTTGCGGTACACAGGCTCAAGAGATGGGACATGTGGTTGCATGTGCTTAGGTTCTTCAATGTCACTGATGGGCTGAAGCCCTCAAAACTATATCACATTGGTCCTTAAAAATCAAAGCCCTGTTTATATGAATGTCTAACAATCATAATGCATTCAAATGTCACTGGCAAGGTACAATAGTTGGTTCCATGGGTGTGGAGGCACTCCGGTCGCACATCTCGGCACCGATGGCTGTGATGCCTTCATCCTGAAAACGATACAATTTATTTTTCATGAAACAGCTCTTGATTATTTATAAGCTTTTATTTTGATAGTAGAAAGACTCCAAACCTTAGCAATGTTTCTGAAGTAGACAGTGGAGTAATTTCCAGTTGGGAAGAATATCTCAATGAGGTCTGCTAGTACTAGTTGTGGCTGTGCTATTGCTCCATCTGACCAATCTTTGGAAGAAAAACAAAAAATCACATTATAAGAAATGAAAAAAAAAAGTGAGGGACACATCCATATACCCCTTATAAACTGTCTGAAATCTATATAACCCCCTGACAACATCTACGTAAATCCAAATAAGCCCTTGAGTTAAATTTTCATTTGTAAATCCAAATGAACCTCTGAGTTAAATTTTCATTGATAGATGAAGATATGAAGAATATTCAGTTTGGTTAACTCGGGTTGAAAATACAATATATCAAAAACCTTTTACAATGTGTTAAAAATACGAAAAATGATATGTGAATGACGATTTTACTCATCCGAATCTATTCAGAGGGGTAAAATTGTCATTTATAGAGAGCTTTTTGTTTTTTAACACATTGTACGAGATTTTTGGTATATTACATTTTCAGTCATGATTAATCAAACGAAATATTGATATATTGATAGAATATTCCTTGTTTGTTAATGGAAGATTGTTTTTATAGGGTTATATGGATTTCAAGTCAAAGTCATGTGGTTACATGGATTTCTGTCAATTTAGTGGCTAAAATTTTGTTGGGTCCACGAGATGTACGGTGATGATCGTAATTACCGAGGGCTGAAGAGTTACTGATCCGCTTGTCGTATCTCCAGAGGCTCTGGTTGGAGAGGAAAGCGAAGCAGGAGCTGTCATCGACGTTGATGTTCATCATGAACGTCGATAGGGTGTACCCCGACGCGTCCGATGCTCTCGTCTCATCAAGAACCACGTCTACCGTCTGATCAATATGAAAAGTGGGGGTCACCATGAATAGGAAATGACGAGAATGGCCTCGAATGTAATAATAAATAACATACGCAGAGGATGGCGTGGAAGTTGTCCATGTCGTCAGTGTTGTTGGCGCTGTAGCTGTTGCTGCTGATGGTCCCGTCGATGTTCTCCCCACCCGCGTCCATCACGTACTGTTTGGTTGCATGGATATCGTTTTGTTTTAAATAATTGAATATTTAACATATTAAACATAAGGAAAGATTCATATAACCCCCGCTAAACTAAATCTTATAAACCCGTGACTTTTCATGAAATCTCTATTAACGCCTTGAAAACATTTATGTAAATCAACATAACCCCTGAGTTAAACTTTCGTTCGATTAGCGTTGACTGAAAACATAATATATCAAAAAACCTTCACTATATGATAAAATGCAAAAAGCCTATGTAACGACGATTTTATCCATCTGAATAGATTATAAAATCTATCCAGATGGGGTAAATCATCATTTACAGATAATTTTTTACATTTTAATATATTGTAGGGTTTTTTATTTGATATACTATGTTTTGTTTTCAGTAAATGATAATCAAATAGAATATTCTTTATCAGTCAATGAAAGTTTAAGTTAGAGGGGTTATTTGGATTTACATAGGTGTTTTGAGGGAGTTATATGAATTTCGGGCCGTTTGTGCTAAATATAGTTGTACCTGCAACTTGTGTGCCTCCCTAGCGAATGTCCATGTCCCCTGACCATAGCATGAATGAAAATTAAAACCTTTAAAAATGAAATATTGAGATTGCTAATTAAATCCCTGTTGGGTAAGATAATGAATAAATCATTTTATGTTTGATTGTGTTTTTAATTTTTCTTATTGAAAAATAATAATAATGATTTTTGTTTTTGATTAATTATAGATAAATTGTGAATAAATGTAAATAAGATGTGGATAATAATTTGATACGCAATTCTTTATGTCAATGTAATATATTGAATAAAATATCCAATTTCAGGGGACTTCAAATATCAGTATCAGCTCATTCTCATTTATTTAAACAAGACCATATCCATCTGTTCCTTTCATCCAATCAAGTGTTTGGACTTGTTCACTCGTATTCTAATCTATTTCACCTTTTATCTTCTACCTAAAGAGGGAGTGAATGAAATGAAAATACTGACCTGGCTGTATTGAACCCATGCCACGACTGGCTTAAAACGGGTCGTCTGGTTCGCAACCGATTTGCTCAAGCACATGTAATTCGATTTCACCTGCAATTAATTAATTTACAGTCACTCTTATCTAATTCATTCACCTCAACATCAAGCTAAGAATGAATAATTATTAATGTAGCATTTACCGCGTCATAAACTGCATTTGCTCGGATTTCTAAGTTGGCAAAAGCACCCAAATATTTAATCCACTCCGCCCTCTAAAGACAACTCACATCAACAAAAACACATAACACAAAATCCATATTTAATTGGTCTGTTTGGTTGCATGGATAGGCAGTCAAAGATCACAGTACGAGACCTGTAATGGAGTCTTCTCCGTTAATGGGCCAAAGTTGGCGATATTGCATGCCTGAACCTTATCCGCGTCCCCGGTGAAGTGCGCGGAAAACGAGGCGAGCTGCCTCGTATCCGTCGCATTGATCACGGTGAGGCCTCCGTTGGCGTACGACCGGAGCACGCATCCCGAGGCAACCGACTCCGACGTGATCCCTTTCAGGCTCTCCAGCAACCCCAGCATCTGTGACATTGATGCATGTCTCTAACACTTGTTCAGGATTTTAAACGTCTCACATGGGAAGGTTACATTAGAGTCCAGATCCAGTTAAGTTTGAGTTTGATCAGTACCATTAGTATCGAACCGCACAGTCTATAAATTGATAGTTTGTGTAGTTCAATTCATATATTCTACAATTCGATACCGATGGTACTAACTAAATCCAGGTTTGACTAGATCCGAACCGATCACATAGATTTCTCACCTCGAAAAATGACACTGTAAAAAAAATCTACATATATTAGTTACAATATTTGGACGGTCTAAAAAACTGATAAAAAATTCGACGGTGGAGATGAAAAGACCGACCCGGAACGCCAAGGGTTTCCACGGAATAGTTGGAGAGGGGGATCACAAAAGATTTGATGCGCGACGTACAATACTTCGTCCGGGAAGCCATTCTCGAGTTGTTCTTCACAGTGGCACGAAAGTAACAATAAACATGTTTAGATGGGTATTCTTGGAAGAGAAAAAAACAAGGATAAAGATATATGGGGAGCTGTTTGGACAAACTCACCTGCATGAGGAGATAACTCTTGCCGTCAATGCCATTCTTGATGACTTTGAAGCTCTGCCCATAGTATATGTGGAAGAACTGCGCGTCCTCTACTTTTGATATGCTCCCAACGTTCACAGTGGGAGCTGAAGCAGCTTCAATGGTTGTTGTTGTTGAAGTGAGACTCACAAGCAAAAACAAAGCCAAAAGAGAGAAGCCATGGTAGCTCAAGGATGAAGAAGAACGTGATTTGGGGGGGGGGGGGCAGCTTTTTGAATGGGTTTGGAGGAAGTTTTTGTTGGTTTGTGAATAGTTTTGTTTTATACCACTCGTGAACGACCGTAGACCTTTGTTTCCGGGACGTCGATGTTGGTTCTCCGCCTTATTTTGCGCTCTCGTTGCTTCTCATTGGAATGGTGAGCATATCAAGGCGAATGTGGGTTGGATGTGTGGGAGGTGGTGGTTCTTTAGTCTGACCGGAGGAGGAAAAGATTGTACGTACGTCTTTTTATTTCCCATAAATTATGTTGATCACGTGGTGGATTTGAAAAGAAAGAATGGGTTAGTGCATGCCGTTGTCTTTATATGACTGTTGGGTGGTGGACTCTGTGATATTCCACCAACGCCAGTCGGCAGATGCACCTCTCGATCATGGCCGTTAATTCAATGTACTTCATCCAACCGAAGAATTTTAGTATATCTGTATGTAGGCTTTGTCAATGAGTCGGGTTTTGGATTGGGTTGTTGGGTCCACATCGGATCTCTCTAAGTCTGGTTAGACCAGGAATGATCGGACTTGGAGAGGTCATGAAAAACTTCTTAAAGACTTTTATTTTTATTAATTTTGAAAAGGAAATGGAGAGTAGAAGAAGAATGTAAGGAGAATTTTGATTTAGTGAGAAAGTAATGTACATTGTGGTGGTGATGACTACATTTTCTTTGGTTGAATTTTTTTTGTATCTATTTTTACATAATGAGTTTGAATAAATGGAGTTCATTGTATTATAAATAATATTTCATTATTTTAATTTTTTAATATTTTGTGATAGAACATTTAGAATCCGGTTTGGAATATGTTCTTACGTAAAATAAAAAAGTAGTAAAAATATTTCAAATACTTAATGTTTTAAATAATTATTCAATATTTAGTTTTCAATGTTGAGTTAAATCATGAGTGTTGTGTTAAATCATAATTAAAAAAATCACATAATATTTAAGTTGAATCAATCGAGTCTCGGGTTCATAGGATTGAGTCAGGATGACCAGTTGATAGGCCAATCTTAATGTTACAGTCATGTTCAGTGCTAGCTGTTGGCAATCAAATTTAATTTTTGAGTATATATTTGATTAATTAATTATGTTTTTATAGTTTTCCAAAAGATTATATTTATTCAGAAAATACAAACATATGAATTGAATATATATTTATATAATTATATTTTTGATGATGAAAGATATATCTACATTGCTTCTTGAACGGGACACTCTGTTTTAAAGAACCCAAATATAAGAAAAACATTAAAAAGTATTTTGGATGGCCGTTTGATCCAACACTCAATCTCCAACTCTATTTTATTTTAAAACAACATGTATATAGCCTCTCATTTTTTTGGACCAAAATAAATATAATTCAATATTATCTGAAATGAATCAATATTAACTAAAAAAATAAATCTTATTTAATTTTGTTTAAATTATTATTTTTAAATATAGGCTAAATATATTGAATATTTATCTTACTTTTATTTTTAAATATAGGCTAAATATATTGAATATTTATCTTACTTTTAAATGTCATAACAATATATATCTCTAAATGTACTAATTTTGTAAGAATTTGATTTATGTAAGAAAAATTATAATGTTCAAAAAAATATTTTTAAAAATGAGTCGTTCTAAATTGGACTAAGCTTCCAAATTTATAAGAAAAATGATCAGATCTTTTGAAGCGGTGCTAATTCTTTTTAGTCTTTGAAAGGCTCTATTTGAATTCCTCTAAATTACAAGAAAGCCTCTCACATTTTAATCACTTTTATTAATATACATGCTCCTCATATATTAATCTCATATGCAAACAATGAACACGCCCCTCTCACACCAAAAACTTAATTGATATATTCTAATAATTTTTTTTAATGTAAATATAAAATCAATATAAGAATACATTATTTGTGCACAAATCCATACAAATTCTTAAAATCCTACAGCCTAGTCTGGTTTAACATGAGGATAAGGGGTTGGAATAAGAAAATAATTAAATTAAATCACATGTTATCCCATATGGCATAAGAGAAAAAAAACATAAACAATTGTCTATATTGTAAAATAAAAAATAGAGATATTTTACTCTTAATAAAAAGTGGAACAAACTTTGTTCTTATTTTTAATCGTATTTTATAAAAGATAACTTTCATTACTATCATTTTCAATAAAAAAAAAAAAAAAAAAAAATGAAAGGAAAAGAAACCACCGTGGAAAAACATCACCATTTAATGTGAGAAAAAACAACTCGCATGTCCCCAGTGTCCATAGCACAACGGTTCAGGGTTTAGCGGTGTTACCGATAGGTCCTGAGTTCGAGTCTTGGCGCTGACTTACCCACCTGTTTGTTGGCGATTATTCGAAAGAATTTTCCGTGGGACCGGGGCAAACAGGCGGAGGTAGCTTTCCCAGCTCGACCGTAAGGTCAGCCACGGGGAGTCCCTCCGATATCAAAAAAAAAAAAAACAACTCGCATGAAATTTCGTGAACAGACACCAAGTTCAATGCGTATTATTCATTTTGTATATATATATAAAATGATTTGATTAGAAAGGATTCGTAAGTTTTGATTTCATTAATGCCCTGTTAATAGAAATGACAAATTTGATATTTTTAATTTTTTTGAAGTTATTACATATTTTATATCATGTGATTCAATTGCAAAATTCAGAATAAAAATACAAAAAATAAGATAACAAAATGCATTATCAAATGCAAATTTGGATAAAAATAAGTCTTTTTATCCCTATAAATTAAGCTAATTTATTATAAATATTTATCCATTTACTAAATCAAACCTAAAAAATTTAAAAATTCAAATCATATACAAACTAATATCAATACAAACCTTAGAACAAATTGAGTGCCTCGTTATTTGGTGAATAAAAAGTCATGCCTAACCACAAAATAAAAAATTCTTCTCATTGTCTTTTTTCCTGAGCAAGTAAGAATTTATATTTAATTTATATGAGATAGGAAACATGCTTATTAAAAGAATGTTAATTAAATATTTTTAAAAAAAATTAGATAAGCTGACTTATTAAGGGGCGTACTTATGAAGAATATTTAAATATTATGGATCTCTAACCACAAAATCTATTTAAGATGCGTTTACTTATAAATTATAGGGGCTCAAATAGAGTCACCTTTGAGCCCATGTTTGGATAAGGAATAACCTAGGGAATAAGTGTGAATGAAGCATAATATGTATTTTTTGTTGTATGAGGCTGTAAAATGGACTAAGTTGATCAGTGTTAAAAAAATAAATCCACTTTTAAGCGGTGAGCCCAATTATACAACCATAGAAAAGGTACGGGACCCATTCAAAACCATATGATATGAGTAGATTTTTTTTAAAAATTTTAATTTTTTTTAATAACTCCACTTATGAAAATTGTTAGAACCGCCACTGCGTGTCTCAATGCTGCACATTATATGCGAAAAGGAATGATAAATTGTGTCCCATTTGCATTCCCATTTAGGTTTTGATTTTAAAAAAAAAATACATTTTTACAAAAAAAAAAATGTACATATTCATACAAACTTGAATGTATATTTTTTTCGTTAAGATTATTAAAATAGTGAATATATATTGCATTATACGACACTCTCATATGCAACGAAGAACATTTTCAAACTCGAATCCAAATACATTTTCAGCGTTTAGTTTTTTAAATTCCAATCTATATTTTTTAAACAAAAAAATCTTACGACAAAAAAACTAATGAAACAATGTTTTTTAAAAGTTAAGTTTAAAACATAAGAATCTGAGTATCTCAAATAATACATGTTTTAACCTCACATCCAAACACAAGAAATGTATTCATCTTTCAAATGTAAAATTTACAGCTGGCTAGTAAGTCCCATATATAAAATAAAACATCAATGGCCCGACCAAATTTTGGATCAGCAACGTGGAAGAAGAAAGAAAAAGTGGAGCTTAAATGAAGAAAAAAAAAGAAAAAAAGCAAGATCGGTTTCCCGCCTTATCTCTCACGACTCCAACCCTTTTGGGCAGGTAAATAATCCCTGATCCAAGCCTATTAAAAATCACCACCGGTTTAAACTGCCTCTCTTCATGCAAGGTGATCTCAATCACACCCATCTATATTTGATCAGAAGGGCTTAACATCCCCATGTATTATACCTAGAAGAGAAAGAGGGACTGTAATGAGAATCTAAAAAGAGAAAGTGCAAAAAATAAAAATGAGCCAAAGACAGACAAGATGCTTTTGAATCCTTTTTGTGTATATGATGATGGTGTGGTGGTTGTGAACAAACACAAAAGTTCATGACCCATAGAAGGTCTTAAAAGAGAGAAATACAGAGATAGAGATGGCGCCGGTGGGACTTCCACCGGGATTCAGGTTCCACCCGACTGACGAAGAGCTCGTAAACTACTACCTAAAGAGGAAGATCCATGGACTCAAAATCGACCTCGACATTATCCCTGAAATCGATCTCTACAAATGCGAGCCTTGGGAACTAGCCGGTCCATACTCAATTATCTTAAATTTCTACTTCTTTGTATTGCCATTGTATTCAATTTTGAATTATTGGATTACAGAGAAATCGTTCTTGCCTAGTAGAGATCCAGAATGGTATTTCTTCGGCCCGCGTGACCGGAAGTACCCCAATGGATTCAGGACTAATAGGGCGACACGAGCCGGGTATTGGAAGTCGACGGGGAAGGACCGGAAGGTGAGTAGTCAGAACCGGGCGATTGGCATGAAGAAGACTTTGGTTTACTACAGAGGGAGAGCTCCACAAGGGATCAGGACTGATTGGGTGATGCACGAATATCGATTTGATGACAAGGAGTGCGAGGACACCATGGGAATTCAGGTATATATCCTGATCAATGTTATGAACAATTTATCATTTTTAGTGGTGATGGGAATAGAATGGGATATGATAACACTAACTCGCCTTTTATTTGTAGGTAAACAGTGAGACTTGAATCCATGACTTGATACTTGTTCTAATGGGTTAACAAACAACTAATTTAATTTCAAGTGATCTATCTACCTTGAATTCAAATTTATTTGTAACTGCCCATCATTAGATTCCATCAAAGAACGTAGTTTTTTATTAAGTGGTAGTGATTCAAATTATCTTGAGCGTCTTTTCTTCCAACAGTTTTAAGTTTCTGATAGAAGAGTGTCAGTTTCTCTTTACAGCAACCCCATCCATTGGCCAGAATTCAATACTCTTTCTCTCTTCACTTTTTCTCTCTTGTTTTGGTGTTACTCATTGTGATTACTGAAAAGCTTATTAAAAAGAAAAGATAAAAAAAAGGAAGGCAGGCTAGCTAATGGAGCCAAGTAGATGTTAATAGTGTTGTAAGGAAGCTAGACAGAAGGAACGTGGGTTATGCATGCCGTGCATGTAAAGTTAATTAGGGCTTTTATCTATCTCACGTTGCTTTCCATTTATCATAAAAGAAAAAAAACGTATTACATTCCTTTCTTGCTCCCTTCTTCCATCAATGCCCAAGTACACATGCACTTTTGCTATTCAATCACACATATAAGACAATAATACCATCCCCCATACATTGATTATATATTCCAAAGTGTAGATTTTATATTACTCAATATATATGTAACATTTCTAGTACCATGATCGCAAACTTCGATGTCAAAGCTTAAACGACATTTTATTTGATGTTTTATAGTGTCGGCTCCTTTTCACTTTATTCCAAATACGTCCGAATACAATATCTTTTCCTCTCATCATGTAAAAGCATATATACCACCTTCGAAAAAAATAAAATAAATGCCAACTAATTGCTTTTGCAAATGATATTGAAGCTTTTCAAGTGACATAATGTAATAACTAATTAATTATGTCTTCATTAATAATATCAACTTTCAGGACTCTTATGCATTGTGTCGAGTTTTCAAGAAGAACGTTGTCTGCTCTGAAGTCGAAGACCGGGGCAAATGTAGCTTGAAATTCTTTGATAGCACCCAAGGAATCATAAGCGAATACGAAACAATGTCACCGGATGTCGGTGCTGGATCTTCTTCGTGCATGGATGAAGATGAAAAAGATGAATCATGGATGCAATACATCACTGATGATGCCTGGTGCTCCACCATATCAGTCGATGAGGGTGGTGAGGATTTTAATAATTGATATGGTTTTGAATTGTTCATCATATCATTGTGAAGTGGATGGTGGAGGGAAGGATTTGTGTATGTCTTTCTACAATAATTTTTTTTTTTTGAAAATATGGTGGGGCTTGAAGCATTCAACCATCATCAACTTGCTAGGATGGCTATTTGTCATGCTTTCCATGAAGGTTGGCTTCTTAAAAATTTCAGTGATTGAGTGTGGGCATTTGTCAAAGGTCATTTGTGTAATTGTGAAAATTGTGTATGTAATGTGTTTTCTTTACTTATTGTAATGTAAAAAAATTAAAAAATCTTGGTGGGGCTTGTATCTATATATGTTTAAAGGTACCTTTTGCTAATAAATGAGAAAATGTTGCTTTCTGGATTTTTATTTTTTGGTAGCTGTTGGTTGGTGGGTCTCAAATTAGTTAGTGTTCATCATTGTTGTTGCTAAGGCACACTCCACTAGTGTAGTGTCTTCAATTTTCTTATGCTGGTTGTCTTAATTGATTGAATATTCACTACCATAGCATTGTTTTGCATTAAACCAATCAATTATGTAGTCAAAATTAGTTATTGAATGGTATTTATCAATTGAACTTTATGAATATCGTACTAATTAAAGAGAAACACTATTACGGAAAGTGATGAACAGATCAAATTCAATATATGCATAGTGTTCATTGACCATTGCATGCAAAGATATGATGTATACACACAATAAAGCATAACAAACAGCATATACCTTTAATGTATGAATAACAGAGTACATTAAACTTCACAAATAATTAATAAGCTGGGTATTGGTTATCCTTCTGTCATCTATACAAATGTCTATGGTCAAGTACATAACGGAACTGTATAAATAGCAATTACAGGAGTTTGTATTAGATAGATAAGTGGGAAATACCATCCATATCATGACATCAAAGGGAATTAGAAGTGGTGTGATGAAGTCCCGAAGCACAAATAGCCAATGCCAATGTAATTAGGAGAGACCATTTCCTCTCCAAAAACATTTCGGAAACGCGTCTTCTATCAGTACTGTTAGGAAGCTGAAATTCATTCTTGTCAGTCATTTTACACTCACCCACCTGCTTCAATTCTACTTCTATCCCAATCAAGCCAGTTTCTTTGCTTCTCTCTTTGATGGTCATTTCAGAGAGATCAGTCTTTGAGGCATCACCAAAATATATGCCTGTGGTCAGTAGAAGTGCAACTAGGTTAGCCCCTGTATTGATTGTTTCACTAGCTCTACATAACTTCATGGAAGACCCGGCCTTCCTCACTTTATCTCCAATGAATGCTTTCAATTTCCTCCAGAATGACCCTTTCCCTCTAGTACTTCTCACATGAGTGTCTGAATTTGGGATCAATTCCTGCTTAATAGTTTGATTTAGATGGACACTGATCATTTTTGGTGGCTCTACATGATGAAAGAATGTCTTCACTTTGTGTTGATTCGAGATGAAGAAAGCATTATTGAAGCTGATTGTCTCATCGATGTCACCAATTCCATCACGCAAGCCATCCCATTGAGGTTGAGAATTTATCTCACCCATATAATTTGTGTTGTAGTATTCATGAATGTCTCCTGCAACCTAACTGTAAGTGAATGGGACGATCTTTAACGCAAGAAAAAATTGTCAACTCGACGAAATCAATAATAAAAAACTTACCTTGATCAATATTCACATCATCTTCATTTTGGAAATTTGAAGCGCTTTCTATCGCCAAAGATTCGTACGCTTCAAACGTGATCTGCAAAAAGAATTTTAATTAGTAAGTTCAATTGATCAAGTAGGACCTTAATTTTTAACTCATATATCTAAGATCTCTGTCTGAAGCTGTTACCCCTCTCAGGTTCTCCGGAACCTTCTTTTCCTCCTTGAACTCCTCTTCCAAGTCACTAATATCTATCAATCTCATATCATCATATCCTGCAAGTGACTTAGCCAAAGTCCTGTGATGGTTCCCAATCTCCATTTGGCCAGCCCACATACCTTGGTCATAATTGGGCTGGTTGATCAGTTCTTGAGATGCTGAAGCAACAGAAAGAATTTCTTGCATAAGGTCTGTCCCATTGGGGTCATCTCCATAGAATCCGGTATTTATGATTTTCGTTTCGAAGAGATCTAGTTGTGGGAAATCATCAACTTCCAGTGGCGGCAACGACACTCGATGTTGCAGCCTTGAACATTCTATTGCCACATCCACCTACAAAATTGGATGTTGAGAAAAATCATTAGACCATGTAATCACATTTAAGTGACTAACTAAACTAAGGGTGACATTAATTTGATATGTTTTGAAAATAAAAGCGGAATTAGAGTTTGATTTTGTCACCCTAGATTGAGATATACCAAACCACCTCTTGTCTGCTATCACCCTCTTTGTTGGGGGGTCTTTGAGTTTTAACCAGACAAAAAAAAAATCTCGCTTGCCTAAAAAAGTGATTGTAATGTGAAGTTAGGGGATGCTTTTTTTATGGGTCATCTAAGTTGAATTAATGTAAAACACACAAAGATGAAATACAAGTGGCACTCTTTTGGCCTATTACATTGTTATTGAATAAGAAGTGTCCAAAAGAACTTTTGGAATCTTTCTTCACCCACGAACCTTTAATAGTCATTGCAACTCTTTCAAAAGAAAAACATTCCAACCTACCTATTGCATTAGAAAAATATTACAAAAATCGTCCCATTTTAACATTCACTAAATTAGTTAAAAAATCATATTTTCCTCTAATATAGTGGAAGAATGAAAATCAAACTGTTTCTTCTTAAGAACCTAAAAGATGAACTATTGAAATTGAAAAGTATGTTTGAATTTTACCTTGGATGGGAGATAATTGAAAGTTGCAGGGTTGTGAAATGGTGGGTTTGTGAAGGTAAGTGCTTCCTCTGTGAGATGATGCATCACCCCCCGTCGCTCGATGATGCATCGACACCGAAATAAGGTCCTTGGAGGAGGAGGTCCGGCGTGCATGTCTCGGGCTGAATATTGTATCTACAATTCTCCAAATCTTCAGCTCTTCCAATGGAGGGGAATTCAATAGTTGGTGAATAGCCAGTGTTGGATGCATGTGTCCACTGATTGGGAAGAGTAGCAGTACCATAATGTTCTATAATTTTAGGACCAGGACCGCACTTCTTGAACACGCGACACAGTGCATAAGCATCCTATTAATCACAAAATAAATACATATCATGCACATCAATTTTACATGTCAAAAACAAAGAAAACGAGACCACTGAAATAATCTCCCTATATATATATATAGGCAAATTGTACCCGCCTTATCATTCACAAGCACACAACCAATAGTCACAATTTTCATAAGGAAAATTTTACATTGAATCATTTTTATAGTCATAACTCAGATCACATATTTTTATTTTTTAAATATTAAACATCATGTAATGATTACATGCTTTGATAAAAAAATGTATATTTTGTTCATTTCGAATTGAATGAATCTATTTTTAAAAATGTAAGAATTTTTTTAATGTTGACGATGTTTATATAATATTGTTGAACGATGTGTATGTTTTACTGGATTTCAATGAAGTACATGGGATTATATTTTGACTATAAAAAACTTAGTATAACAATGCCCTTTTTCATAAAGAATAATTAGAGTCAAGGATAAATCTTTGAAGATGGTGAGATTCTCTACCTGTAATTCAACAGCTGATGCATTTTCGCATTCCTTTTCATCTAGACGATATTCATGCATGACCCAATTAGTTCGAGAACCATGGGGTGCTCGTCCTATGTAATAAACTAGGGTCTTCTTCATTCCCACAGAACGTGTTTGAGAGCTCACTTTACGATCTTTCCCCGTCGCCTTCCAATAACCAGCTTGAGTTGCTCTGTTAGTTCTCGACCCATTGGGATATTTTCGATCCCTTGGGCTGAAGAAGAACCATTCAAGATCTTACTTGGTAAAAAAGATTTTTCTGTAAGTCATATACAAAAATGATATTCATTAGACTAGGATTTTAGAGGTATATATTATATGATTAAGGGTGCGTTTGGTTGCGCGATTGCGCTGCGATTGCGATTGCAGGAAGCTGCGGTTGCAATCGTACAACCAAACAGTTTTGTAATCGCAGTTTTAAACCCAGCGATTGCAGGCAAATAGTGTTCAAAAGCTGCGATTTCAAAAAGCTGAGAAAATGAGCTTCCTGCAGAATCAAGTTTGCAATCGCAGATTCCTGCAAAATCAGTTTTGCAATCGTGCAACCAAACGCACCCTAAGACTAGGTTTATCATTTTTTTTTCTAAAGTAAAGGTCAATAAATAAAAAGAAGTTAATATCCATCTATGTCTATAGCAAAGTTTGGACAGACTTACAAGCTCATGAAAACTATTTTAGTTAATTAGTAGCATCCATGGGATAAATTCTTCTCCAAATTGATGATATCTACTTAGAATATCTTATCTCTTTATAATTGTGTAGCCATTGTGGCACGTATAAACATAATAATGTCATATTGATCTATACGGAATATCAAATTGACATTATAGCTCTTTTACATTTCTTCTCCCCACTCATTATTCACTCATTGCAACATCTCCTCTCCATCTTCCTCTACCTCGACCTCCTCCCCTCCCCACCACTCTGACCTTCTCCCCCGCCTCGTTGTCGTGCCTTACTCTACCAATTCCTCTGTCATCACCATCACCATCATTGACATTCTCGTTTGCTTCATACGTTGCTCGTGCGCCATGTCTTTCCTCCGCATCATCAAATGTAATTTTTTCCCTTTCGATTGGGGTTAGGGTGTTGCAGAGGGGGATGCAATGTGGAGGGGGCGATGCCACAAAAGGTCAAGGTGTCAGAGATGGAGTAAAAATTGTCTGGGAGAGAGAGAGAGAGGAGCACGATAGAAATAGTTCAAGAGTATGTCAATCTTTTCATAGGTTGAGTTAGAATTAAGTAGGGCATGTTAGATCAGGGTTAAAATATGTTAACATTATTTGGATATTTTTTGAGATTTCAGGAATTTAAATGTCTGCTCTAATTTTAGTAGAGATTTAAATGGTATTTTTTATATTCATGAGGATGTAGGTTCTTTAACCCTAAAAAATCTAAAAGAAATCCAAACTACACAAAGGACCACACTACATGCAACTCTACGTGTCTTGATTTCCTTGATTTCATGGCCTACAACCCTTTTTAAGATTCACCAGTTTAATTAGATTGATAGTTTAAATGATCGAGCTATTCTTTTTTCTGATGAAAGGGAATGTAGATTCTCGGGAAAAGGAAACAAAAGACTTGAAAGCTACGGAGATGAGAGATTTGGAAAGAAGATAGGGGGGAAATGTTCATATCTTATTGAAAAGCACATGACAAACTTGGGTATATGACAACTTTATCTTTGGTTTCAGAATTTGACAGGTTTGTCTTCAAAGCCATGAAAGCGAACTAAAAAAATGAGGCTTGATTTCTCTCTGGTCTTCCAAGGCAAGGTTAACTTTTCATCTTCAAATTAATTTAAAATCATCACAATTTTCATGATGATTTGTCTTATTGGCTTCTATTTTTTTTCTTAACAATTGAGCTTCACCTTTTTCTAGAGTTCTTGTAGAACCAAATGAGATGAGGCTACTCTTACAAAATTGAAATAAAAGTTTAGAAGACAATATTATTTAGGGTAAAATGCATTTCGACCCCTTGAAGTTTTTTAAACTTGCAGAAACACTTCTTATAGTTTAAAAATACATAATCACTTCCCCTGCAATTTGATTTTCAATTAAGATGACATAAAAGTACGATTTTACCATTTTATTAAATCTTTATCATATTTTCAATTTTTTTGTTGGTTGTTTTCACCTTTTAATTAATTATTATGTGGCTCACAAAAATAATCAAGACGTATTTGAAGAATTAATTATTATATAAGTTAATATTTATAAAGGATATATAGAATTAATTGATTGATTTTTTATGGACATTTAGATAGTTAAGAGTAAAATAATAATTTTAAATTATTTTTGTCACATTTTAATTAAAAAATATAATGATATGGGATATAAGTGCATGTTCTAAAACTTTATTGGGTGTTTCTGTGGGTTTTGAAAATTTTCTGGGGTCCAAATGCATTTTATCCTATTATTTAATACTATTTTTAATTTTAAAAAAAACAATACTTTGCAATTACTACTAATACATAGAACACTTCATATATATATATATATATATATATATATATATATATATATATATATGGGAGCCGATTAGGTGCGGTTTACGGTCGGTGCGGTGCGCGATCACGGGCCGTCGATCACGGGTCCATCGCATCGGACGGTCGGGTGCGATTCACGTCGACCGTTGGATGCGATGGACCCGCGATCGAACGGCCCACGTCGTAAACCGCACCGACCGCACACCGCACGTAATCGCGACCATATATATATATATATATATGAATAATTGTACATAATAGGCAATCATCATTGCCACCCAAAAACTAAGTTGGGAATTAAATCTAATGCGACTTTATCTAATTCAAATAGAACCAACCCATAAGATTGCAACAATGAAGGTGATCGCATACCTGGTAAATCCCACGGTTCGCACTTGTAGAGATCGACTTCGGGGATGATCTCGAGCTCAATCTTCTTCCCATTGATCTTGCTCTTGAGATAGTACACGATGAGCTCTTCGTCGGTTGGATGGAACCGGAAACCAGGAGGTAGAGTCATTGGTGCCATTTTTTGAAGGTTTGTGAAATGAAGTTTCTCCTAATTAAATTCTTCTGAAACTAATGTAACCCAGAAAATATAAATGAATCAGAGGCAGGCCTCTAATAATATTCAAGAACCAGCCTCAAAACCACCAAGTCTGCGCTTTCAACTTATGTACAAATTAAGGTCCCTGTAACAATAACAAACATGACACATCAGGAAGAAAAAAAACCAAGGAAAGAACATATATATAATTATTGAACCATGTAAGAGAATTATGATGTGAGAGAGAGAGAGAGAGACCTTGTTAATGGAGGGTTGAAGTTTAGAAAGAGAAGAGAAAGGGAGGGATGGTGAGACCTTGGCTTTAGCTTTATATCGTTTTATGTTTTTCCCTGCCTTCAATCAATGCTTCTTATCGTTCCCATGAAGCCCCTTTTCTTATATATTAAAATAACAAAATGTTACACTCACCCTCCGTTTCTACAACTTTTTTTTAATTTTTATTTATAAATAAAATATGGTATGTACATTAAAAAAAAAATAAAATATATACCTATGTACTCGTATAAAAATTTATAACCAGATCCAACTTGTCATAATGAGTATATGTGACCAACGAGTTATTTGAGAATGAAACTGTAAAACGGTCTGATTGTAACAATGATTATTAAAATATAAAAAATGAGTGATTGAAATCATTAAAATGTGTCACTATGTCCAATTTTGTATGCAACACAACTACATTCATCATTTTCTTTTAAAAATGTACACTCACCGGTTAAAATATGTACTATTATAAAAAAAATAAAGTGTACATTGAGTTATACTATTATATTTTTTTAAATGATTTTTTAAATTTTATATATTACAATAGTCCAATATATATTGTGATAATGTAGTGTATGCTATATTATCATAGTGTGGAGATTGTTTTTGAACTACATACTTGTTACATCAAGGGATCTTGATTTTAATTCAATTTTTTATTTTACTTCGTTTATTTGAGGTCATGCGTATTTATCAAATAATTTTCTTATTGTATATATATTGTTTGTCTGAGGTATTGTATATTTATATAATAATTTTCTTATTGTATATCTTTCAAATAAATACGCTAAAAATAAATGTTAGGTGTACCAAATCGTTATAGTTAATTAAACTTTAATTAGTTGATCAACACATTTTCTGTCCACGAAGGAGATCAAGATAACAAAGATTGGAGCATCCATTTTGAAAAAAATGTTAATAATTTGATGGACTCGAGTCGCTGTCGGTCATCGCGTGACGACAAAAGCTGGTTATCGAATATCGGCTGCAGTTTTTTGTTTCCTTGCTTTACACACGCCGACCCTTCGGATGAGAAGGTCGCCGACCAATATTGGTACGCTGTTATGCCACAAGGTTTAGTGTTTTGTTTTTGTTTTTTTATATATTTCATATAATAAATAATATATATATATTTTTATAAAAAAATAACATATGTTTTAATAATTACATTTAAGGCAGGGTTTGGTTCATGATTGTGCAGCTCCTTTGTTTGTAGAAAAACTTGTTTCTATAATCATGCAATCAAACAGTTTTACTATAACAGTTTTCTGTAAACAAATTTTAAGCAAATAGTTTCTAAAAACTGTGATTTTTTAAAATTAGGGAGTGAGCTTCCTATAAAATTAGTTTTGCAATCACATAATCAAACACATCTTAAGAATAACTCATCAGTGAAATAACACATGTACATAGCAATCATAAAAGATTGCGGACAACAAAGTTAATATTATGTTTTTAAAAAAGAATTTTCATTTTTTGAAACTCATTTGTGATAGATTTCATGAAAAGAAATTAAGTTCGGGATATATATCCACAAATAAATATACTAATGAAAGATTAAAAAAACCTAATTTTTCTGTGCACGTACGCCAATAATAAGAGAACGAGAATAACCATCAAATTGATCCTAAAACCATTTTTCTTACATAAGATTCCTTAATATGCTCCATTCTGAATTATCTCAACATAAATTGCAAATTAAAAAGACCAGTTTCAGAATCCAGAACTATGAAGAAACAGAAGAACAAAAACAATAGCAGTTGGAGAGTGCCGACGGGAATAACAGGATCGCTTGGAACTGGCCCCCATATCCATTATGGATTGAACAGTATCAGACTTTTCCTTTTCCACCAATCCTTCTTTGATTCTTTTCCCCCTTTATGAGTCTATGCTTCTCTTATTAGTGTGAGTTCTATCTACGCTTCCTTGCAATACTCACAAGGCTGCTAATGTACCTCCAACTCAGCCTACACATAGAAAGAAATTCTATAGCATATGCTATATATATATCCTATAAATAAGCTTATTAATTAGGTATAATTGAGCATGTCGTTTCAACATTTATATCAATGTCAAGGATTGGCCTGACTGTGATATTGTGATGTAATCATGATATAATAAATATATTAATTATTAGTTAATAAAATACAAATTTTTCTAAAAAAATTTGATACTCTTTAAGCTGATTTTTTTTGGACAAATGACAATTAGTTTTTATTTATTTATTTTAAGTTGGGTTTTCTTATTGACAGGCTTTCGATGGTTAACTAGATCAAAAATCATACTAATAGATGGTTTAACTATTTTTTAAACAGAGAGAGAGAGAAAAAAAAACAAATTATATATATATAGGAGGAATCATATTTGTGAATGTTGTTGATAGAGGGATCGATCCTTTAATTTAGTGATGGGATGGAAATTTCGGTTAGCTTTACGGAAAGTGGCAAAGCATAAATGATTATTTAAATTAAATGATATACAAAAATTATACCTTGTGTATATATGTTGTTTGTATAGTATACTTGGTTATTAATACTTTAATGATAAAGCCATCTGAACAAGCTTAAATTTTGCGTGCATGGTTCATTTTGTAAGGAATGTTTGCATGCATGAATGACCGAAAGTTCTCCCAAATAACTTTGGTTTTTTTAAGTACAGAACAGTTTCAGATTGTGGGGAGGATCACAGATCATCTGGGAATTTTTTTAGCTTCTAATTATGGGAAGATATATATTTTTTATGACCTGAGAATCTAATGCTTCATTCTTTCTTAGATTTGCACAAACAACAAATAAGCCCTTTCCAAATGAGTGTTCCCACTTCTTTTGTTTGTAATTAGAATATAAATATCCCCAAAAGTTAGTGATTTCGCCGATTGTTGAATATAGTTAGTTGATCTTTAATCCCAAAAGTTACTTAATCAATAAGTGGCACTTTGCATGAATGCAAAGCTAAAAATTGAAATCGATTTGAATGGGATCTTTGTTTCTCGACCTTTAATGGCCAATGTGAAACAATGGCCTGGACTTGGGCCATTCACAGTATGGCCAATTGTAAATGATTGACGCATTTGTAAAGGAATATGAATCTAAAACACTGTGAGTGTCGGTCCTGATAATTGAACTTTTGAATGACCCTAAACTAAATTTTAAAGTGGGCCCCATACATTATTTTTTTAAAAAATAAAGATTATTTTAATTTTACACATCATCAATATTATTAAATAAATGTACAATATTATATAATAATTTAAATTAAAATATCATACAATATCATATGCACTTAATAAAACAAACAAATTTTAAATTTTAAAAATTAAAATGTCTATTGGATTATGGTATGAGAGATTTAGGGAAAGGGAAATTTTAGGAAAATATCAAACATGTTGAGAAAATTTGTTGAGAGAGATTAATTAAAATAACACATCTCATTTACATTTTATTAAAGTCCACTAAATTGATAGTTCTTATAGACCTTTGTTGGGTGGGGCTCTAGTTAATTATATAAATTAAAAATATTAAAAAAACTCTGATGAGATATATATTTGGTTATGGTCGTATTTGATATAATAAAAAAGATCAAATGTAATAGCACTTAAAAATATATGACACCCACGAAAAAGAAAAAGAAAAAGAAAGAAGTATGGCATATCCAGCCCGTGCCACAACCATTTAATTTTCTTAAAATTATATGCTCACATAATCGATAATATACTATTATAAACAAAGAAATATATAACTAGATTAGACAGTACATGTTTTCTTTTCCTGAACAAATGATCTCATTCATACGATGGAATGAAATCCGTTTGTATTGTAATTTAATAAAGCAAAAACGAACACAATGAATAGATCTTTATTCAACATTATCAGACAAAATTTTTTATGCTCTCCACTTCGGTCTAACATTAGCGAAGCGAGCGAGACAAGCATTAGATTCTCAGAAATTTTTTTATATCAGTGTACACTAAAAAAAATCTCATCAATACATATTCAGATTCAGATACAACACCTTGGGGCTATTTGGTTTCGCTTATTATCAGTGCTTATTAGACTTAAAACTAAAAATAAGTTTTAAGAGTGTTTGGTTGGATGTCAAATAAACTCTTTTTATTTACCTCATTCAGACATTTTGAGCAACTTTTTTCAACTCAAAATTTTTCCTTTTTTTTATCCAGCTAAAGTGTTCAGCCATTTCAGAGCATTGTAAAAAGTCCATAATGCCTCTGTCATAATTGAAAACTTACATAGGGTATTTAAACCCTCTTTCAACCATTCAATCGTCTCTCTCCTTTCACTTTTGTTTGCTGCTCATATAACCCTTTAAGGAACCGTAGAAGATGAATTGTGACCTACTATCACCTCCTACGCCGATCTCCGTCAAGGTTCTTCGCCAATCTCCTTATTAAATGGTTCTTCAACTGATCATCCTCACGATTCACGAGCTTACACTGTGATCTTCCTCTCACCATCTCCACATATCCGGCAAGAGTCTCTCCGATCTTCTTTCTCCTCTTTGGATCTCCTCCCCAACCAACGATTTAGGTAAAAAACCCACCACATCTCCTCCGTTTGTGATATTTCCTCAGATCTGTAGATGAAAAACTGTTTAGGGTTTCATGGAGATGAATGTAGATGAATGTAGTTTGTTGCATCAGCTGAAATAATTTAGATTATGAAACCAATCCTATGTATTGTAAATATTCACTGCTTGAAAACTTTTTTTATTATTTGAGAATGTTGTATGTATTTATCTATTATAACATATATATATCTATGCAGTTCTAGTACAATGTTTGTGTATTTGGTCTTATATTTGATGATTTATAGGGAACCTTATTTTTTAATCAGCTAATGTTGTAATAGTTAGTTGTAATTATCTTTATTTGATAATTACATGATAAGCAGCTTTGTTACTATTATGTAAAACTTATTTCAAAATTTAAATTTTTATGTGATGACTATGACTTTTCAAATATGGTAAATATTTACCGCATTATAAAAATCAGCTAAGAGTCCGTTCTTTTTTTTTAAATGTAATCTGTATAGGCTTGTGATTATGTTCCAACAAGTCTTCAAAGT
This sequence comes from Acorus calamus, assembly GCA_030737845.1. Taxonomy (NCBI): domain Eukaryota; kingdom Viridiplantae; phylum Streptophyta; class Magnoliopsida; order Acorales; family Acoraceae; genus Acorus; species Acorus calamus. The sequence goes on along the minus strand of CM060868.1, from coordinate 33,254,483 downwards.
GCAGTATCTCATAAAATATTAAATAGACATATATCAAAGTATCTTTTTTTAATAAATATAAAAAATAAACAAATAATCAAATTTTTAATCAAACATCAAATTACATTAAACACTTATTAAATATACCAAAACACCCTTAACATAAACTCTACTATTTAGTACTGAATCAAACACACTTATTTTCATAAGTGCTTATGATTTCGGCTGAATCAAACACTTTTTTTTTCTGAACTAATTAAAATTTATCAGGACTTATATAATCTGCACTTATGAATCAGGACTTAAAATCAGTTTTTCGCTGAACCAAACTGCCCATTTGTGTTTATTAAAGAATTTTTAAAAAAATTAATTAAATTATTTTTTGAAATATTTACTTCACCGACCGACACAACCATCATCGCTCTTCAATCATAACCATCAAAATCATGGACCCTTAAACAAATGTCGAAACGCTCCATCAAAGTCCCATCAAACCAACGGTCAAGAGACACACAATCAATTTCACATGGGGATGTGTTTGGCTCTCCCAAATTAAAATCACCGCCTCCCCTAAAACATCCTCTCTCCATCACTCATCCGAAACAATCTCTACCGTTCAATCTAAAAAAAAACAATCCGGTTTATTACAACGCGAAGCACCACATCAAAAACGAAATCCTGGAAATTCGAGCCGAGAAGAGCCGCTCCAATTGAAAAAGAAAAAGAGAAGATTCTCGTCTTCCCCGATAAAACCCTCGACAAATCTCGAAATTCCAAACATGTCCTTCCACACCTATTTCTACCTCTTCTTCGCCTCCACAGCCATCCTAATCGGATCCGGACCCTCCCGTGCCGACCAAACCCTCAACGAGTGGTTTCCGGCGAGGGCGACGTACTACGCGCCGTCGGATCCCCGGGACGCCGTCGGCGGCGCTTGCGGGTACGGTAACCTGGTGAAGGCCGGGTACGGCATGGCGACGGCGGCGCTCAGCGAGGCCCTCTTTGAGAGGGGGGCGACCTGCGGCGGGTGTTTCGAGATCCGGTGCGTTGAGGACGTCCGGTGGTGCATACCGGGGACCTCCGTCACCGTGACCGCCACGAATTTCTGTCCGCCCAATTATGGGCTCTCCGCCGGCGGCGGAGATGGCGGGGGGTATTGTAACCCGCCGAACAGGCATTTCGTGATACCGATCGCGGCGTTTGAGAAGATCGCGCTTTGGAAGGCCGGGAACATGCCGGTGCAGTTCCGCAGGTACACCGGAAACCTCACTCGTTTGTGCTTACGTTAGCGAATTAGCCTTCGTTTTGCTAAGCTAAGCTACGAATTAGCCTTTAGTTAAGTTACCAGTCAATTGTTACCGGTCAATTGTTAGGTAAAGTATTATTCACGTTAAATTTAGATGTGAGAATGAAATGCTAAGAATTTTTAGAATTTAAGGTTTTGAAAAACATTATTTTATTAGATTTTTAACTGCAAGATCTTTTGACCTTACAAAAAAGGAAGGCCGGGTTTAAAAAACTAAATGTTGAAAATGTATTTGAATTTGAAACTTGTTAAATGTACGATCCATCTAAACTCATATTTAAACAGACTCATGAACTGTGTAATTTGATTAATAAATCTTATAGTTTAATACTGACTGGGTCAGATCGTGATTGGATCCGGTCTCATCTTTGATGACTAAAAAAAGTTTGCACACCTGAGTTTCAAAAATCATTCTAAAAATCATCTCCATTTTTAATTTTTTGAGATTTTATATATTTTAAAATACTGAAGAAATTTTTTTTGAAATGATTTTGGGGGAATGTATAACATTTTTCCAAGCATTATATGTCAGAGTATGAATCTACTTTTTTTGTTTTTTTGTTACATGAGGTTATGTATAATTTATTTGTCTTATTAGATTAACGGTATATACTTTATAGAAAATTCAGACGTGGGGACTGTTACAACATTGTCCATTTGTCCTTTGTTTGATCGTGTGAATTTCTGGGATAGAATACATATTAAGTGGTCCATGTGCTTACGCGAGGAACAGTTATATTCAAACATATACGATGAAATGCCTACTTATATATATTTGAAAAAATATGTATTCAAATTAATGAAATGCAGTTGAGTGCATGTCCGCACAGGGTTGTAGTAATTATTGGTTAAGTCCATATCATATATTTGTGCAATCCTGAGAGTAATATAAAAGGCCTTTTGATTATGCCAAATGTTACTCAATCCTCCCTCAAGTCACTTTTGCAGGCAAACACACATTGATTTTATTTTTGGAATACCCATTTGCCCATTCGAATGAATAATGTACTGAATGCATATTCTTTTTATGTTTTCTTAGAACATATATTTTATTAGAGATTTCATATACTGAGTTAAAGCTATAAAAATGAATCATGTTAAATTTACAATTAAAAGGTCATACCTTATATAAAAAAATAGTTATGTTAAAATTTACACGCTCATTGATTGTAAGATCATCACCATGAGCTTAATGTGCTTTGTCCCTAATACAACACCATTTTACAGTAAAGTATCAGAAATGTTCATATGTCATAATAGATTAATAATTGACAAATTATTTACAATATATGTACCATTTTTTAACGCATAAAAAGGTAAATTCATTGATTTGCCAAGTCAAAGTAGTTGGCTAGCCAAAACATCTCAAATTATATGCGGATTTCATTACGAGAAGCAAAAAATAACCTTCTCTAACTTGAATCATTGTTGCACAGGATCAAGTGCGCAAGGGACGGGGGAGTCCGATACACTTTGGATGGCGCAGGGTACTTCCACTCGGTACTGATAAGCAATGTCGCTGGGTCAGGAGCCGTGGTGGCGGTGAAGGTGAAGGGGTCGAGAACCGGTTGGTTGCCGATGGGCCGGAACTGGGGACAGAACTGGCACGTCAATGCAGACTTGAAAGGGCAACCACTGTCGTTCGAGGTCACCATCAGTGATGGTGTCTCACTCACCTCTTATAATGTAGCTCCAAAGGACTGGAATTTTGGCCAGACTTTTGTTGGGAAGCAATTCCCATTTCATGAGAATACTTGAATCGAATTTTTTGGCATTGATTTCGCCCTGTTTTAGTCAAAAGATGTCAATTGAGTTTATATCAACGGATGATGTGCTGGAGAAACTCTCTTGAAACTTTTCAGACCATACGTCCTTCTCCCGTTCCTTGTATGCAACACTGTTTCACTGATAATCTGATGCAACATTTGGATAAATGGACAAATATATAAGATAGTTTGGCAGGTGAAATGCTTAGCATAACCAACGCCTGGTCAGTTCATGAGGACAAATCTAGTTATTATTTGAATAACTATAAAGAAGAGAAAAAGTGAACCTTCTCTAAACAATGCCAAAATGAAGATGGTTGATTCAGAGATGCTGGCACTTATTCCACAATAAATATTTAATTTTTATATGTAAGAGATGCATCAAACTCTGTGAAGTGATTGATTGTGTGCCAAACCATCTTTGCCTGAGATACCCGTAGTTACCAAAGAATGTTGAATTCAAGTTTGATAAGAGAAAACTTAACCAGGAAAAAAAAGTGTGGCTCGTCTTATGAATAATATTCACCAGAGATTCCTGATAAAGATCCCATGACAATTTTTTTAAAAATAAAGATCCATGCCAAGATTATTAATACCTCATAACTGCCTCCATCCATGTAATTTAAGATGTCCTCCTCCCTTTCTTCCAAATAATGTCAACCCTAATTTGCCCAACTTTTATTACAGTGAAAGTAGATTAGAATGCTTTACATGTCCCACTTACCTAACACAACAGTAAACTTTAGTCCCGTGTTTCCAAGGGGGAAAAGGAAGGCCGGATCTCACCTATCCAGCACAACTTTTTTTTTTTTAATGAAAAGGTAGGCCACTTACTGCCGTTGTATTATATAACGAGGCAAGAGCCCAAAGCATACAAAGATAAAACTAACTTGGACCACAGAGTCAATAGAGGAGGTGTCTACTACACTCCGTCCCAGTCTACAACTCAATACAAATTTTACCCCTTTTATACAACACTTTGCTCACCCTTGCACAGAATCGACCCAATCTTGTATCGCCCCAGCACATATAAACTTGAAATCTGATAAAATCTTTTTTAAGAAAAGAAACCTCATAAAATCTAACTGAAGAAAATCAATATTTCATGCCTAGACAAATCTTAATGTAATATTGGGTTTAACGAAAAGCATTCAAGATCACATTAAATTTTCTGATCTGGTTATGAGTGAGATTAAACTTACCAAATATTCTTAATGGCATGCCCACCATCAGAAAGCTCAAATTACATCTGAAGAAAGAATGTTAGATCTAGCAGATAACTTCATAATGATTAAGGGCACACTTGTACTATGAAGAGAAGTGTGGCTTGAAGAGCTTTTTCTATATTGTCTCAGATGGTCATACACAGCATGTTCAGTGTACATGTAACTGTGCGGTCCCCCTCTCATTCCTAATTACTACACTGTCAATTAAATATTTGGCAGTATATAGCTCTTCATTTAAATACTAAAGCACCAAAATATACAGAAAAGAATACACAACCAGCTAGCATATCTCACCATTGTAAAATCTGGTTTCATAAATAAGTCTTCAATTATAGAAAACCGATGCACGCCTTATTTTTTTCAAGACAAATGATATTTCCATTAACTTCAAATGAAAACCAGAACTAACATATAAACATCCTCAATAAATCCCATTGCGTAAAAAAATAGAGAAAAAAAAAACAACAAAAAGTAAACTTGTTCAGGTGTCTTGTAAAATATCAGCCAGCATCACAATAATCAACAATACGAATCTTTATGAATCACTTTAGCCCCAGGAGAGAAGATCACATCCTCTTCAGGATTAGGAACTAAATTCCAACCAACTTTCAAACAGCAAAGAAAGGACTATATGAATAAAACCGAGTATAAAACATGAATAAGCATGCACTCAGCATGCATCCACATGTCAAAGGTTTGTACTAAAGCATGGATATGGTCCACCAGAGGCTTGGACTCGTAGCTCAATGGTTAAAAACAAAATTTCAACCAGGAGGTCAGGGATTTGAGTCTCAACGCTTACCTAACCAAACAAAAAAGTCCACTAATGACCGGTTTTGACATCACCATGCACTCTCCCACTTCAAACTATAAAAATAGAAAGGCATGGAAGACAACTCCATACTCTAACAACCAATCCAATCGACGGGGCGAGAAAACAATGAAAAAAAAAACAGAATAGATGAATCACTGACTGGTAGTAAAGATAATCACCTAGAAGAGAGCTCCCCAATTCATTGCGGATGGAGAATGGGGAAGGCTAGCAACATTCAAGCATGTAACTGGCATGCCCCATAAACATGTGAAATGTCACATTCTCCTGGTACAGTTAGAAGATGCCAACAAGAAACAACATCAGCTAGTAAATGGAAACTACAGGTTCATTCCAGCAATTACCCAAATAGGAGCAGTAGATCATTGTGCAAATGCAAATCAATGTCAGCTCACAGTAAAGACTTCTGGAGGCCGTTTGTGGCGGAGCTTGTGTCTTTTTCTGTTTTTTCTAAACCACAGATGTAGCTGATGGGCCAGAATGTGCGCTCTTTTGATTTGGTGTTTTTTTTTTTTATTTTCTAAATTTACGGCTATGGTATTGTACCCCATTCAGTTCATCTATGAATTACCGTGGTAGCGTCTCTACCTGTCTTTCTGTCAATCTAATATACTGATAGAGAGCAAATGAAAAGACTCAAGGGGGAAGAAAAGGCAATCATAGGATGTAACTTAATTTTCTTTTTTCATGTCCAAAGATACCACTATCAGATGACTAGATGACTGACATAACCAAAAAAAATTAATTGACAATGATACAAGTGTTAAATTTGATGCCAGCAGAAATTCCCTGTCGCTTCTCATCCCATTAACGGGGATGTCGAGTTTTTTATGTTTGAACCACTGCTTCCTTTACCTGACCACTGAACTTAGGTTATTTATCTAAATTCATATTGGGGGAAATGTCTACACAGAAAAAAGACACAAGATCCACCACAGTTTAATATCTTAAAAGTGTCGTGACTTTTTAATTTTGGAAGGGATCGTTACCAGTAACCTACTTAGGACTGCTACTATTCAGTTCTCATTTGACAGCTGCCTCTGCCTCTCATTGCTTAAAAGAATCACCACCAAAATTGGATCATGGAAGACTACACTCCTGACTGGCTGGAAGAATGGAACCAATCAAATTGGTCTTAAGAAGTCTATATATACACCGGTCTAATGCAAGTCTAGAAATAAGTAGTTATATATAATGATTACATGTAATATAATGAAAATAATAGCTGACATAAGCAAGAATCAATATTGCTATTATTGAAAATAAAATACCTTACTCCATTCATTCTCCATGGGATCAATGCTAATCAATGAGACCTATAATTTGCATAAGAGAATCTGAATTGAATCAATGCACACTCAAGTAGCTTATGGCATACTTGTTATGTAAAATTCAATTTACTTCCAACACATAAACCACCACAATCAATCAATTTCGTAATGAATGTTGTTTTAAAAAAAAACCAAAAGGAATTATTTAAGATAATAAAGATAGCAATTCAACAATCTAGTTCACAGAATGCTTCAAAGATTTCTGGTCACATAGAAATCCACCCCCCCCCCCCCCAATGTAACATTATTGAATCTTTGTTATTCTAAATACAAACCATGTTAGATTTCATTTACATCTGATGTGATAAAAGAGTGCAAATAGTATTTCCATACTTTCAAAAAAAAAAAATACAACAACATATGACTTCCTCCCAATCAAATTGGAGACAAAAAAACAACCACCCAATGAGATAATCAATGAAAAAAAAAAGACAGGTCAAACTCTTTTGGCTTACCTAAGATCTCTGTTTTCCCTATACCGAAAGCACAAGACAGCTTTCAAAGAATCTTAGCCTGCAATGTCTAAATCCGTTGTCGAGACTCGATGAGAAGTGCGTTCAACATGATCTGGACCGCAGCATCATAAACAGGTCCACTGTAGTGCATCCCATCCTCTGTACATTCCACTCCACAACTGCTGCTTAAAACCCCAACATCGAGCAGAAGCATCGGTCCACCCAATCGCCGGAGGAGACCGCTCTCAATGAGCGCCTGATCATATGCCCCCACAATCGAGCCGTTCATCCTCTGCCTCTTCTCCTCCGTGTTGAGCAACGAATTCACCAATCTTGGAAGCCCTAGCCAGAACATGTGCATCGGCCTGGCAGGCTCGGATTCCAACGGTGGAAGAGACACCACCGACCGCCTCAGCGAGTTCAACGATGCGGCAAAACCCGAGGCATCCGTGAAGTGAAGCATGTGCCAGAGTCCGGAGCCCATCACGAGGACGTCCGGCCACCGCCTCTCCCCAAGCACGAGCCCCGTCATCAGTGACGTCAGATTGGACGCGTACGGCGCCCAGACGAAGTCTAGCCGCAGCCCGTGCTGTTCTATCACGATCGAGTAGTCACTGTGGCGTTTGAAGAGATCTCCATGGACGGACTCCATCTGCTCCGGCTCGAGGACCAGATCGAGGAAGGAGAGGACGAAGAGCCGGGCCTGGGAGTCCCCGGCAACGAGGACGTAGGAGCCGTTGAGGAGGTCGCAGGCGTCCGATCGGCGGAGCTTCTGGAGGCCGCAGTCGATCACGGCGGTCGATCCCGACCAGGTCCAGGAGCGATTGACGTCGCCGATCCAGACGAGGTGGTGGAGGAAGGGGAGGCAGTGGGAGCGGTCGTCCGGCGCGGAAACCGAGGGAGAGGTCGGGACGGAGGAGAGGGAGTGCACGATTTCCGAGACGGAGGGGAAGTAGGGGGAGAGGTGAACGGCGACGGCGAGGGCGATGAAGAGTGCGCCGCCGAAGAAGAGGACCTTGTTCCGGCTCAGGTGGTAGCCGGCCATTCCCATCGGGACGAAGAGGACCACGCAAGCGGCGACGACACCGAGAGGCACCGGTCCGACGACTATAACCATCGAATCCGCCGTTCGATCAATGGATCGGACGGCTAGGAATGGTTCGATCGCATCTGATTTAGGGTTTGGTTGTGGGAAGACTTGTATACCATGCAATATTTGGTGAGAGGGATCCGTCAAGAAGCGCATCATATAAATATATATATATATTTTTAATTTCCTATTACCAAAACTACCCTTCATATTTAGCGGTAATTACCAATCGCGAGCCGCGCGTATGCCATCTTTTCAGGACAAAAACATAATTCGTTGTACGCACTTCATTTTCCCTAATTCATTCGAATCAGAACATAAATCATCAGTCCAATGTAGACGCGACAACGTTGATGGCATTTCATTTCGATTCATCACGAAATCCAGATTTACAAAAAGAAAAAGCCAAATTCAAAACCAAACAGTACAAATCCAGATCTCCCGTCCACGAACAACAAAATTTACAACCGGAAACATCACAAACAGAAACCCTAACACAACAGATCCACCCCCGCCCGAAATCCACGATCAACCGCCGAAGCCGTAGAGGGTCCTTCCCTGCCTCTTGAGAGCATAAACGACGTCCATGGCGGTGACGGTCTTGCGGCGGGCGTGCTCGGTGTAGGTGACAGCGTCGCGGATGACGTTCTCGAGGAAGATCTTGAGGACGCCGCGGGTCTCCTCGTAGATGAGGCCGCTGATGCGCTTGACGCCGCCACGCCTCGCGAGACGGCGGATGGCGGGCTTGGTGATGCCCTGGATGTTGTCGCGGAGGACCTTGCGGTGGCGCTTCGCGCCTCCCTTGCCGAGTCCCTTCCCTCCCTTGCCCCTTCCAGACATGATTGAAAGCGCAGAATGGATGGGAGATCTGTTTTAGATTCTGTGGGTTTGAAATTTGGGTGTTTTTGGAGAGCGAGACGAGGCGGGGGTTTATATAGTGGTGTAAATCGAGTAAGTTTGGGTTTTTTTGGGGGGTGGTGGATCCGTGTGAGGAGTGTTGGAGACCGTTAGATTTGGGTTGGATGGTTGAGAGGGGTTGGTTTGGTTTGGAGCGGATCGCTGACGTGGCGGTTTTGTTTATGTTTTTCTGGTTCAGGTATTGACGGGGAACTTTTGATGAGCTGTAACGAATGGGCGGGCTTTTGGTTCGCTATTGAATGGGCCGACTTGGGCTGCCTTTACTAAAGGAGTCTTGCTCATTTGAGGCTGTTATATAGAAAGGAAAATGATATGTCCAAATCTATTTACAATTCACACCACTTTTTAAAAAATATTATACACTCTTTTATTGAAGTACATATCATTTGTTATACAAAATAAAATATATATTAAGATATAATAGTGTATTTTATTTTTAGAAAAAAAAAATTAGCGTAAGACTACAAAACAGATGGGTATGTGCATATCATTATTTAGCTGATGTATGTATCTCCACAGCCATATAGAGAAAATATATATAGCTTATTATTGAGTTAGCATTTTTTTATGTTTTTCATTTAATAAAGTTTACAATAATCATGAAAGTATATACAATTTTTATATACATAGTTTATTAGATGAGAATTTTTCTTGTGGTGAGCTGTTTGCAGGATTGTCCCAGAGATTGTATATGACATTATGCACAGACTATTTATAATATTATTCTTTTATTTTTGAGCACTGATACACTCGGTTTATTTTGTGTCCATTTTACAAGCTTGTTTACAATCACATACAATGTGATAAACACCCAATGTATGGTACAAATTTTCTCACTTTTTGTGGGTGGTTGGTTTGAAAACCTGGGTGGAGGGAATGGCAGCTCCTAATAGTACTCCACCAAATACAAACATCTCTGTGAGGCACTTCAATTCAAACAATCTAAAACATAAAAAAATCTGAAGCATAAAAGCCTGATAAAAAAAGCATAAGTTTTTCTACAGTTCTAATTCTAATTTACTGAGTGATAAATACACCATCTTTAGATTCCTACATCATTAAAATGAAAGATTTCACTAAATACCATTTTCTATTCATCCCACTGCATTAAACATATTGAATTTCACTACGTCAACCCTTCAGCGAATGCCCCTTCCCAGTGAAGGCCTGGAATTTTGGCTCTTCTTTCTTTGGAAACTCTTCTTTCTTTTCGACCTACAAAGCAAAAATACATATGCATTTAACATCCCTAGCAAACATACATCAGATCATTCAGATGCTACAAATAGTGTAACAAAAAAAAATTGTCAATATTCACAGGGATCTTACTTTGTGCGAGTTTTTCTGTATGGGGTTAGCATTAGAACCAAAAACCAACTTTGATGTGGACTGATGTGAAGAAGAGCTCTCTGAAGCGGACCGTGTTTGGGGTGCATCCTCTGATGTATTGGAGGTGGATGGTGCAGTGTTATTCGATGGCTTCCCATCCAATCTCCTTCCGATGCCCGTAAATGGGCTAAACTTTGGTTCTGCTTCAGCCGGCACCTCTTGAACTGAAGCAGCAAAAAGGTCTATATGTCATATGATTAAAATAGCTCAGATTGCACACAAATAGATGCACAGTCCAAAAGAACTGGACATGAAGCTTCAAACTACAAAATGCCATCATTGGTGACATCTTTACGTTTCATTTTTTTTTTTTTTTGAACCATAGAGTGGTCCATAAATGGAAAAAATGAGGGAGGGATAGGACCCCCACTTCAATGATTGACAATAGAATTTGCAACTGTGAGATCATCCATTAGGTCTTGAGTTCAAATCCCAATAATTAACTATAAAACAAGTAACAATAATAAACAAAGTGAAATATGGGGTCTAAAGAAGAACCACACATTTGCACCTTGTACTAGAAAATCAGTGTTCACAGAAAGGTATGCAAGAGAAAAGGACAGATCTGAATATCAAATCTAAAGTATATTAGTCTGCGCGATGAATAAGGAAGAATAAGTGCAAATTCTTCAGAAAATTTACCTATGATTATATAACCAAATAGACAGCTTAACCTTAGAAAATACATAAACATGTAGATAAATATAAAAACATGTAGATCTTTATGCAAACATATGTTACATGAACTAGAGAGAAGATAAAGAATAAAAGGGAGTATAAAAGAAGGATAAAACATATAAACCTTGAGCTTGTGCCTTGTTTGAAGGGATAGCAGGTGTGGGTCTTTCAACTCTTTCAGGTTCCTTGTAATCAAGTGGAGGTGCAAAGTCCACCTCACAATCAGTTTCGATAATACTTACTGCATTGGAGGGCTTAGTTTCTATGATATTTATATAGTACTTCTTATTGTTATATGCCATCATGATGCTGTCCCCTGTGGTCAAGCAGGAGAAGTTCCTTAATGTAGTCTCTAAGCTGCAGAAAAAATGACGGGATCCAAAGATTTTAAAACTTACTTCAAACATAGATTAAATAAAAGGAAAAAAAAAACAAAGGAATAAATCCCTCACAAGCAAGATAAACTTGGAAATAACAAGAATCTATGTTCCGTGGGAATGTCGAAAAGCCAATAAATACTCACACAGCCTTTGGGTTTGAGATATCTAAAAAGTCTTTTGTGTGAGGCTGAAGTTTCACAAATGTGCCTTTAGGAAGGGTGGCATTTTTCACTCTCACAATATCTCCTTCTTGTATAAGCATGTTCTCCATCATCTATGCAAATCGATTGAACAAGACACAATAGAAGTGTTAGATAAAGTATGACTCAGGAAATAAGAAGAGGAAAAGGTTCAAAACAACTGATTGGAAAAATTTATTCCTGATGCCATACCCAATATGGCATATAGATCATGCCTTCTTCAGCAATAAATTCTAGAACCCCACAGTGTGAAACACGCTGAGCAGCAGCATTACTGACTTCAAATAGCATTGGATATTCTATCTGAAGAGATGCTGCAGAGAGATTTTAATTAGATACATGGAGCCCAGATTCATGCATGGCATGAAAATGAGTATATGCATGAAACATCCACTCAATAAACTCTAATAAACTAGTATCTTATAAACAACTTTATTATGTATATATCATATACTGTAAATGACAAAAATGAGAGACAGGTTCCCTTACCAAGGCGATCAAGTGCAGAGGGAGGCATTATAACTGAAACAATCAAGAATGATAAAATCAGAACAGGTGCACAAAGCACAAACAACTAACAAAAATAAAAATGAATATAGTTTATAAGATAGCATACTTTTATCACCAGCTTCCAGCTGTGGCTGCAAAAGAAGCAGAAGAAGAATTAGCCATAGTTAAATGGAAGAAGGGCACATATTTTCAAGTTTGAGCTACATCCTAGCACAAAACCGAAGGAGACCAGAATTTTTTGTTTCCATTAGTTCATCAAAGAAAATAATTATTTCATCTCCCACAACATGAAATCTTCATCACACAAAAACTAAACTGAATGACTAAAGTTATATTCTCATTATCTCTTTTTATACAATGTTTCAAAAGGCCCAAGGTCATCAGAAGGTTGATGCAGGGTGGAGGAGGTCAGGGAAGAAGAAGAATGGATTTGATCTATGGTGCTATGATCACTTAACAGAAAAGAGAGGAATTACTCAATCATGATAATTGACACAGCTCCTAAAGCAATACAACTAAGGAAGGACACTTATATTTTTTAAAATAATAAGTTAACACATTGGGAGATTTAAGCAGAGATAAAGCGAGAAATGTTGCAACCTTCTCGATGAAAGAAGCAGGGTAACAACGGTAGTGCTGCTCAAATGAATTTCCTCGATAGCCATAATCTTCATAGAACTGCAAAAGAAGCATGTAGTGATGTCACAATCTACATATGGGTATCTCCTATCAACTAACACAACATAAAGAATCCACATATCTAACAGAAAGAAAAAATGAGAAGATGTTGTAAATGTAATTCCTTGAACTCTAAATTGACTTGCATAAGTTAAATTCAAGAAAAGCAATTTCTTAATATTTGATCCAAACTGAAGATCCGGAGCAACACTTCTTATTGATTATCTATATGCTTCGATGAAATGTCAATCAACAGTTTTAGGCTATAAAAATATATGAAAGCATATGCAACATATGATTACAAAAACATATGAAAACCCTTCCAAACTATAAATTTAGAAGATACATATTCAAATAACTAATTGCTAGAAAGAAAATATATATATATGATCTTGTGCAAATTCATTGGGAAGCAATCAAATAACTCGAATCACATACCATCATGTTGCAACTCTAGCAAAAAAGAACCCGATCTTCAATTTCCTATACAAAACAACAAAACATCACACCAAGCAAAAACAGTGTTCATATGTTTTGAAAAAAAAAAAGGAACAAAAGGTCAGCTATAGTGCTACACATCAAATAAATACACCATGACACAATTAGACAATGTGATTAAGCTTCATAAGTACAGTTTTGATATTTGCATGACCAATTTAGATACCACCTTTTCTTCAAGGACACCAAGATTACAACTTAAAAAATAATATATATATATATGGGAAGTGATTACGTGCGGTCGTGCGGTCGGTGCGTCCGCGATCACGGGCCGTCGATCACGAGTCCATCGCATCGGACGGTCGGGTGCGAATCACGTCGACCGTTGGATGCGATGGACCCGCGATCGGACGGCCCACGATCACGACCGCACGACCGCATATTATCATCCCCGTATATATATATATATATATATATATATATATATATATATATATATATATATATATATATGCACTGGTTCCAATCTATCCCCAAAATCCAGTCTTGGCACAAGACAAAAAGTTGAGCAAGCAATTGAAAACCACAGATTCCAAACAAGATCAAATTATACTTATGTCAGTCTACAATGATGATATGATTATCAACATGATTTCTCACTGAATTATGATACCTCTGATAAAGATGTGATCAAGAGAAAGAAAACCCAGATATAACATACTAATCAATAAAAGTTCCCATCAAAACAATTTTTTTTATATTCTAATAGTAACAGATTGATATTAAAAAAAAAGAAAGAAAAAAAAGAGAGACCTTTAACAAATAAGGTTTGAACTTGAAAGAGGAGGAGCCTTCAAAGAAAGAGAGGAATTTTGAGGTGACGAAAAGAGAGAAGATGGAACAAGCTATAAAAAGAGACTTTTACACGTCGGTTTGTGGACCCCCACCGCCCCATCCACACGGGCCGGATCCATTTTTGTTGTAATATCAGTTGTAATTTCAGTTTTTGATTTTATGTTTACATAAATGTAGTAATTTAAGATTCAGAGAAATCTTAAATATATTTTAAGATTTTAGTATCAGAATTAAATATATAATACCAATATATTCAAATTCCAATAATTTAGATTAAAAAAATTATCATTCTATTTTGAAAAGATTTGTTGTGTGATTCATATGAATATTATAGTTACATCTTACACATTTAAATTTGTGTTAGGCACTTGTATAAGAGTAGTATATATTTATATAATTTTCGATATAAGAACCCCTAAATGGTTAAACTTGTGTAAATTGCGATATAAACCAATCTGAGATAGAGGATTATTTTAGTATAGATAAAAAAAAATTATTTTGTGGTATTTTTAGTTATTATTGTTAAAAATGTAATAATGATATTTTTATTGTTTGGTTAACCGTGAATAAGTTGTAGATAAAAGTGAATAAAACATAGATAATAAATTATAAATAGTGAAAAATGATTCAATATGTTATGTTTATCTTGGGATGAATTTTTTTATTATTATTGAAATCTTGGGATGAAGTATTACGATTACAGTAAGAAGATGATCATGTTGTATTTTCATATGGTGATAAGGTTTAGAAATAAAAAAATATGTAAATTTTACTATAGTCTAATCTAAAAATCTCTATTTGAAGTGGATATAAATAAGGTGGTATCTAGTTTAAAATATATTATATATCTTATAAATACCAAAAATTCCATCTATTTAATATATAAAGTAATATATAAGGTGCAATATTTTGTTGTAACTAAATTGATTTTAAACAAAACTGTTTCTATGCTGGTTATATCTTAAAATATCTATTTATTTTTTATTTGTCATAACTAATTTGATCTTAAAATTTAAATACAAGATAACAGAAGTATATCTATTTTTTATGTATATATAAAAAAAAATCGGCATAAATGACTTCACTAACCTTATCTATGAAAAATTGATATCACACGTTCTCCGGTTCTCGGATCATTGTTTTAAGAAACCCGACTGATAAATTATTAAATTTAGAGAGTACTCCATGGCTCAGGAAATATAAACAACAGAAACCCCTGTGGGAAAGGTATCAAAATTGCAAAATGAAATGCATCTACATTGAAAATACAAAGCAGTAAGAATCAGGAGCTTGAATAAAAAACTTACAAGAAACCAATTTGGCTATAAATAACAATACCAATTAATCCTCGATAATTTATATCCCAAACAAAATTCATTTCATGACAAACCTGTATCCCACCCAACACCATCTCTCTAGTTTATCCACCACAGCGTTCACAGCCTCACTATTCTCTGAATCACTTGCTTCCCCTTTATACAGTATCTGTATAAACGGGTCGCTCAGAACAGCTGCATTGTGTGCGAATGTGACGAATCACATTAGATGTTGACGCCAAACTTCAATGAATCACACTTGAGAAGCACGCTTTCTTGTATGTTTAACTGGTCTACAACAACATGCTTCGAAGCTTTTGCCAATCATAGTGGGAACAATGTGGAGAGACAAACGTGAAACTCCAATACAAATTACCCGTGATTTCTATTTCTCAACGAGAGCATGAGCATTCATAGATGAATTGGCTAGCGTCAAACTTTTAATATGCTACCAACCCATTTCGCACCTTCCAGCTCTCAAATTTGGAAGAACTTAACATGAAAGAACTAGCATTCCGATGCCCACCCCCTCCGTACTTCTACAAAAACAAACACACAAAAGAATGTGAGCTGTTCAATAAACAAATATATAATAGATTACATGGATTACAGTCAATGATGCTTTGGGGATTGAACCTGTGAGATTACTGTTGTGTCTTCTATTTCAATGCTTCTGAGGCTTATCTTGAGCAACCCATCATTTTTAAGATCAGGTACTTTATACACAACCGCTCCAATGCCCCTGAAACAAATAAATCATGGTGTCCCATAAATAAAGGGTGACAAGTTGCCCCTAACCTAGTAAGAGATGTAAATTTTGTGAACTAATCGGAAAGCATCATTAAAAGCAAGGTCACCTTAGTTTCTGATTGGCGCTCTTATTAGCAAGCTGGTGTCCAAGCTCACTCCGCAGATTTGAAATTGAATCAGCATTAACCGCCTACATGGTGAAGCACACAACAAAGAAACATGAGAGGGATGGTGATACAAAAGGTAACCAAACAACATAGCAAGGGAAAAAGCAGTAAAGAAAGTTTTAATTAGACACCGCTAACATGATCAACATTAAATTATACTACCACAAAAGTAAAAAATATACTGATATGAATTATAAATTTTCGGCAACCAAGAAAATCACCAGCAAAACAAGCAAATAGCACATCTCCGTTTAATATTATCACCAAATATTATTCGTTAAGAATTTATAAACAGGATTTTTTGCAATCACCTTATACATCTTTGAAAATTATTCACCACAATGCTCAAGGAACAGGCAGGAGGATGTCTAACTGTTAATATTAATTATAAAATGCATATATGCTTAAAAGAACCGTAGAGAAAGGACCCTTTTTTTCCTAGGAGACATAGGTGGGTGAACAGCACTTTTTATTTTATTAAAAACAAAGAAATAAATCCAATAATAGAAGGACTAACTTTACCTCTTAAGAAACAAAAAGAATATGATAATTCCCATAAAAACCAAATAGATACATCATACATATCCAACACTCACTTGAATACAAACGAATCAAATGGACAGACTTTCACTTGTACTGTTCCTTAAACTCAAAAATCAACTTGTGTGTTTCAAACTCAAAAAATACAAGTTCCTTATAGGCATGCCAATAAGACTTGTTTCGGATATATTCCACGGGAAAAAGAAGGGACAAAATATTCCAGAATAAAACAAAAGGCTTACAAGAACACTATTAATTGACTCGGATGCCAGTTAAAAGACTCTCTTAAAGGAGAAAAAGATAGGACCCCAGAGTACAACATAATAACAAACATACTACCGAGACTCATTAAAAATCCCAATCAAGAGTAGTGCCGGCAACAATGCAGAGGAGCAACATGTTCCACAATTAAAAATACTATATACACAGAA
Source organism: Acorus calamus (assembly GCA_030737845.1). Classification (NCBI taxonomy): domain Eukaryota; kingdom Viridiplantae; phylum Streptophyta; class Magnoliopsida; order Acorales; family Acoraceae; genus Acorus; species Acorus calamus. Next base: position 33,237,248 of record CM060868.1, on the reverse strand, counting down.
TGATAATATAAACATATGGTGTCAGAATTAGAAGAAGAAGAATGGGAATATCACATGACTAAACAATATGCTGCTTATATCATCACGGATCCTCTCTGTTTAAAGCCTATCCCAGAAAAATCTGCTGTCGGTGCAAATAAGCTCCAAGAAAAATCCATTACAAGAGTAAATAATTGGATAAATGCATACCAAGCAATGTCCTAATGATCCACCCCCAAGAGCGATTTCATATGACTGCTCAAGAATATCATCGATTAACTTTTGCTTACATAGCAAGCTTGCCTGACCTTGACGAATAATGCATTGAGGATCCAGTTCCAAAAGCTGTTCAGAATCATAAAATTACTCAGAAAACTTAATGGAGAGTATAAAGATGGGTGTTACAGAGAGAATGATGAATTTATCAAAAATAATCAGAAGGTTTGGCGAACCTTTTTTTATTTAAAGCTCATGAGTCAGAATAAACTTCATTAATCAAACTAAATGTAATATCAAATATAAACTGTCACATTCACAACAATACATGCGGAGCACTGTTTCTTTTTTACTGAAATATGGGCTGGCCTGGTGATCTGTTGATCATATAAAAACAAGAACTTATATTATTGACATTGAGCAATATAATGGCCAATCATATGTTGGTTTGTCATGGTTATAATCTAGAGCTCCCACATTTCTATCTACTGGAGTTCATATTTGGTGCCCTCTCTGTTTAAATTTAGCAGCAATGATGCTTGGTAGAGAATGCTACGGGTTGAATTTAAACATAAAGTTTGAAAAACCATCTCCGGCATGCAGGTTTGGTTGGTATAAACGATAATCAACAGCACTGTTCTCTTTTTCATTATGTGAAGAACACTTCTAATAATTTTACCAAGATAAAACCTCTATCACTCGACTGATGAGAATCAACTCCGATAAACTTCCAAACAACTGGTGGGGGGAGATAACTAGAATAATTGAAATTTCTATTTCTTTATAACCCCCATATCACCACCATGGCACCATATGACTTGTGCTAAATAAAAGGTATATGGTTTAACAGTATGTAGACATCATACCTTATCATAATCATTCTTAATGGCAAAACTTTAACCTTTTCACAATTAAAATATATATACGTCTTCTGAAGAAAAAAAGTGCCTCATTGGAACTACTGAATTGCTTTCTCATTCTCCTATTTATAATATCTGATCACTATTTGGGGATTAATTAGCAATAACTCAGGGCAATCGCCTACCATTATCTTTTAAAAAAAATTAACAATAATTCATCGTAATTGATATATCCATTTGATATGTAGCATAAACCAATTGGACTTCTTTACAACAGTTACCTGATTGAATAACTCAGTATTCAAGTTCACATTGTATTCTAGTTTTATATCATTGAAGCCACTGTGAAAAGCTTTGCTATTTGGAAGAGCCCACCTCCACAGATCCGCATCCTCAATATATCGGAAAAGCTGATCGACCCTTTCAATTTCGCTCTCAGGCACCAATTCACTCCCAGGGGCCATAGTCCTTTCTTGAATTTTCTCCCTGAAATAATCATATGCAATGGTCGCTCCACTCCTCTCATATCTATGACCCTGGTCATGTTCTCGACGACAGAAGCACTCTCTTGAAACATCTCCAATGCAGTCTTGTGATGGTCCAAGATGATAACCCTAAAAGAGCAGGATAAAAGGACGATAAATATTTTTCGCTTGCTTTTGCTAGTCCTGAACACATAGCAACTACAAGACCTCTCATCCAACTATCAAAAGTCGATACGATGAAAAATAACCCAAAATAAGCACTTTTTCTGGATGATTTAAACTAGCAAAATTCAAAATCCAAAAGCCATGAACTAAAAATCCCATATTATTGTTTGGAATCAATTTCAAAGACCTCAATCATTTCTAAAAGGGGCCTCAAAGTAAGCTATTTCTAAAAATAAGGGCTTGAACAGTGAAACGATAACGGGACCTTCTAAAGACCTCCGTTCATCTGATCATTCAATTGTTTGTTCTAAGACCTCAATCAGAGTAAATTTTTTTCATAAAGCTTCAAAGTAGAACAAATTCATAACACAACCCAACAACACCACTCATATAACGGACTACAAAAATAGATTTTGAGAGAGAGAGAGAGAGAGAGAGAGAGAGAGAGAGAGATGGACCTCTTCACTCTATGTGAAATCTCGGCGACGAAGCCGGCGGGCCCCACAAAATCCAACATGTAGACTTCACCGAAATCCTCAAGTGGAAGGTTCTCCGCCCTGGATGGAACAAATACAGTCTTGCGATCTTTAAAAACGAATAAAAATTAAAAAAACTTTTGAAAATACAGAGGCTCATCTAAAGCGATCTTCAATGAACCCTAACTTCGTGTGCTTAAAGAGGGGGACCTGACGGGTTCGTAGACGGTGTTCGGGAAGAAGGAGACGGGAAGGGAAGCGGCGGAGAAGTAGAGGTGGGCGGCGAGGGCGGCGAAGGCCCCGTCCGGACACGGGTAGTGATACAGCACCGCCGCGGGTTTCATTCTTCCCTGCTGTAATGGAGGAAAACATACAACTTTGAATTGAAGATGACAACATCAATTATTGGGTACCAATGAAAAAGACAAATTATAGGGTTTTTTTTTCCGTTATTTCCCCTTCCCTAATCGATAGTCGCTGATGCGTGAACAAGAAGTCAGTACCGACTTGGGATTAGAGTGTTTTTTTGAAAAATTAATTAGGAGTCCTGTGGTCAACCGTCTATGACTTTGAGGTCCTTAGAGTTTTTCAAGTTCTTTTTTAGGCTCCTATGATTGTGAAAAATTATCTTTAAGTATTTCCAACCGGATGTTCAAAAATATAAAATTATCGTTAACATTCACATAAAATGTCTACGTGCAATTATTTCAGTACACTATAAATATATCTTAGTACATTGTTAAGTACACCGTCTTAAAAATCTAAAAAAAACTTAAAACTTTTCAACGACTTAAAAACAATATACCATAAGGACTCGTAATTAATTTTTCCTTTTTCTCTTTTTATTTTTTAAAAGATACAGTCGGGGATGCCTAGTACAAAACATAGAAAAGAAAAACAAGAATCTTAAAAAGAAAAGAACTAAATTTCGCGCGGAGCCCAAACGAGCGGAAATCCTGGATAGAGTGAGATCTCCAACTGATAATTAAGCATACACAAAGGTCCATCTCAGCATTCTCTAAATCTAAACTCCGATAGAGGAGATCTTGGCAACTTGCTTGCCCTTGTCAACCATACCGAACTCGCTTGGGCATAGGAACAACCCCTATCAAACATAGTTTAGGTTGTAAATATGAAATGAGTAAATTTTTTTAAAGATAAATATTTTTTGGTACTTTGATATCTACATTTGTTTTAAATCATCCAGAATATTTTAATATCAAATATTTTTTAGTTTTAAAATTTTAATAATTATTTAAAACATATATAATTGTTTTTAGTAATTAATTGACATTTTAATTTTTTTTTCCAGCAGTTTGACCTAAATGCCTTATAAAGGTAAAATTTATTCCATAAACTCTAATGAATTGCGTATATGTATCTCTTCATGCTAAAAAAGAAAAAAAAATTAAGGACATTTTGTGCAAACTCGATTTATTAAAATATCTTAATAATATCTTTCAAAAGATTTTAAATTATGCATGAACACCCTAAAGAGGTACCCATATACAACTTAATATATGTGTATTTGTTATGATGGAATAACATTTGTGTACAACTTAAATTTTTTTGTTGAAGGGTATTATTTGGGAATGAATCTTCAACGAGATATTTGGACAAAATATGATTTTTTGGGGTTCTACTACAAAACAATAATAAAAACGTTTGCATTTAATTAAAGGAAAATGACTAAAAATGTCTCCTAAAAATTAAAAATACCCAAATCAAACCACTTTTTTAAATTTTACCTAATAAAGTCTTATTTTACAATTTTAAAAATACAAAAGATTAACCTACCCTTGTCTAATTGGATCCTTAACATATTCCATACATCTTAACTTTATTAAAATATTTCATCTTCTTAATTTTGTTAATGTATTTCACACATTTTCTTGTAGAATTTTTTTACTCTAAATTATTTATGATTAGATGGATTTTGTGAGATATATGTAAATATAATTTGAGTTTTTTATGATGAATTCTATTAAATGTTGATGTTTCTTTAAAAATATGAATATGTACTAATGACGTCATAAAAATATGTGAATAGCCAAACAAAAAAAGAAGTGAACAAGGATTTAAAATACTAAAATATCATCTACTGTATTGGGTTACAACATATATTTAAATTACATATTATGATTGTACACAATAAAAATGATAAACATCAGATAAAATATATATAAGAAATACACAATATGATAAGTAATTACAAAATCTCTAAGGAGATTGTTGTTTTGTAGGAAAAATAGGTTTTTGGTATGGTATAACCTAACAAAGGTTAGAAGAACATTAATGATCTAATTACATAATGGTAGATTAGTCTTTTGTGTTTCCAAAATTATGAAATGAAATTTTTTTAGATATAATTTTAAAAAGTAATTGATCTGGATATTTTTAACTTTTAAGAGATTTTTTTAGTCATTTTCCCTTTAATTAATCTAAGGATAGATTTCATTTTTTTTATTTATTTATGAAAAATAAATATATAGTTAAAAAAATCAAAACTTGTTCCGTCCACAGAAGTGAAAGGTAACAGTTTCTTTAGTATGTTCAAGGGCAGAACTAAGATTGTAGTTAAGCAAATGCTTCAAATATACTATTGTTAATATTTTATTTTTTTATATTTTATATTGCTTTACTTTATTAATTTCAATACAATCCGAAATAAAGGTACAACTTAGACGAATTGAATCTCATTTAACTTGACATTTGAAGAGGTTTAGAATGGCCCATTGGGGTTTTGGCATTCAGGTTCGAATACCCGAAATAACTCGGACCAATCCATACCAAAAATAGGTAGTGATAAATTTAAATGTTATAAGTTAAATTTAATTATTTAATTTGTAAGATAAATTTTGAGTTCTATAGGAAGAAGAGAGAGAGTTCTGATATTGTGGACATCCAGGAATTATAAAGAGAATGTAAGAGATTGAAAATAAAAATAAAATAAAATTATTCATGTAATAATCAAGTACTAAACTAATCCTAACATTATTCAATCACATCCATTAGTTTTGTAATTAAAAAATTACAGTGCCTCCGATGTTGATTGCTCTGAAGATTGTTCATTTTTATACAATATGCATGTGAGGATGCTTGTTACGCAGGAGACCGAAACCTGGCATCCCAAACGCTTTAGCGTTTTTTTAGTCATCATTGACGGCGATACCGATCAACACGTTCTTTGTTGCAAACTCTGCAACCCTAGCTTTTTCTGGTTCTTTGAATACTTGATGAAATCCCTGTTTGTGCTTGGCTTTTGAGACATCAAATTGTATTATTGTCAGAGCTATATATTCGCACGCATTCTTTCGTGACTTTAATTTATTATACATCATAAAAAAGTAAAAAAACATGTTTAGATTCCATACTAAAAAGAAAAAGAAAAATTACAAGGAAAATGATACATGAGTCTGGTATATATTCTCATCCACAATCTTTATCAATTTTTTTTAACTATAAACTTATTCATTAAAGTACAAATTGTTAAAAAAGTAAAGCATACACTAAAATTGATCAGTGTATTTTTTCAAAAAAATAAAATAATTATTTAATATATTTTTATTTTATTTTTATACTACGTATGGTTGGAGGATCACTTTTAAACGGTAGATAAGATTGTAAAATGAACCTAATGTATCAACACTCAAAATCCACAACCCCGCAACATCGATCTGCCAAACTCACGCAAAGCTATACATGTGTCCTCATTTTCTACTGTAGAGAAATTATACTTCTTAACTTTTGATTCCTCGTCCCAACCAAATAACTTGTAGCCGGTTTCAATCCTTCAATCTTCATTGAGGAGGAGAAGATCATGTCAGGAACACACGTCGTCACGTCGATCTATGATTGTGCACGGGGCAGGGTACGCAGCGGCACAGGGTAGGGCACGAGGCGGCGCGCATTGCAGGAGGCTGTTGACACACACGGAGACCCTCAACCAGGAGCATCAAACAAAGATCAAGAGAGAAAAAAAAATTTTCATACTCTGGTGTCATGTTAGAATTACAAATAGGAAAATGATGTGTCCAATCCGTTGTGCAGTGATATGTTTAATCTTTTGTGTATCCTCATTTGCAGTTCGCACTATTTTTTTTTTTTTTTGAAATCATACTCTCATTGAAATGCATATTGTATTTGAAATAATATATATACTCAGATATAACAATATATTTTTTTTAAAAAAAATAATTTTTTAAAAAACATACACTATGATAACACAATGTATACTATGGTATAATATATGAGACTGTATACTGACTTTTTTTAGCAAAACAGACTAAATGTATTAATGCTCTTAAAAATAAGAGAATATAAATTATGTAGGTATTTGTTAAAATTATTTTGTGTGAATATGTAAATGTGGGGGTTATTCTGGAGTTTGCTTTGACCTTGTTTAATTGAGATGCATGATTTCCAATGAAGTCCAGGCAAGCGAAGGTCTGGTTACTTCATGTTTGATGGGTGCAAATATTTATACCCAAATACATAAATCATAAAGATCATTCATTTTTTTTAATTATTTTGTGTATATTTCTTGAAAAATGTTCATATCAAAATGTACTAATAAAAATTTCATCCGTACATGTTTGGATAAGCGACACATGTCTATCAAAGCGCATTAATAGAATTTCTATTAACGATTTTTTAATTAATAATTTTTTTTAATTTTTTGATGGACATGTGTCGTACATCTAAACACATATTGATGAAAATCCTATCAATACTTATATGAAATTGTTTTCATAATATATATTCCTTCAAAATTATTAATGACATTTTTTTCATGTGCGGGCGTCTAGGACAGCGAACATGTTAGTGGTTGGGTCAATAAGAAGCCAATGGGCCATTTCGATTGGCATTTTTTCATCACATGAATTTCCTTCAGAACTCATGATACAGACTCAGTTATTATTTTAAAAATCTTTACAATAATTGCCTTCCATTATCATCTCATCCAAACAGCTGAAAATGGCTCAAATGTAGGTCCTATATGTGAAGACATGCAAGTCCACGACAAGGGTTTGATTTGACGTGGATCTTTGAAACATTAATAAAGCCAAAGCAAAGGCTTAACGAATATAATTACATCACAATCAATCCTAATACATTTGATTCTTATTTAAAATCTTAAAAATGCCTACCTAATTAATTAGTTATGTCAAAATTTTATAAAACATGAGGCCTATGATACTCCTTGGTATTAATAATTAGCTTTCATTAAACCACTTATTGACATGTTTTTTTTTTTTGTTTTGAAAATGGTAATTCATTTATATCTATTGAGAGAATACAAATGAGTTGAAAATGAGGGAGATCAGAAGCAAAGAAGTAAACAAATAAAAGGAAGTATCCCCTCTTCAATATACTATTATATATATGCTTAACAGAAAAAAAGGAAAAGTGGATCATCTCATCATACATTATTACTACAGATACTGCACAAATTATACAGATTATATTTGGATTTCTTGTTGTCCCTTGGAAAAGGCTTCATGTGAGGAGAGCATGGGATGTTGGAGCTTTCCTTGATACTATCATTAAAATAATGCCTCTTTAACAGTATCACCCACATCAAAAAGTGTTACCTCATCATTTCAGATTCCTTCACCACACCAAACTGGTCTAGTCTTGCCATGTAAAAATTTAGGGAGAAATCTATATAACCCCCTACAAACATATAAATATCCATATAACCCCCTGCATTTTCCTTAAATCCAAATAACCCCCTCCAAAGTTAGACTAAAGCCCAAATCACCCCCCTAAGTTAAATTAACCTTGACAAAAATGGAATATTTGGGGAATATTCTGTTATCTGAATTGCCTAATAGGTTTGAATTTTGCAACAATGCATATAACCCCCTGTATTTTAAAAATAATGTAAACACCCCCTATAAATTACATTTATACCCTTCTGTGTAAACGGTCTTCTTCTTTATTGCTCCACCTGATCCATTGATGCCAACTGTTGGGCATTCCGACCAGTGGGGATTCCAAACATTAAGATTTCGACTGTTGAAGACCATCATCATCTCGAGATCGGTCACACAGTCCACCTGATCCATTGCCCACTTCATTCTCTTTTTAAAAACTCATTCACCACCCCTATTTGGAATTCAATTTCTTTGTAATATATTCTGAATGTTTTTGCCTTACCATAACATTCTTGATTCTCATTTTCTATCCCTATCCTGCCCATTGATCCCCAAAATCAATTCGATGTTAGAAATGGTGAGGCTCATCTTCTTGTGCAATTGATCTGTTCGATGAAATGCGTGAACCAACTTTTAAAATCCATGTTTATTGTAAATAATTATGTTCCTACTTACAATCATTTGTATTCAGATATGTCAGAGTTTTAAATCCATGTTTGGCAAATGAATTGTATGGATGTTGATATTATGTAGTGAAATGTTGTTTGTGAGCATTTGTATTCATTTTTTCCAATATTTTTTTAATGCCTGGAATTGGACATTGGTTACAATTTTTGCATTGGTTGGTCTGCACTGGTTGGTACTGTCTGAATGGTTAATTTGTGGGTCTGCACTCTGCACTGGCTAGAAAACAGGGAATAGTTGGATATGAGAACACAGGGAATGGTTGCACATTGTAGGCCTTGAACAATGCCTGGACTGGACTGGCTGGTATTGATTAATGGTAAAGCTTAGAACTAAATGTTTCAATGGGACTAGCTAAACTTGATATCATACTTGGTCACCAAATAACTTGGAATACACTACATACATTAAAACTCATAAAACGAAAATCTGAACCAACACATAAAACTAGAACATGACATACTAAACTGAAATATAGACCAATACATTAAACTAAAGTGAATAGACTGATTATCATAGTTTTGGATACGCTGTACGCATTACACCCATAAAACTGAAATCTGAACCAATACAGGTTTTGGCAGGTACAAACAAAAGGAGTTGTCGACGATGAGATTAAGACTGCAGGGGGATGTTGTCATGATGAGATTGATGACGATGAGATCTTGCATAGGCTGGGGAACAAAGGTCGTCAAATTGACAGGATGCCTCGGCGATAGTTTGGCCAAAAATCGGGAGAGGAGAAAGAGAAAACGGTGAACTTTAGGGTTAGATCGGGTGTTCTTTGTTTTTGATGGATTGGATTGGGGCAGGGACATGTAACTTTACATGTCTGGTTAAACCAAGGTTAAAAACTGATTTATTTAACTGACAGAAGGGGTTTTTGACATTTCGTATATGTTTACAGGGGGTTATTTGGATTTAGGAAAAATGTAGGGGGTTATATGGATTTTTATATGTTTGTAGGGGGTTATATGAATTTCTCCCAAAAATTTAAAACATTCCCAAATATAATGCTTTGAAGAGGAAAAAAACAACACAATCCATACTGTAGGACCGAATCCAAAACAGTCTTATCAATGACAACCACATATATATATATATTAGTTGTGTTTTTGGGAAAAATCAATCTCACTCTATACGACCTTCTTAAAATAGCTATAATTTTATGTATAATTGTGAAATCTATAGAACCTCTTCTAAACAGTTTCAACAAATACTTATACTCCTACTATCATTTTTTATTTATTTATAGAGATATGGTTAAAACTAAGAGTTAGAAATTACTTTCCTACCACTCTCTAATAAGGGTTTGTATAGACTTATTTTTGCAGATGGGACATTAATAAAATCATATTGATTTGAATTTTGGTAGGGGTGTTTGAGATTTTTTAGAAGATTGAAATCAGTCACACACTCTCACTGGACAGAAAATTCTTTTGACATAATATTAATTTAAATGGATCAAAATGTAATAGAGGAAGTTCAAAACTTAAGTAAAAAATTGTTCTGAGGTCCTAATTAAACAATCATCACAATCTCATAAAATTTGTGAAGGATCATATCAATTATTTATTTATCCGTATTTTTTTTTAACATTGAGTTCCACATAAACAGGTACCAATGTATCCTACATGTAAAGCAACCAAGAATGCATAAAAAGAAAAAGGAGAGAGATGGAAGGGATAGGAAAAGTCAAGCAAGTGGGACCAAAATAAGTGTGGGAATGGACTGGACTTGGCTGACTTTTTGTGAACCAGATTTTGGAAGCATCACACAAACACACACCCCACCAAAACAAAATCTCCATTAAAACCTCTACTGACAAAAACTGTTCACCTTTGCAACATCACCCACCTCAACAACCACTGCTTACTCCCCCCTCCTCCCTTCCCCCACTCTATATACAAATCAATTAATAAAAGACAAAAGGACAGCCTCAGATACAACTAGCTCTTCCCCAATTGGAAATTAAGATACACTTGGAATTGGCAGAGACCCCACGGAGGAAACTGTGGCACTCTGAACACCACATCTATTTATTGCCCATCTCTTTAAATGCATGTGAGTGGGAGGGAAAAAAATTTGAATATATATAGGGAGGGGAGCATCTCAAACTTTTGGAAGATTTATGTATATACAATACATTTATGTATGTGTAAACATAATTTTATGTACATTAATATTTTTTATTCTTGATAGTGTATTGCCACTTGAAAACAGTAATACAATTCTTATAAAAGCTAAATATATATAAAGTAATCAAGCCATCAAGGTCCGACTCTATATTTTGATGAGTAAATCCCATGATTAGAAACATGATATCGAGAAGTAAAACCACTAATTAACAACGACGAAAAGTGTCAAAACAAAGAGAACGAAATCTGATTATTTTTTAATATATTAATCATTACTTACTTAATGTTCATCATGTAGTGTGGAGGATGATATCTGAATTTTTGTTCTTTCACAGTTAGTATATGTAGCATGTGTAACACTGTTCATGCATTTGTGATCCGTATAGTTGAATATATAACAGTTATGTACTCAGTTCTTTATGGTGTATAGTTTTATCAATAGTATAATGCAAAAATTTGGGTGCTATATTTATCAATCTCCAATTCGTTAAAACCTATAAAAAAATGGACTAATTGTGTGGATTATTGGTTGAACAGTACATCACTTGGAAACCATGCTTTAAAGCCAATTGATTGGTCAAAAAAGAAGAAAAATAAAAGGAAAAGCAAAAAAGAAAAAAACCATAAAAAGAAAAAAAAAACATTCTGTGATAGATTGATTGGTCACCATCCAAGAGGTCACTGTCACCGTGATTTTTGGAGATAACATACCTCTTTTGTTTTTTTTTTAAGGAAAGGCCCATCATTTCGACGGTCTCTATCACTCCTTTGAGGGTGGTGAAGATCACAAGAAAGAATATCTCACCAGTCAGTACTCACTTGTTGAAACCATTCTATAATTGTTTGTGATAATAAAACCATACACAACACACGTGCATCGGAGGGTGTTTGTTTGTTGGTTCAGTAAATATGAAAAGGAAAAAATCTAAATAACCCCTTGTAAACTTTTCGAAATCCATATGACCCCTTGATTATTTCTGAAGTTGATGTAATCCCTCTGAAAACATTTATATAAATCTAAATAACTCTCCTGAAAACACATATATAAATACAAATAAAACATTGAGTTAAAATTTCGTGAACATATGAAAAATATTCTACAAATATTTTGTTTTGTTAATTTTGACTGAAAATATCATATATATATATATATAAACTCTACAACATGTTGAAAATATATAGTAAATGATGATATTACTCTTTTGAATATAATATAAAACCTTATCTATAGGGGTCAAACTATTATTTATGGAGAATTTTTCACATTTTACATATTGTAGGGGGTTTTTGATATACACTAAACAAAATATTTACATAATATCTATTATCTATCGGTAAAATTTTAATTCAGGGGACTATTTGGATTTACGTGTTTTTATGGGTTACATGGAGTTCAAGAAAAGTCAAGGAGTTTTATAGATTTCGTAAAGTTCACAGGGGTCATATGGATATTTCCCATGAAAAACACTGTGCACGAAATCCGAGGACATATTGTACTGTAGTTTTTTTTTATTTTAAAAAAAAATCAAATATCATGAACTACAGCTCGACAAGTATCTCTGTTTGTTTTTAATCTTTCACACGCGTGCGCGCAAAAACTGACCCATCTGAGGATTTCGATTCTTCTCCTCCCCCTCTGCAGAGCCCACCCTCGCATTATCGAAGCCTTGCTTTTCAGGACACACAAACAATCCTTCTCTCTCTCTCTCTCTCTCTCGTGTCTCTTTTTCTTTCTTTGAGAGAGAGGGGGGAAGAGACACTACAGCTGCTTTTGTCGGGCTCTTCTTTTCATCCTCTCTCTCTCTCTCTCTCTCTTTTTCTTTTGTTCCATGAAAGAAGGAAGAGAAACAACATAGGTGGAATGGGTGAGAAGCCTGTGAGAACAGTTTCATTAGACAGAGGTGTTGAACAGGTTGGTGTTTTTCTTCTCTGTCAGCTCCCTTCAAATTTGAGCTTCAACCAGTTTGTCTTTTTGTGGTTTTTTGTGCTTGTTGTGTGTTGTTTTTGTATAAAAAGTTCCCTTCAAAATTGGATCTTGGTGTTGGTGGTAACTGGTAAGTGTTTCGATGGTGGTGACAGTTATACCATAGTTGATCTTGTTTTTCATTACTTTTGAAAATATTTGATATGGGTCTGGATAGTAATGTAATCCGTTCTGTTTTTGGGTAGTTTCTTTCTATCTTTTTTTTTTTTGGTAAGCTAACTTGATTGGTAGACCAATTTTTTTATATATAATACTTGTCTTGTGAAGTAACCGTGTTGTTCTGTTTATATTTTCGTCACATATTTCTTGAAACTCATATTAGGCCATGTCGCACTGCTATAAAAAGAATGTTTCTTTTGTTGTAAAAATAGGCCTAATTGATTGTTTATATGTAACTTTTGAAGGCAATTTTGGCCTTGAAGAAAGGTTCTCATCTTTTGAAGTATGGGAGGAGAGGAAAACCGAAGCTCTGCCATTTCAGGCTATCAAAGGTAGGTTTATTTATAATGGTCCAGAGAGACATTTATGGTTTAATATATTCATGTCAATTCTCAAAATATCATGTAGACATTTTATGTTGCTGGATTTTATGATTTGTCAAGATCTGGACTCTGATACTGTGCATGGTTATGATAAATTGTATGAGATTCTTTATGACTAGTCACTCATCTTAAGTGAGGTTCCACCCACTTCTTTGGTTCAACTTCCATAGTTCCATGTTGTTGACATTACTTTATTATGAATTTAGAAGTTATTAACTCTGTTCACAAGTTTGGGGTGGTTTTGACTCTTCTCTCTCTGTTTTTTTTGGTGGGTGGGGGAGGGTTGGTTGGTTTATCAAGTTGTCTACAAGTCTCACCTAAGCAAGTAGAGACAGTTAAACCACAAAACCAAATTTTGCATTTGTCTGTTTGACATAGTTGTTTGATGTTCAGTTGTCATTGTCTTATTGCATATATCTCAATTGCGCTTGACATACAACTATCTCCACAATTTGTATAATAAGACAATAGTGTCTCCCATTTCTCAATCTAAGATTACACATATGGCTGATCTAAACATGTTATATTACTCTTGGATTTTTAGATTGGGAATGGTGAAGATACTGAAATTGGTGCTTAAAAATCCTTTTGCATTAGCAAGTTCAAGATCTCCTGGCCTATAATGAAAATAGGTAGTGTTAAATATATTTATTCAAATTATATCATACACCTGTCTGTTACCTTGTCATGCACCAGTCATATAAAAACATTTATGTAGATACCATAAATAAATTTTAATTTCCCGATGTTACTGCAGCATCATTAACTACAGATCACTGAAATATCACATGCATAATATGTATTTCTTCTCGTGTTGTAGGATGAAAAGGTTTTAGTTTGGTATTCCGGTGAGAAAGAGAAACAATTGAGGCTGGATTTAGTGACAAAGATCATCCCCGGACAGCAGACTGTATGTAGTATTGGATCATGTATTATTTATTTTAACTAGATTGCTCAATCGCAAGTGCTTGACCAAGTCATTATACTGTTTTTTCCATCTCTGATTTCAAAAATCTAGGCAAATTTTCATCGACAACCTCAGCCGGAGAAGGAGTGCCAGTCTTTCTCACTCATCTATCGGAATGGCGAACGTTCTCTTGATCTGGTAGAGTAATGTTTTCTTCTTTAATTTCCTTTTAATTTCTTTTATGGATGATTCAATGAAAATTTGCATCTGATATTTAGATATGCAAGGACAAAGAACAAGCGGAGTCATGGTCTCTAGGATTGGGTGCATTGGCTTGTGTTTCTCCTCATCCAAGACCATTGTCTAATCTGAAAAACCATAGACGGGCATTTACCTGTGCGAGCAGCCCGGTAAGTCAAAGATTAACACTTATTGACATGTTACATTTATTTTTTCCCATCAAATAAGTTACAACATATTATGTGTCATGCAATTCAACTTCTGATCATCGTTTGTTTACACAAATACTACCTTTATGAAGGTGCAGAATTTACGTGGGAACCCTTCTCGATCGATAGCAGAGAGAAGCTTCTCAGATGGTCTGACATACTCATCTGATAGGTTTTATTCTTCAGAACCAAGAAGCTTAAAAAGCATGCAAAGAGTACTGGACACCGTGTTCTCACATATACCCCACTTGGAACCCAACATTTTAAAGGAGAAAACCGGGGAGACCTGTCGTGTCAGAGAACATAAAATGGATTTGCCTAACTCGGTCAGATCTTCCAGTCGACGGTCCCCTCCAAAGGATCAAAATGATATTTGGGGGGATATATTCATGTGGGGAGAAGGTGTAGGAGGGACACTTGGTGGTGGGTTGGACAGAATTGGTTCTCATGGTGTTCAAACTGATGTGTTGTTGCCAAGATTACTTGAATCAACCGACATGCTCGACATACAAAAAATTTCTTGTGGAGGAAAACATGCTGCCCTGATTACGAGACAGGGGAAAGTGTTCTGTTGGGGAGAGGAGAACGGCGGAAGGTTAGGACATAAAATCAATATCGATGTGCCTTGCCCAAAAGTTGTGGAATCACTTGTGGATGTTCATATCGAATCAATCTCCTGTGGAGAATATCAGACGTGTGCATTGACAAGTTCCGGTGAGCTTTATGCATGGGGTGACATTAGTCATGGAGTTGACCCTACAAGAAGCCAGTGGTTACCTCATAAGGTTTCTTCTCTCTTGGATGGGATATTCATCACACGAGTTGCGTGTGGAGAGTGGCACACAGCAATCCTGTCCTCCTCGGGGCAGTTATTCACGTACGGTGATGGAACTTTCGGGGTTCTCGGGCACGGAGATCTTCAAAGTGTTTCTCAACCTAAGGAAGTCGAATCTCTTAAAGGGTTGCGGGTGAAATCTGTTGCATGTGGGTCGTGGCATACTGCAGCGATTGTGGAAATCATGATTGATCGGTTCAAGTATAATTGTTCGGGCGGGAAACTATTTACGTGGGGAGACAATGACAGTGGAAGACTTGGACATAGAGATAGAGAGCGGAAGCTTCTCCCAACATGCGTTGCATCACTTGTTGATCACGATATGATTCAAGTGTCCTGTGGAAGGTTGTCAACGATTGCTTTGACAGTTACTGGCATCGTTTGTACAATGGGAAACTTGGTTAGTGCGCAACTTAGAAATCCACAGGCCAATGATAGATCAGTCGCCATTGTTGGAGGAGCTCTTAAAGATGAATTTGTGAAGGAGGTCTCGTCAGGCTCGTTTCATGTGGCGGTCTTAACAACAAAGGGAGAGATCTACACGTGGGGGAAGGGTGCGAATGGAAGACTTGGTTTAGGTGACACGGAGGATCGAAAATTTCCAGTTCTAGTGGAGGCACTGAAAGACAGAAAGGTACAGAGAATTGCATGTGGGTCGAGCTTCACAGCTGCAATTTGTTTACATGAAACCGTCTCAAGTTGTGACCAATCGATCTGCAGTGGTTGCAGGATGGTTTTCGGGTTCACTAGGAAGAAGCATCACTGCTACAATTGTGGTTTAGTCTTCTGTCACTCATGTAGTACTAATAAGGCCGTGAATGCATCTTTTGCTCCAAGCAGGAGCAAGCCATTTCGCGTATGTGATTCTTGTTATGCTCAATTGCGAAAATCAGTGGAGTGTAGACCTCAGATGGAAGCCCCAAGCCCAAGAAGACCATTTGTTACATGGAAGTCATCCTCCAATGTAAAGACAGACAAGGGAGGAACACCTTTTTCATGGTCACAGGTATTCTCTCCTAAATTGCCAACTCAAGAGCAAATCAAATTTGTTGAAGGTCGGTTCAAGCAAGGAAGAAATCAGCGATGCCCACTGGGCGATCATCAAAGATGGGGTCAGGTGCCATGCCCCATAGTATTTGACACCAAAGATGGAGAGAAATCCATGTCGGTTGTTTCACCATTAGAAGAACCATCACATAATTCCCTTGTTTCAGCAAACTTGATGTCCCCCATACCAAGGTCCACGGTTCCAAATACCCATAACTCAGAGCGAGGCCTAAAGAAGTCGGAGAAGATTCTTACAGAAGAAGTGTTGCGGTTACGCATTAAGGTAAAATTTACTACTTCGAATGCTTGATTGTACATGTTTTAATAGTTGTGGATATTCTTATGAACAATTTTTGTGTTTTAATAGGCTCAGAACCTCTCCAAGCAATGTCAGATAAAGAGCGAGAGGATCCAAAACTACAAACAAAGAATCGATGAAACCTGGTCATTAGCAAGAGATGAGGCTGCCAAGTGCAAAGCAGCGAAAGATGTTATCAAAGTCCTGACCAATCAGGTATGAGTAATTAAAAAATTATTGAGCAACACCAAAATCATATTTCTGGTCCCTTTAATATTTGTAGGGTAATGACAGCATTAAGGAGCAACACAGTATAATGAAACAAGATTAGCTTTGAAAATATCAATAGATAAGGCTATAACCTATGAGAAATATCTCATTATACTGTCTCCATGAATGGTATTTTACACAAATATATATTGTATGTACATGAACGCTCTACCTGTATTTACTAACATTTCTCATGTTGAATCTAACAAAAAAAATTTGATTGGATAATTTGTTTGACATATGATATGTTTCCCTAACTTTGAGTCTGCATACAGATGAATGCTATGTCGGGAAGGATTCTGTCAGGAAGGCAAAAGAGCAGCATAAGCTCCGTATTGAACGAAAAACTCAGCATGCGTCTGCAGCAGATTAATCCCATTCAAACAGAATTGCCAGAGTCCGAGAACCCAAAATCATCGTTCGAAGAGCTTATGCCATCTGTCGATTATCCAGCAGAAAAAAAAAGTGAAAGAAATAATAGCATAATGTCATCTAACCCGAGACGGATTACCCCCAGAGCATCGAAAGATGAGTGGGTAGAGCAAGATTACCCCGGTGTATACATAACACTGACCACTTTATCTAATGATCAGAGAGGCCTTAAGCGCGTGAGATTCAGGTGAGATTTTTCTTCAGATACACGTGACAATTACTGTATCTTATCATTCAAAAGTGCGTTTAACAAACTGGGTATGAACTTTTTGTATCATGCAGTAGGAAACGTTTCAGCGAGAAGGAAGCAGAGTTATGGTGGGTGGAGAATCAAGAAAGAGTGTATCTGAAATACAGAATCGAAAACGTAACTAGCCAAACCTCTGTTTCTATGAAAAGCTAATAACGTTGGGATATGTGCGATGCATGGAAGAGGACCTAGCTGACGTTCTGGGGACTGAATAGTTTATTGCTAGCAGCGACAGATTATGAGAAAGATAGAACTGGTTGATAATGATTTCTGTATCCAAGAGGTCTCAGAGTTCAAGCACAACTTACATATGAGAGAAATAGATGTATAGAATCACCATGACTCCATATCAATAGGAAAAACTTAAGTGCATTGAGAGAGAGAGAGATTGTTAATGCATGTATAATTTGTACTAATGTATTGAGCCCATGTATTCAATTTGTACAGTAAATATTCAAATTTCCCAATCTCTGAAATGGTGCACTTACAAGCAATTTTTTTTGTTTTTTACAATTTGTGTACCTTTAAAAGTATATGATTTATTGTTTTTTCTGCAGAGTACATATTGATTCACTGATGTATTTCATAATGACAAAAAAAAATCAAATCATTGGAATCATGGTTCTGTTTGGAATCAACTGTTAAATTAATTCTGCTTCTATAAAAGAGAAGTTTTCATGTGATGGGTACTGAACGAGTTTTTTAACTTAAGTTTTTTTTTTTTTATGTTTTTTTGAAAGAAAGGCATATGTTTGTTACCGATTTCATTTCTAAATTTGAATTACAAATTTCGAATAGGGGGAGAATAGATAAAACAAAGAGATACAAGGATAAAAATTCACCGTGAATTGGAAAAATGATCTAACTGGCAAGGCCAAAAACAACCGCGACCATGCTATCACCCCATGATCTCGAGGTTCCCATCTTAAAAGTGCACGTCTCTGCCTTAGCAATGTAACGTCCATAATCTCTCATGTACCCCTGAAACATGTCCCACAATTTTTCTGGTACACTCTTACACCATTGAAGATGGCCTCATTCGCATCTTCCTGATCGTCCATGCCTCTGCCGGGATTATGGATTGTGAAATCATCGCAGCCGCACTATTATCATTAGCCCTCTTCATTGCTTTCCCCGCCGCCCACAATTCCTTCACTGATTGGAAGGAGACTTAGAAGCTCGTCTGCCTCCCCACCACTGTCCAAAATTTTTGAGCAACACACAGAAGAGGTGTTCCACGGTCTTCGGGGCTGTCAAATAAAGGGCACATTTCGTTGGGACATCGGGGGCCCATCGTGCATGATACACCTTTGTCATTAGGTGTTCTAAGAATAGAAACTACGTAAATAACTTGATTTCAGTGGGATCCTTAACCTCCAAACTTAAAACTTTCCGCTCTGTTTGTGCTATTCTCCACCAAGCTTATGTGTTTTTAACCAAATATCCACCAAACTTTTGACCGTACGTGGTTTTTTTTTTTATGTTAACAACTTCTATGAAATAAAATAAAAAAATCATCCATTGAAAAAATGGCTAATAAGTAACTTTCTATGAAAAAAAAAGTTGGATAATTTGATACTTTTCTCTGAATTTTTTTTTCAATTTCTAAAATTTAACTTATCATGATCAACAGTTCAGATTCTCTGACTCCCTCCTCACTTCATCACCAGAATTTATAAATATCACAACATCCATGCTTCAGTAATCCCAAATCAAGATTGTGAAGGATACCCCCACTGACCTAAATTTTTTTTTTTAGGTCAACAAGTGCCGTCTCTCTAAATGCATCTGCTTCTCTGAAGAGAAGAGAAAGAATGGGTCCTTCTCTGCATTCGAATTGAACAACCGGCCAAACTTCCTTACTGTCTCCTGCACTCCTTCTTCTACTCCTCCTATGAAGACCAATACAACAGTATCTACGAAGCTCTACATCAGTGGTAATCAGTCCTCACTCATTAAAATTTGTGAATGAGTACCTATGTTTTTCATGATTACTACCTTGATTTCATTAAAAATCTCTCTGGGCTTTGATTTCTGAATTGGGTCTGTCTTTTTTTGCTGTCATTATTATTATCATGGATTTTTACATCAATCAAATAAATGGCTATAGCCTTTCTTTCCGTACCACCGAAGAGAGTTTAAGGAATGCCTTC
Source organism: Acorus calamus (assembly GCA_030737845.1). Lineage (NCBI taxonomy): Eukaryota > Viridiplantae > Streptophyta > Magnoliopsida > Acorales > Acoraceae > Acorus > Acorus calamus. The sequence goes on along the minus strand of CM060868.1, from coordinate 33,217,418 downwards.
CAACATTTAGGCCAACTCGTCGAAGGTGTGAATATTTTTGCCTAATTTGATTTCACATTTGTTATAAGTTTCCCTTAAAGTAGAATTCAGTTTGGGAAATCTAGATGATGGTTGATCTCTTTGGACATATTTTTTATTATGTTTTCGCGGTCGCAGCTTGTCTGTCTGTGGTTTTACACAGTCGATTTGGTAATGGATAGAGTGGCGAAGAGCCTAGAGGATTTGCTTTTCTTCGTTATGCGACAGAGAGGAGTCCACAAAAGCAATTGAAGGGATGCATGGGAATGTATGTTATGAAAGCCCTGTGAATTTCATCTGAACTGAATAACATCCAGTAGTCGATAACATAATTAGCCTACTTGTAGTTGATGCCAGTTTTTAACTCCTGTCTGATGAATGGTACCTTTGTGGCTAGCATTTGTTAACTTATTATTCTAAAAGCTTGCAACTTTGCATTAATGGTAGTTTTTCAACAAATGCAAATATCAGGTCTTAAGTGTACTTCAGATGTTAGTATCGTGTCAGGTTTATGGGATCACAGATAATTTTGTATTACAAGTATGGATGCAAATCAGGTAGCCCCATAGTTATATTAAGATTCTTTATGTTGTATAAGAAATTGAGAATTGCACTTTAGTTCATACATTATCTAGTATCTACTCTCATTTGGTATTTTATGTTTGTTATTTGAGAAGCTCTCATTTGGATTTGGTATTTTATGTTATGCAGAAAGTTGTCAAATTAAGCAATCTTGGTGGTTTTGCTCACTATTTCTAGCTTTAACTTGAAATTAAAGCCTAATATATTCCATAGGATGCTTTATCTATGATCAGTCTAGCACTGATTGTTCTCTGTGTTGCAGGATACCTGTGCTGTTAATCTGGTTGTTTACTGTATAATTTAAGCATACATTTTGGATATGGAAAATATACTGGCACCTACAAATTTATGATTTTTTGTTAATTCAATATAACAATGACTTAAAAATACTCTGCCATTTTCTTAGTTTTTGGATGGCAGGGTCATTTTTGGGGAGGTTGCGAAACCAAGATCCGAGCTGCGATAGAATTCAAGGAAACTCCACAATGGTATCGAAGGCATGAAAAAATTGTAATTGTCCATTTAAATTTTTTTTCTTGCCCTCTTGTTGATAGTAATACTGTAATTTGCAGAAGTCAAAAAATATATTCCGCAATGCTGCAATAAAAAACTATACACAACCAACTCATATGACAACATTTACTAATGAAGTTTCATTCTCTGTGAATATCAAAATTTTGATATAATTTCATTGGCCTTTAGTTATTCTTTGTAGTCTTCCATTGGGTTATTCCATGCTTGTTTACTCCTAAAAAGTTGGATTTTAAACAATGTGTCATTCTCAATATGAACCACTCAGAATCCTCCAAGTTTGGTTATATTCAGATTGTGTTAGGCCAAGCAGAAGAGAGTTTTATTGAATGGTTATGTTAAGCATGAAGAGCCTTTTTTCTAGTCCCAAATGAAATGCCTATTTTTAGAAATTCATTAGTATGGAATTTAGAAACTTCTATTTTGAAAAGTCCATTCAAAATCCAATATGGTTTTGTTTGATGGATGGGACTGCTTTGGTGTCTGTAGATCTAGATTCTAGGAATACATGCAAGATTCTAGAAATACATGCAGAAGACCAACCAATCACAGTGATGTTGAAGATACTAAATTTCAAATATGGGTAGGTGGGTGGTGTTTTTCTTTGGAGCACTGTTACACATCGTCCACGCGAATTGATCGAGGTATATACCTTTTTATTTTTTATTGAGAAAAATCTATATAACCTCCTGTAAAACACATATAAATCTAAATAGCTCTCTGAGTTAAATTTTTATGACAGGTGAAAAATATTATGTGAATGTTCTATTCGGTTAATACTGATTGAAAACATAGTATATCAAAAACCCCAACAATGTGTTAAAAATACGAAAATCTTATGTAAATGATAATTTTACATTTCCGGATAGGGTTTTATAATATATTCGGAATGTAAAATTGTTATTTACAAAGGTTTTTCACATTATTAATAAATTGTAAGAGGTTTTTGGTATATTGTGTTTTCAATCACGGTTAATCATACAGAATATTCACAGAATATATACAGCGATGTACGCTTTTCATCAAAGCATATACCTCGTATTTTGAAGAATAATGCTCCCAGGATTTGATCCGTTGACCTCTTTCATAGAGATGTGAGATACTTGCTGACTTAAACAAAACATGTTCGAGATTCATTGTTTTTAAAAAGAAAAAAAATTTAAATAACTCCCTGCAAATTGCCTAAAATCATATGACCCCTTGAAAATATCTATGTAAATTCAAATAATCTTGAGTTAAATTTTCATTGAGAGATAAAAAATATTATGTGAATATTCTGTTTAATACAATAAGTAAAAAAAATGTTTAAAATCTTTTATAAATAACAATTATATCCATCCAAATAGATTATAAAATTATATGCGACAGGGTTAATGAAAATTTACCTCCAAGTTTATGTGGATATATATATATACCGTTCCGAACATTATTCTTTTCTTCACGTCTAGAACACCAAATACACCGACCTTCTTTTGGCCGTTATGTCAGAATTTTCCGTCTCATAATCATGGTCACCCACTCTCTTTAAATTCACAAGCAATCCCTGGAACCGCATTAATATATACACCTCAAATATCAAGTAGTCCACCCGAAAAAAAAAACACAAAAAACAATGGCTTCAATTCCCCATGAGAAAGAAGTGGCCGAGGACCTCTCCCCCTTCTTCCTCATCCACACGGACGGCACCATCTCGAGATTCGGGGAGGACTGGGTCTCTCCCCCTTCGTTCGACCCCGTCACCGGCGTCACTTCCAAAGACGTCATCGTCTCCTCCGACACCGGCGTCTCCGCCCGCCTCTACCTCCCAAAACTCTCATCCCCACAAACCAAGCTCCCTCTCTTCATATACTTCCACGGCGGTGCCTTCTGCATTGGGAAGGCCTCCTCCACCTTCTACCACCAATACCTCAATCACCTAGTCTCCGAAGCCAACGTCGTCGCGGTCTCCGTGGACTACCGGAGACCGCCCGAGGACCCTCTCCCGACCGCCTACGACGACGCATGGGACGTCATCAAACGGGCGGTCTCACGCTCTAAAGCGGGGGCCTCGACGAGTGGTTGTCGAGCCATGCAGACTTCGAAAGGGTCTACTTGGGCGGAGACAGCGCGGGAGCCAACATCGCTTACAACATGGCCATGCGAGCCGGTGCGCGTGATGGAGAAGTTGAAGACTTGCGCATAGAAGGGTTGGTCTTGCTCCACCCTTACTTCTGGGGGACGCAGAGGACGGAGTCGGAGTCCGAAGACCCGAAGTTCACGGCCGTTATCGATCGCGTTTGGCCGTTCGCGCACCCGACGTCGGTCGGCAACGACGACCCGCTGATCAACCCATTGGGGCGTGGTGCGCCGTGCGTGTCGACGCTCGGGTGCGCGCGCGCGCTTGTGTGCGTGGCGGGGAAGGACGCGCTGAGGGACCGCGCGAGGGGTTACTATGAAGCGCTTGGTGAGAGCGGGTGGGACGGGGAGGCGGAGTTCTTCGCGTCGGAAGGGGAAGGCCATTGTTTCTTTCTCCTTGGTGAGGAGAGTGATGGTGCTAAGGCTTTGATGGCGCGCATCGTGTCGTTCATCAATCGTCGTTGAAGGCGCTTGTTTTTGTTGGTGGTGTGATTCGATGTAGAAGCTTGGAATTGATGTTGGTTGTAAGAATAATTTTTTTTTTTAACAAAGGCTCCTTCGAATTGTTGATGTTTGCCAAGACGTGACTTTTGATTTTGGTAGGTGAATTTTAGATTCTTCATGTCCCCTTTCCGATTCCTTTATTTATTTGACTTTATATTTTGGTAGGTGAATATCAACCTATTCCATAAAATAATAATTTGGTAATGATTATGTATTTAAGCAATGTACTATTTAAATTAAGGGAAAAGTTCATATAAACCCCTACAAACTGCCCTATATTCACATAACACCCTATGTATCTGTATCGGAAAAAATTATTTGTATCCCACATAGTTCAGGTCAGATGTGAATATGCCTCTATCTAATTCAAAAAATATGTGTATCTGCACATTTATCAAATAATATGCATGGGATTAATATAACCCCTTGGATGAAATCCAATGCTTTACATTAACTTTCAATTGCATTAACATTCTACAGTTCTTATACTTTCAAAGAACTTAAAATTGCGGTCCCGCTCTTTCCACCATCCCCAAGACCCAAACGCATTCAATCTGCCCATCGCCACTGTTGTCACCCCCGCCTCTATCACGTCCACCACCATGGTGCTCATCTCCACCATCGTTGGGGAAGACACCTAATAGTGGGGGCACCGTTGCATATTTCATTTAGAGAAAGTATGATTGGATGCCATAGATGATTGTCAGGTTGAGATTCTATCATAGTATATGATAATTTTTTTCATCATTTTAATTTGAAAAAAATATTATTATATTTTAGAATATATTTCATTTCATATAACATTATGTATTTCAATTAGAGTATGTATAATTTATTTAAAAAAAACCGATGTCAACTAGGATTGCAACTCAGGTGGCTTGGGTTCGGGTTAACCCCAACTCAAATTCCAAACTACTCAACCCTAATCTGACCCAACCCGATTTTCAACCTGAATTGAACCAACCTGAACCCAACCCGTAATTAAATAAATCAACTTGCCCCAACCTGAATTGGATTAACTCGACCCTAACCCGATTTTCAACCTGAATTGGATCAATTCGACCCAACTGAATTTCTAACATGATGTGCAAATTAAATAAATCAACCTGACCCAACCCATAAGATTAGCTAGATTTACCAAAAATTTGGACTACCCATATTAGAAGTTATAGAATGAACGATCATAATTTTTTTTAACTATTAGTTTACGGGTTTGGGTTGGGTCGGGTCGGGTCAAGTTGTGAGTGAGACCAACTCGAACCCGAATCCGATTTGGTTAACCCAACCTATGTAAATCAACCTATCGAATTTGGGTTCAACCCAACCCAAGTTGCAACCCTAATATCGACTGAAAATAGAGTTGCAATTAAGGCTAGACGTATCATTTTCCTACATATATATGTACCAAAAATATTCTGATTCAGTAGTCCATATAAATGTTTTGATATGGATTATAAGACCATATCAAAATAAGTATTAGTATTCTCCAATTTGCAATTGGAATATTTATTTAATAGTTAAATAAAAATGTAAAATGGATTTGACACAGCCAATTCACAATCACAACTCGCCATTAAAAATAAAAAAATAAAAAATATAAAACAACTATAAATAAGGTGTAATTACTAATTACAGGGATACAAACCATCAAACTTCATTCCAAAGATGTCCATTCCGCGATCCTCTAAAACGCTACCCAAAGAAACTGTTAAAAATTAAACTTCATTACATGGCATCTTACATAGCAAGATGAGATAAGATGAGATCAAAGATGGTCAAATTCAGAGTTGAAGGGAAGTGAAAAATCAATGGTCATTCTAGAATGTTATAGATGCGGTATGCATTTGTTTAGTGAGTTAATCTAAAGTAGTAACGTTGGTGTGTGTTTATAAGTGTCTTTGGGTTGGTTTAGGAGTCATGTGAAATTTAAATTGTCATTGATATGTTTAGCAATCCAAGAGTCATATGAGATGTGAAAGTTATGTAAGCATAATAGGATTGTATGCTCTGTATTAAAAAAAAATAGTGGAAGCATGTGGATTATTAAAAAAACAGAGCAAGTTTGTCTTCCCTCTCTTGAAAGTTACGTATTTCATGATATATTTTCAACAGAAACGTCCACTCTATCCATAAAAATCCATCAAACCTCATTCAGCGACCAAGAAACCCCACCACGCGAGCCATCAAATCCTCAGAACTCTCACTCGTCCCATCCATCAAGAAGAAGCAATGCTCCACCCCTTCCGACACCCAAAGCTCCGCCTCCCCATCCCACCCGCTCCCGATCAGCGCTTCGTAATACCTCCTCCCCCGGCCTCACCCCCCCCCCCCCCCCACGCAAACCAAAACTCTCCTGCACCCGATCCCCGACAGGCTTGGCGCGTCAGGCCCGACCGGGTTGATGAGCGGGTCGTCGTTCCCCACCGACGTTGGGTGCACGAACTTCCATATCCGCCCGATCACTGACGCCAGACATGGATTGCTTTTAGTTTATATATACATATCCATAATGTATAGAAATTAAATTTTTTTTTATTTTTTGACTTGTTGATCACTTAATTTGTTAAGATGTCTCACTTCGTGTTTCGTGGGAAACATTTTTTTTTTGGCTTTCTTTCGTTTCCAATTGTCTGGCTCCGAAAGCTTTGTCTTGATGTTGAATTGAATGGTTACTAAACCATTCCCCAGATTTGATATCGGATGATATAAAATTTCTCCGTGCATTGTCATCCAATAAATTTTTTTTTTCCATAGATGAATTGATTTCTTGATGAATCCAAAGAGAAAAATGATTTTCTTATCAAATGTTTGATAATTATTAGTTCCATTTCTATTCATGAGCAATATGAATTCCCAATTATTTTGATGTTTTCTTATCAAATATATATTATATGATATCTAACGATTACATTTTTTTTGTTGAAAAAATAAATTTTTCATAAAAAATAGCCTTTGAACGGGCCAATTTTAATCCATTCTAAGGCCAATTTTACTAAAAAAATCATTTCTAGAAATTGTCAATGATTTTATTTTAGCATAATCACAATTAATTTTAAACCAAGCTCTATGGTTATAGGTTTAAAAAGAGAAAAAAAGTATAAAAGATAAAAAAAAATGTTTCCAAAAATCTAATAAATATTAAGTTACATGAAAGCTACTTTTAAAAATAATTTTAAATGAAAAACTATTTTTCCAAACTTGTTTCCAAGTCAATTACAACACCTGATTCTTAAAGTTTTTCCAAAAATATTTCATATTTTTCTTTAATATTGATAAGTAATATATTTATTATATTGTAATTATGTTGTGATTCAAATCCGATTAAACCAGTGACCCTTGACGCGGTTTTTCGGTTCATTAAATGATTTGAGTTTTATAACATTGAAAATTTGATGGTTTTGTTACTTTTTTTTGTTTGGGCATCAATTTATGTAGTTCAGATATTTTATGTGACAAATCTCTTTATTATCTAATAAAAATATGTCATATCGATATGAAAAAATTAAGTTTATAAAAAATTGACACCATTCGTGACATTATTTACAAGAAAACACAAATGTTCTGAAGTATCCGTCGATGGGTTATTGGGTTGGAACCGCAACTTGGGATGGCCAATCGCAGGGGGTTCAGAACCCCTGTGAAACCGACACAGGGTCAGCCTGTGAACACCAATCAAATGGTGACAGCTGCCCAACCCCCTCACGTGGAGCTCACGTGTGTCCCACTTATTCAGCAGCCCATGCAACGACGTTTCACGCCGTTAGTCGATCACCGCGTGATCGATTTTTTTCAAATAAACCGAGAGTTCACTTGATCCCTTCATTTTCAGTACAACATTTTTTTTTAAATGATATTTTTATTTTTTAGAAATATTAGAAATAATAATTAAATATTAGAGATAGCGTTACTGTAATCTTAAACTACAATGCAGTACAACATTTTTTGGGGAATTTAAAAATGGAGAATGTGATTTTAAATTTTATTATTTAATATTAAAATATTTTTTATTTATATATTTATATTATATTTCATTTAACCATAAACATTTCTATCAGTAATTTTGAACATTTCCTTTTCCAGTAAGAAAAAAATACACTATCTTAAAATTATTACTTAAAAATAATAATAATATTTTTATCCAACGCAACAAGATAATCCAAAATCAATTTTTTTTGTTATAGATTTATTTTTTTTTTATTTATTCTGAATGTTTAATTTTTTTTAAAATTTTTTTTTATTTTCTAATGCATCACTTAAGGGGTAACCCATGCAAACCAAAACCATCCACCATTTTTTTTTAAGGGGTAACCCATGCAAACCATGCAAACCAAAACAATCCACCATTTTTTTTATTTTCTAATGCTTGCATGGTTTGCATGGTTTTTTTTTTTTTTTTGCGTGCATGGGTTTTGGTTTGCGTGCATGAGTTTTGGTTTGCATTTTTTTAAATTTTTGTTATGATGTTTGCATGAGTTGTTTTTGTTTTGCATGGATCTTTAAATAATATTGTTTTTTATTTTTATTTTAAATTTAAATAATTACAACCAAGTTTTTATTTGTTTTTTCAAAGTAATATTTTGTTAAAACATACATTCCTAAATACAAATAATATTCATGACAGATGTTAGAATGAAATAACGGGAATCATTTTATTTCACTTAGTGTTTAATCCCTTTATATATACAAGTGTCTAGAAGTTACACGTGTAATGCAATATACACATTATGAGATAACACATATAATCTAACAGCCCCTGCCGCTGTGCGCGCCGCCCTGCCCTCCAGCCCTGTCGCGCCGCCCTGAGAAAATGTTTATAAGAAACGTCCAATCCAACACCGCAAAGATTGGTCGGCACAACAATAATAGTTAAAGAACCACTGCTGGCTGGATGTTTAAAACATTTGAAAAAAAAAAAACAAAATTTGTAAAAAAAAATATCAGAAACTCTTTGCTGATGCATTAGAAAATAAAAACAATTTTTTTTTAAAAAAATTAAACTTTCATAATAAATAAATAAAAAACCAAATCTGTAACAAAAAAATTGATTTTGGATTATCTTGTTGCGTTGGATAAAAATATTATTATTTTTTTTAAGTAATAATTTTAAGATAGTGTATTTTTTTCTTACTGGAAAAGGAAATGTTCAAATTACTCATCCATCATTGATAGAAATGTTTATGGTTAAATGAAATATAATATAAATATATAAATAAAAAATATTTTAATATTAAATAATAAAATTTAAAATCACATTCCCCATTTCTAAATTCCCCAAAAAAGGTTGTACTGCATTGTAGTTTAAGATTACAGTAACGATATCTCTAATATTTAATTATTATTTTTAATATTTTTAAAAAATAAAAATATTATTTAAAAAAAAAATGTTGTACCGAAAATGAAGGGATCAAGTGAACTCTCGGTTTATTTGAAAAAATCGATCACGCGGTGATCGACTAACGGCGTGAAACGTCGTTGCATGGGCTGCTGAATAAGTGGGACACACGTGAGCTCCACGTGAGGGGGTTGAGCAGCTGTCACCATTTGATTGGTGTTCACAGGCTGACCCTGTGTCAGTTTCACAGGGGTTCCGAACCCAATCGCAGGGTGGGTGTGTCTTGTCGTAGGTCGTTGGTTGGGTGAATTTGAATATTTTTAATTATTTTAAATTTTGGTAGGTGAATATCAACCTATTCCATTAATATAATAAATTGGTAATGATTATATGAATTTAAACAATGTATTAGTTAAAAGGACGTGACATTTGATTTTGGTAAATTGATTTTCCATGGGTATTTGTTTGTTCGCTTTTAGTACGTTTGTATTTTTTGTAAAAAAAAAATGTACCGATCACATGACACAAAATTTAATCACTTTAATAATTTAAAAAATATGTCAGTCCATTATTATTTGGGACCATTTAGTTTCACCCACCATTTTTTTTACCTCACCAATCAACTAAAAAAAATGGTGTTTTGCTATCCCCACTGATCCGGCCAGTTCGATCAAATTTGGTCGCTATTTTAGGTTTTAGGTGACCGTACTTGATCGTCATTTCAAGTTTTGGGCGATTAGTTTTGGTCGTCATTTCAGGTTTTGGGCGACCGAACCTGGTCAAACAGGATTTGTAATAAAGTTTATAATTTTTTTTCTTGAAAACATAATCTCACGATGTGTATCCTCCTTGAATCTTTCATATCGCTGCAAGTCTGAGTTGTAATGTAGGGAGAATAAATCATTATTCTTAAATGTAAAATATAAGAACAATTTTTTTTTACATAAGTTATAGACAAATTTCAAAAGCCAAATATAAAATGTGTTTGAATTAAGTGATAGGTTTTTTATTTTCAAATAAAGAATCATCTTAATTACGAATTCAAATGAAGCTTAAAAATGATATATATGTCTAATAAGATATTTTTCTATAAAAATTTGAATTAATTGAAAGTATATCTACTTACATTTTTTTCAGTCCCTTAGCTGTTGTTTGGATAAAAGAATAAATGTAGAATATGATGGATAAATCCAAAAATTTATTTGTTTACAAAGAATAAGTAGATATAGTTCTGAACCATGTTCGACCAATTACGGTCACCCAAAACCTGAAATGACAACCAATTACGGTCGCCCAGAACCTGAAATGGCGACCAAGTCTGGTCGCCTAAAACCTGAAATGACGATCGATTTCAGGTCGAACGGGATTGATGGGAACAGCAAAACACCGATTTTTTTATTTATTGGTGGGATAAGAAAAATGCTTGATGAGAATAGACACTCCCTTATTATTTGTGTGATCTGGTCACTCTGTTTACTATATTATTTTCAAAAAAATATTCCATCTCCAATTGTGAGCTTTGGGAGAAGTATTAGAGAGATTGCATTGCCTCCTTTAAAATATCGTTAACAGTTTAAGTAAGTTAATTAGCCTCTTTTTTCAAAAAAATTAAAATAAAGGAACATTTAAATAAGTTTAATTTTTTTTAAAAAAAGTGTGTAGTCTTACAAACTGGTTTTGTGAGTTTTAATCCATAGTTGTCCCAGACCTTTTCAGTACAAGTAATAGTTAGTCTATAGCCTATTAAAGATATCTATATAAGAAAATATTCTCATTCTATAATCCACACAAATGTTCATTTTCCATAGATTATAAGTCAACATCAAAATAAATATCAATAATCTCCATATAATCATTTTACAATAGGAATAATTATTTTATTAGTAAAAAATGTAAAATGGATTTCACATAGCCAATTCTCTATTATAACTCCCCATTCAAAATAAATAAACAAATAAAATAAAGAAAACAATGATACATGGGGTGTAATTACTAATAACAGGGATAAAAACCATCATAAGGCCATTCCAAGACGACCATTCCAAGTTCATCTAGAACACTAACAAGACCTCCTTCAGCGACCGACAAACCCCGCCACGCGCGCCATCAAATCCTTAGAACTCTCACTCGTCCCATCCATCAAGAAGAAGCAATGCCCCTCCCCTTCCGACACCCAAAGCTCCACCTCCCCATCCCACCCGCTCCCGATCAGCGCTTCGTAATACCTCCTCCCCCGGTCCCTCAGCAAGTCCTTCCCCGCCACGCAAACCAAAACTCTCCCGCACCCGATCCCAGACAGGCTCGGCGCGTTAGGCCCGACCGGGTTGATGAGCGGGTCGTCGTTCCCCACCGACGTCGGGTGCACGACCTTCCATATCCTCCCGATCACGGACGCCAGACTCGGGTCCTCCGCCTCCGATTCCGTCGCGTCCGTCCCCCAGAAGTACGGATGCATCAACACCACCCCATCGATTTTCAAATCCTCCCCAAGTCCGCGCGCGCGCATCGCCATGTTGTGCGCGATGTTCGCTCCCGCGCTGTCCCCCGCCAAGTACACCCTCTCGAAGTCGACGTGGTTCGACAGCCACGCATCGGGTCCTTCTGTTAGATTTTTTTTTTTTTAGAAATCATGTAAATTGTTGCATCTCAACAAATAATAATTTTAAAAATCGTTACAGTTTTCATCACTGAAAGAAAAAATTCAATAATATAAAATAACATAATTAAGAGTTAAAATGATTTAAATCTCTTGGTGGAGAGATAGATGATTTTTTTTTTACATGAATGTTTTTAACTTGACCCACAAGATTCCGCCAACTCTCTGAAATTCAATCAAGTAGAATACTCGAACTAAATATTTTTTTTGTCAATGCCCAGAATTGATTGCCAGTAGCTGGATCTAGATCTTTTGTAAATACAAAAAGAAATTTTTTTTTTATGGAAGGAATTCATGATGAACATTTTCATGTGTGTCTCCCTTGTCTCTATTTTTCAAAACTCTTGTAGAATGTTATTATATAAGCCAAATAACAAACTCTCATGTGACAACTAAATATGAAAGTAACGGAACATAATAATTTCAAAACATATAGTGCTGAAACAGTATGTCATTAAACGGATTAATTTTCATATTTAAATTCAAATCATGATTTTAATTGCGTTATTGCAAAAAAATGAGAGGACAATATTCATAAAATTTGAGTAAATTTTGGATATCTAAATATGTCCCACACCTCCCCCTTCAGCGTGCGAGAGCGCCCACTTGACGGCGTCCCACGAGTCGTCATAGGCGGTCGGGAGGGGGTGCTCAGGGGGTCTCCGGTAGTCGAAGGAGACGGCGACGACGTTGGCTTGGGAGGTTAAGGAGTTAATGTATTGGTGGTAGCCGGTCGAGGAGGCCCTCAACAAGCAGAAGGCGCCGCCGTGGAAGAATATGAAGAGAGGGAGCTTGGTTTGTGGTGATGGGAGTTTTGGGAGGTATAGGCGGGCGGAGACGCCGGTGTCGGAGGAGACGATGACGTCTTTGGAGGTGACGCCGGTGAGGGGGTCGAACGACGGGGGAGAGACCAAGTCCTCGCCGAATCTCGAGATGGTGCCGTCGCTGTAGAGGAGGAAGAAGGGGGAGAGGTCCTCCACCACTTGTTTTTCTTAATGGGTTGAAACCATTTCTTTGGCTGCTGCTGTTGTTGAGTGAAATGAAGGGGTGGGTTATGACTTATGCGACATGGATTGCTTTTAGTTTATATACACACATTGTTTTACAGTCCTGTCATTATATATTGCACTAGATTGAATTTTTTTTTCATTTTTTTGAGTTGTTGATCTGTTAAGATGTCTCACTCACGTGTTTGGTGGGACACATTTTTTTTTTTTTTTGTGCTTTTCTTCAGCCTTGTCTTTACTAATGAATTGACAGACGTGGTTGCTAGCTGAGTGGTTAAGCTGCACTTCATTTTTATTATTATCCCAGGTTTAATCCCGGTGGGAGTATTGCCCTAGTGGCCTGTTGCCATGGTCCTTAAGCTAATTCTATTATGTATGTTGCTTATCGGCCATTCTACCAAAAAAAAACCATGGCCCCAGATATTTATTTATTTATTTTTGGTGTAAACCATGGCCCAGATTTAATATCGGACTATATAAAATTTCTTCGCGCATTCTCATCCAATGATTATTTTTTTATTTAGATGAATTGGTTCTTAAATGAATCTAGAGAGAAAAATGATTTTATTTTATTTTTATCAAACGTTGATTATTATTAGTTCTACTTTTATTTTTTTAAAATACAACGAGTACATTTTTTTTAAAAATAATTTTTTCATAAAAGATGATCTTAGAATGGGTCAACATGAACTAATCCATTCTAAGGGCGATTTTTGCTTAAAAAATCATTTCTAAAAATTGTCAATGATTTTATTTTAGGATGCGTATGGATGTGAGGTTGAAACTCTGAAATTTTTAAAATGTTATGTTTCAAACTCAGCTTTTAAAAAGCTATGTTTTATTAGATTTTCAACCACAAGATATTTTGGCCTAAAAAGGAAGATTGTGGTTTGAAAAGCTAAACGCTGAAAATGTGTTTGAATATGAGTTTCAAAATTTTTAGCTTTTCAAACGCAGAAGCTAGCTAAAATCATATACAATTAATTTTAAACCTAGCCGGCTATCCCTAAGTGGTTATAGGTTTAAAAAAAAGGGCAAAATTTAATAAAAGATAAAGAAAGATTTTAAAAAATCTAATAAAAATTAAATTACCCCCAAAGCTACTTTTAAAAATAATTTTAAATGAAAAATTATTTTTCAAACTTACTTCCAGCCTTCCAGATCAATTATAGCACCTGATTTTTAAAAGAAGTGTAAAACTTAATATAAAAAAATAAAATATATAATACAATTAATTAATTACATATAAATTCATTTAGGCCCCGTTTGGTCGTGTCATTCTGGGATAGAATTTGATTTCATATGAGATTAACAAGAAATTGTATAAAATTCAGTGTTTGATTGGTGATAATCTTGATGGTAATTGTGGGCCCCATTGGAATTATAATCCATCTATGTGGAAAAATAGGGTGGAATCACATTCCCACCTTTTATTGTGGTAATTTCAAATTCTACAAAGAATCCTAAATTAATTACTATTATACCCTTCTAAAATAAATAGCCTTCTCTTTTTTTTCTTCCACCACCCATATAATGAGTTTATATAGTCATTTTAATTTTTTTACTAAAATATTCTGTTATAATTTTTATAGGTCATGTGAAAAATATTAACTGTGTATTAAATATTAATTTATATTTTTAAATTTAGTTTTTATTTTGGTGGATGGGTTTAGATATTATTATAATTGGTATAATATGTGATGTGTGATATGGGTTTAGGCCTAAAGCAATACCTCCGAATTCTAGCTAATAAAATTGGTTATTTAGTTTTTAGGGGAGTTCATAATATTCAACTGATTTAGAAAAATTACTATTATTATATGTTTAATTACATAATTGGTTATTTTATTTATTTGCATTCATTAAATATTTATAAAAAAATTATTCTTTTTCATTATTGTGATATAGATAAAGAAATAAATTTTACAAGTATATATATAATAGTAAGGATATTTTAGGCATTTAAATCAAATTTCTTATCATTTTTCATGTACGAACCAAACGCTTGAAAATGATTCTTTGAAGAAATCCACTAGTGAACCAAACAGTCTGATGGAATTAGAATTTCTGATAAACTAATTTTTGGTAAAATAATTTCATAAAAAAATTGACACGAATCAAACTGGCATTATACAGAAAGAATTAAAAATAATGTAAAATTCCAGTCGAAAATTCTGGATACTGTGGTCGGCATAAAATAAGCCTTCTAGAAGCTCGCCATTTATTCATACGTAACATCCTAACACAGGATCCTCTACGATGAAGCAAAAATCACAAACTGATATCATGCGATGCGATGAGTGCAGTAAGTTTATTTTATTTTATTTTATTTTATTTCATGACATAGTGATATTTTAAGACTGACCTTAACATTCAAGTTGATAGACTATCTTCACCTCAGAGGAACTTATAATGTGATGGGTTTAATTGACCCCATTGACCCCATCATATTTTTTAAAACAAATTCAAAATTTGTCATTCTTTCAAACCATAGCAACTTAACCCATCATTGACCCTACCAGCCCACCAATTGACCATGTCGACTTAATGTTGACAATAAAATTATCATTTATCGATTTCAAAATATAAAATCTCATTAAGGATAATGGTAAAAGTATATATATTGAAAATCCTTCATCTCTTTATTTTTTATGATTTATTTTTTATTAATGTAAGTTATTGTTTTATTTTATAAAAAATTATGTTTTTGATAAATATATGATAAGAGTAAATTTTTTAAAAATTTTGTGAATTTTTTTTTAAATGGCCAATTTATAAATTTTTTTGAAGCCGCCACTGCCTTGATGCGGTTAAATAAGAAAAGATACATGAGACCATGTATGCCAATGAAACTGAATATATTTCATTGATTACAATTACAAGCTGCTACTCAGATATACCCAAAACCACTAATGACAGGGCACAGGCGCACAGCAAAACAACGCAGGAGTAAGTTCCCAATTCTTTTGAGAGAATTCGGAAGAGTTTGCACCTGAATAAATTATAAGTGCAATGGATCCTCGGTTTGTGCTTATTTCATCCAATGTAATGAATGACTTTGGATTGTTTAATTGATAAAAATAAATAAAAAAATAAACAGGGGTGATAAAACTATAACCAAAATATAGAAAGTGATGTATTTTTTAAGATACATTACAAATATCCTAATCTTATAAAGTTAAAATCTAACTGTTATTTTACATTACCAACTAATTGTAATATGGACGTTGAGACTCAATTCATGATCTCTTAGTTGCATATTTTCTCTTCAGGTCCAAGCTTCAAGCCTCACCATGAACCAAAATTGTTGCGAGATCCAGACCTGATGGGAAATTAGAATTATCACCCAGTATCAACTAGGAGGCAAGGCTTATTCATTTTCATGAGGCTGTGCCCTCTGAACATGCACGACACAATGACTTTCATTCTCATTTATGGAATGCATGTAAGATGCAGAACCCTTCCGAGACCATTCTTTTTGAGTTTTCATGACTTGGGTAGAAGGCCCTCCTCCATTCAAGACTCCTGTTTGAGAATCAGTGACCAAGATTGTTTTCCCAAAGAGCCTTAGAGTCTTCACATGAGCTCCTTTGGGTGAGCAATTACTGTTCTTCAAAGGCAAATTCACATCCTGCAAATTAATAAATAGAAATATGATATCCTTGATAGTTCAGAATGACATGCTGATCTAATCAGTTTTTCAAATTCACAAAATTTGATTAACTTTAGAATTTGGCAAAAGTTAAATGTATGTCATGCCTAATATAAATAGAGGTCAAACTCATCTTTTTAATTAAATATACAAGTCATAAGCATGATAAGAATAACAGAAATAAAGAAACCTACCTGAAGTGGTTTTCTACATACACATAATTCCGGAGATGAGAATCTGTCCACCTCTACAATGGTAGACACAGAAGGCAAATATCCATTCTCAATCATGTTCACACATTTGGCTCTTGATCTTCTGGAGAGGGTCTCACCCAGTAAGGCAAAGCCTGGTTCATTTTCAGGAGGCTGTGCCGTCTGAACGCCCACGACACGACAATTTTCGTTCACATTTTCAAAACAGCCAACAGATGTAAAACCTGTTCGAGACCGTTCCTCTCGAGTTTCTTTAACATCCATGATAGCTGTAGGCTGTCCTTTCAAGTCCACTGTTTTAGAATTACCGACCAAGATTGTTTGTCCAAAGAGCCTCATTGTTCCTTGGGGTGAGCAGGAATTCTCCTCCGCAGCAAAATTCAAATCCTGTTGCTTCTGGTATAAATAAAATGATCCAATTAGCCTCTTCTCATGCTAACTGATCACTACTACAGATCAAACATATCAGTAAGAGATTTATGATTCAACATGCCTTAAGAATTCTTAGTTTTCTATGGGCTTGAGTTTTTGACAGGTGAAATATCTCACTTAAGAGGTAACTAAACGATACCATTCAAAAGAAAAGCTTCTTAATCTATTAAAGATCAAACTCAAAACCATAGTCATGCATGATATATACCCTCTTAAATAAAGATCAGCATTTACCCTTATTATATTTACTATAACACATATGCACACGAAGGATAAAAATAACATAAACAAGAACACAAAATATACTATAAATGATTTTGATTTGTCTTGTCCACTGGAGATTGCATTTTCTATGTTCATTTCTTCAATGGATGCAACAGAAGGAGCATGTCTATTCTTGATCAATTTCAATTGCTTCGAAGAAGTTGTTCTGCTAGAATTCAAATCCGAGGATAACAACACAGGTGAACCACTAACAGAAAAGAAATTCCCTTTCCGTGGATAAGGGTGAATGCACTTTTTCTTAGAACGAGGAGGAGGGATCTCCGTTGGCTTGAGAGAGTCTATACCATCATCACCTGACCTAGCAACCTACACAATAGAATGAAAGTAAGAAAAATATTAGACAAGAGAAACAAAAGATAGTGCCTATTTAAGAATGTACCATGGTAGATGAGATTCACTGCAGTGGACCTTGGAGAAAATTTTTTGGGCGTGACTCCTGATCTGGACTGCTGTCTTGGAGCCTATGTGTGCTGCAAATATTGAAATTTGTATATCCATGGAAGACCAAAAAAAACTTTTACATTAAAAAAGGAGGAGAATAACATGATAAAGCTACTCAAAATATGATAGGACTGCTGAAAAAATAACGCGTCTGTAAAACAATGTATTACAAGTTTACAACTTTGATTTCACTTTTTCATTATTAGAAAAAGTAAGTGACCCAACGGTGACGTGGAAGTTGAATTAAGTTCAAACATCTTGTTTTCTTTTATTTATTTATTTATATTTATTTTTTGTTAGGTAAATGATAAGACTTAGAACTTAAGACCTCATGGTTATAACTTTCGCATTCATCCATTGACCTATGGTCCAAGCCTTTATTTTTGTTTTTTTGTTTTCAAACTAATGCCTTAAGGTGTCCACAATTCTATATATAGTTGGGATGGTTTTTTTTTTTGAACTGAATGATAGGCAAACACTTTAATATATTAAATGACGAACACCCAATTAAATATACAATGCAAAAACTAAAATAAAAGGCCCCATGAAATCTGAGTAGAAGAGAATTCTACCAAAACCCACTACCAAGTCAATGTCCCACTAAATTAATACAAATCTCTTCGCCTGATAATCAATACCCCTTGCCCCAACACAGTGATTCCTCAATCAAGTGTTATATATCATGGAGCTTGATCATGTGCACAGAGAGTATTGTTGGCACTACGCAGAATCAGACAATGTTTTTCGTGTATTGACTTTTTTGCTCTTAATGAGATGTTAGTATAAAATGGCATCTCATATTTTTCATTAGGTCCTAGGGTTTTTTTATTTTCGGCGTAACCATTGCAAAAACTTCTCGTTTATAATGAATTGTTCTCTGGTGTGTTCCGTGGACATGGGCAAAATTTATCGAACCACGTTAATTCTTTGTGTCTTTCATTCGATTTGTTTGTTTATTTCTTTGATTAATTGCATCCTAAGATCCAAAATTCTCAACATCAAGAACTAGGCTTTTGGCCATCACCCAGCTGCTCTTGTAAGTGTGTAGTTGGAATGGTTGTTGGGTGATTTGATAAATACAACATCAATTCATACATTCCATAAGTTTAGGGTTGAAGTCAACAAATAACAGTTGTCCAAATCCAATTAAATTGAATAGGTATACTAAAACATAGACTTTTTTCGGCATTGATATATATTTAACATTACACATTTGTTGGCTTTGTTGATAGTTAAAGAGATAATATAAAGTTTAAATGAACCATCATATATGCATAAATAACAGGGAATGGTTGAACAACCAACCACCTTTTTCTATGTAATTTGATTTTTCAAATATTCTAAATATTACTTTCTATGATCTGAAATTTAATGACTGTTTTATGTAATTTAAATTTTTTTGAAATATTTTTCAACATGTCATGTAATTTATTTATATTAAGTTCATTTTCTCGTGCGGGGGTGATGATTATTATTATTATTATTTTTGAAAATTGGTGCCACCAAGATTTGATCCCTTGACCTCCTTATTGGAGGGTGCTAACTTGCTAACCCCAAGCTCGGTTTGCAGGGGTGATGACTAATAGTTAATCTATTTTTCACTTTTTAGATTAATTATGATTTATTTATTATATTCTAATTTTTTGGACTTTTTTTTATTAATTTTTTTGTTTTAAAAAGAGATATTTTTACACAAACTAATAAATTAAAATAAATCCTAAACTTTTAAATTTTTTTAAAAAAATTAAATGAAAAAGATGAAAAATCCTCAATGTCAAGCCAAATGGAGGCCAACTAAATAACAAAAATTAAAAACTAATGTCTCAATATCAATTTACTCAACCACTTCAAAAACTAACAAAAAACGTAATTTGAAAAAAAAAATTATACTTTTAATAATTATAAGTAAGAAAAGTACCTTGTATGCTAGACCAAACACGCCCATAAAGCTTTACTCCTTCCAAGAATTTCTGATGTTCTTCTTTTTTCCATACTTCACGTAGTTTGGTAACGGTGTAATCTTTTCTCAACTTTTCAAAACGTAATAAAATTAAAAAATAAACAATAAGCACAAACATAAATTGATACAAATTACACAAATATATATAATAAAAATAATACCTTAACAATATGCGGCACAATAAAATCTGAACTCTTGTGGTCGCTGGACAAAACAGGAGAATTTTGAATGCTGGTCAAACCAGAATTTTGACCAGTGTCTCCTGTGTTTCTGTTTGACTCTTGTTCCATATGTGAAACAAGGCTTTTTTCAAGGTTACCCATAACATAATATAACTATAAAATTTGAGACATATATATACTAGTTTTTGGATATACATGAATCTATTGCTAATTACAACATCTCAGGATTAAGTATGATTTTTTTATATGAGTGGTATGATTTGAATCTACGGGTAAATTACACTTATACCGCTTGAGGTTGACCTCAATTACACTTATAGCACCCGAGGTTCAATTCATGCCAAAACTCCCTGCATTTTTGAAATTTATTAGTTATATCTGTTTAACACATACCTAGATATAAAAAAACTATAACATCATTAAATTTAAATCATACCTTTTGTAAACAAAATGGACTTTTTTTTTTCTTTTAGTAGTTTGACAATTGATTAATATTTGTTAACTATATTCTTAAACATTTATTATTATGAAACATTTCAATTTTATAAAATATTTTACATTTAGGTTGTGTATAAGGTTTTAATAATTATGATATCATCATGATTTTGTGTAATTCCAGATGTGCAATAACTAGAAAAAATTTCAAATGTGATCACAAAGTTAAGTGCAAAATTTGAAATCCCAATGGATTTATGTGTAATTTAGTTAAACCGGGGTATAGGCGTAAATTACTCAAAATTTCTATCTTGCGAGGCACACAATCAAAACAGTGATTATAACACCACATGAACAATACATAATTATCTAAACCTGCATTCAACATTAATATTCATTGCAAAATATCCCAACAATATCTCAACTGTCACAGCTAGTATTATCTACAAGATTTTGTAAGATATCAAGACTAAAAATATAATGTTACTTTAATATTTTATATGAACATAATCCCAACTTATTTTCAGCATCTTTATTTATTATTTGACATAAAATCTAAGTAAGATTTTTATGATTAACTGGATAATGATTTTTTCCTCAGAAAATTCATCAAACTCTTTAAAATGTTTCTAAATATCTAAACAATCTGAGTATGAATAATATGTTTCTAATATTTAAACAGTCAATAAATATATAAGTAGGACATTGGTGAGGATCAACGTCTTCTGACATTATTTTAGCATCAGACACAGATTAAATATCAGAGACAGATTTTGAAAAACATATCTAGTGCCATCACTTCAATTGCAATCACAATTTCTTCACCCATTATTTATCACCAAATTCTCAGACTGAACCTACCTTTTTTTTTCTTCTGAAAACAAAAAACAATCCTTAACTTCAATGCTATTACGAGCTTCATTTCTATTTTGTGTGTGTATATATCACTCAGAATCATGTGATTAAGCATTCAATTTTCCTCTACTACAACCAAACAAAAGCCCCCATATCTTTGAAACAAAGTCTATGTTGAATTATTGTTTTTTTTTTTGTGGTTCTGGCTTAAAAGTTTCATCACAAAAATCTATTGGCCTATTGGGGTAGATGAATAACATTAGAATAGGCTAAAATAGGGGTGAATAAGCCCAAAACATGTGTTTGTTTGCTGGAATAAATGAGTAAAAGTATGCCAGAATAGCTGGGAATAAGTTAGTATTGATATTTCAGCCTCCCCTAAAATTAAGTAATTCCACTCAATATATTTCACTGGTGTAAAGGTGTCAAATCATCTTACACATGTCAAATAATGTTTTCACCTTTTATAAACTCTTATTCACCTTTCATCTACATTTTATTCTTAATATAATTTAAAGTGCGACCACACGTAGCAATATGCATCCCTAGGCGCACATTGGTAGCACATGCTTCCGTCAATGTATAGCACATACGTCGCATATGCTGGAAAAAAATAACATGTCATGTATGCCGCCACATGCTAATATGGAAGACCAGAGTCCGTAATTCAAACCTTGTTCAAACATGGCTTATGCCAGTCTTCAGGAGTTCCAACGACTAAGTTTGTTCCAACTTTTAGATGTTCAAACTATGTACAAATGTGTGTATTCGAATCCTGAACGACCCATATTGTAAATTTTTTAACAATATAAGAAAACAAAATGTGCGACCTTAAATATCATACATGCGGCTGCATGTGCTGTTGGGAAGGCCATCGCGAAAACCACCAATAGACCCGAGATCGAACACAAGAACGAAACATCACATCACACGAAGAACACAAGATATACGTGGTTCGGCCTAGGCCTACATCCACGGGACAAAAAACAGAGAATCCACTTTGATAGTTGAGATACATTAAGAGACTCACAAACTCTCTCAAGGAGTTACCCTCTCTTAGAACTCTCTCAACCTTCCCTTAGGATCTCTACATTGTATTATGTCTTGTCTTGCCATGAAACCCTAGAAAATATTTATAGAGATAAATAACTTTCTCCCCAAGTAATCTCTCAATTAACAAATAAATATTGTTCTCATTAATCAGGAGATATTCACTTTTCTAATTAACAAACAAATATTGTTTCTTATTTTAGGAGATTCACTTTAAATATTAATTAAGATCAAATCTTAAATAATATTCTACTCATTAGGTGTCCAACCTAATATGGTTTCATCATGACCATCCGATGTGATACACCGGATCGAGACATAATCCCAACAAATCTCCACCTTCGCTCGTATCCGGTACGCTCGGACTTCCTTGAACCCCTTAAAAGATTTTCGTTGATGTCTCCACCTTGCTCCATGTCGTCCTTGAAGCACGACCACGCGAGCAACCATGCACCTCCACCTGCAATCAAGTGATCTTCGACTTCCTTCGACTTCCTTGAGCTTCACCAGTCTTCAAGTCGCCATCACGAGTCTTTTTGTGCACTAGACCCGCTCCGCAGAACTCCATCTTGAATGGATTTTAGGAATTTCTTTCTCCGGACATCTGCATCGCCCAATTTTGTTGGATCCATAAGCCTGCGCTCGCCTTATCATGGATCAACCCCTGAGTCAGACTCAGTAATCGCGCATCCTCAAGTCAATGCCATTACTTGATTTCACATGCACCACGCTCCTCGTGGATTTCTGAAGAAGATCTGGATCTTACCTCCACCTTGAACATGCCACACACGCGCTTGCGAGATGGCTAGACTCGCTCTTTTAACCGAACCACATGGGGCCACTCCTCCCGTACCTGGTTCAGAACGCCTTAGACCGTGTTGCATTGTTCCATCTTCTTCTGTACGAACTCCGCACCCACGCTTCACGTGATTCACCCACGTGCCCCCGCGTGTCACTATGAAGTTTACACCCCGAGCGTCTCTACACGTCTGCTTCTCGGTGGATCTTGGACCCGCAACAGATTGGTGTCATCATCGCACACCTAAATAGATGTGCCGCTTCCACCACCAAGAGCTCCATGCAGCCTTGCATGATTTTTTTCTTCTTCTTCTTCTTTGCGTGAAACCATGTACGACACACCGTTGTTGGAATTTCCAACAATACATTCGTCGATGGTATGAATTCATCGACCCGTGTCGTCATTGATCCTCGTTCTTCAATTCTCGTCATCTTAGATCAAAACCTGGAGCTCTGATACCACTGTTGGGAAGACCATCGCGGAAGCCACCAACAGACCCGAGATCGAATACAAGAACAAAACATCACATTACACGAAGAACACAAGATATACGTGGTTCGGCCTAGGCCTACATCCACGGGGTAAAAAACAGATAATCCACTTTGATAATTGAGATACATTAAGTGTTTGTTTGGCTACAAAAGCCAAAAGCAGCTTTTAGCTTTTGGGATCACATCAATTCAAATACATCATCATTTAAAAGTTAAAGCTAAAAGCTATTACCAAACATATCAACTTAAATACACCATCATTACTAGATTTTATTTCTAAAACTGTGCCTCGAAATCTGTGTTTCATAAAGCAGCCATCATCATTACACTATCAAATCATCATTATTACACCCTCAAAACATTATCATTCACCCTCAAAAGTTGTGCATAAAGCTGCAAAAGCTAAAAGCTGATTTTCAAACCATGTTTCCAAACAGGCACTAAGAGACTCACAAACTCTCTCAAGGAGTTACCCTCTCTTAGAACCCTCTCAACCTTCCCTTAGGATCTCTACATTGTATTATGCCTTGTCTTGCCATGAAACCCTAGAAGATATTTATAGAGATAAATAACTTCCTCCCCAAGTAATCTCCCAATTAACAAACAAATATTGTTCTCATTAATTAGGAGATATTCACTTTCCTAATTAACAAACAAATATTGTTTCCATTAATTAGGAGATATTCACTCTCCTAATTAACAAACAAATATTGTTTCTTATTTTAGGAGATTCACTTTAAATATTAATTAAGATCAAATCTTAAATAATTTTCTACTTATTAGGTGTCCAACCTAATATGATTTCATCATGTCCATCCGATGTGATACACCGGATCGAGACAAAATCCCAACATGTACCTTATATAGTCCCGATTGTAATAGAATAACTAAAAACTTAATAGAACAGAAAAAAAAATTAGACAAAAATAAAAAGGGGAACAAAAAAAAAGAAATCAAATCCTTAAATATTAGACAGAAAAAAATTAATGGGGAAGACAAAACCAAGAATCAAGATATGTACCTGTCAGCCATGGCTGCAAAAACAAACGAAAATCCCACTGATTCATCTTCTTTTTCATTCTCCTCCACAAGACATTGTTACGACAATTTGTTTTTCCCCCAAATCCAACGTCAATCGATGCTAACCAATCAACGATTGAAAAGAAGATGTAATACGGAAGAGACACTAAACACTCTTCAATCAAAACAGAGATCAAACGGTAGAGATGAATTATTTGGAGAACAAAATTTGTCATTGATGACAGAGAGAACGAAGAGACGGAGAGGAAAAGGAAATCGAATGGTGCAAAACAAGAAACAAAACAGACGACAAAGATAATGAAAATCGACTAAAATGAAAGATGATTTATATATATCAAGAAGACAAAGAACCCCCCAAAAAAATTCCGTTAATCCTTTTCAAATAAAAAGAAAGGGAGAGAAGGAATAAGAGACTGAAACGACCGTCGATTATGGTTAGTTTGAGCTAGAAAACCCTCATTTTATAGTGACACGTCAGACTTTTTTTTATTTACAATGAGCTTGATGAGATGGATAATTATGTCAATTAAACAAAAAAAATTGTTTGATTGTGGTTTAATTATTTTTATTGACAACGTAATTATGAAATTTTTATTAGTTAGTTGATAAAATAAATAAGAAATAAGATGATAATGATTGAAGTAATTTGATATGTAAGTCTTCTTATTAAAATATTGATAAATTTGATTTATCATATTATTTTTAAGTTTTAACTATTATGACTATCATGTATTCATGACAAATAAATATGTTATTTTGAACCTGTTCTCCTATTTTGTCTTATTCTATGCAGTGGCGACTTTAGAAAGTTTCATTGATAGGGTCATTAAAATAAATAAATTTTAAAAAAATCAATTCTCATCATATATTTATAAAAAAAGAAATATAAACTTTCATTTTGAAAATATAACTTAAATTTATATATAAAAAAATCATCAAAAAAAGGGGATCAAGGATTTCAAATATATAAACTTTTATAATTGTCATCGATAAGATTTCATATTTTGAATTTGTTGTATAATAATTTCATTATCAACATTATCGAATATTTTTTTCAATGTATGTGATCAAACAATCATTCGTTCACTGATCTCCTATTCTATTATGTGATTAGCGCATTTCTATTGGTGTGTGTAGGTGATTGGCGAGTTCGTAGATAACGGCGAATTTTTTTTATAAAAATGGAGTAATGGTCCCACTATTTTTTTTATTGTAAGTGGGTGTAAGCTTTTAATAGGTCTATAAGCTTATTTATTTCAAAAAAATAATTGATGGGCTGTTGGTTTGTTTCAATAAAATTTTAAGTGTTGTTACCCTCAATTTTTTTTCTTAGTTCAAAATACAGTCCTATATACCTCATTAGAAATCCAGTTAAACATATATCTCGTTAGACGTTGTATATACCTCATTAAATATTTTATTATACTTACTAAAAATGAGTTCATTAATTTGAAATGGAGAGATATGCACTTTTTATCAAAGCATATACTTCATTAAATGATGTTTACTATTTAAAAATAAATAAAAACATCTTTGATTTGCATTTTGATTGGTAAAACAAACTTGATAACATTGTTCAAAAAAATTAATGGGCTAAACTTTGGATTAAACCAGGGGCTTCTTTATTTATTTATTTTCCAAAAATTTTGCCTCTCACAACCTGGCGCCGCCTTGATTCTATGTCTATTCTTCTACTTAAATAGGATCAATTATTTTGGATTGAATAACAAAATAAAAAAAATTATCTAACAAATTATATTTTAGGATAAAATTGTTTTCATAAAAGATGAGATTTTTTTAAAAATAATTATAGTTCTAATATTATTTTCATTTTTTGCACCAAATTTGGTCTTCAACAACGAGGCGACGTAAGTTTTTGTTAGGATATCTGTTTTTGAAAAATTATAAAAAATGAGATGTGAAGTAAACATGAATATTGATAGAAGGGAAATCCTAGTCAACTCAATTAAAATATTAAAGAGAAACAATAAATCCTAACAAATTCATTCAAATAATCAGGCTCCACACCCACTTATTAATTCATATCCACCACATCACGCACATCAATTTATTATACACTCAGGCTTCACCAATAAATGAAACCAATCGTTTCATCAACTCAACCGAGTTGTCACAATCATAATCAAATAAATGGAAACAATGCTCCTCTCCTTCTGTCTCCACCATCTCCACCTTCCCTTCAAATCCACTCTTCAACACCGACTCATAATAGAGCCGTCCACGGTCCTTCAGTATGTCCTTCCCGGCCACGCATACCATGACCCGAGCGCACCCTAGCCCGGCCAGACTTGGCGCACCGGGTCCGACCGGGTTGATGAGCGGGTCATCGTGGCCCGTGGAACCCGGGTTCACGATCCGCCACAGACAGTCCATGATTGACTTCCTCCTCGGATCCGCTGACTCTTCCGAACCGATGGGCTCGGGTCCCCAAAAATAAGGATGGATCAGGACCAGCCCAGCCAGGCCCATGGACCCGGCCCGCATGCCCATGTTATGGGCTACATTAGCTCCGGCGCTGTCACCACATAGGAACACCCTTCCCAAGTCCGCGTGATCCAACAACCATGGCTCTCCATCACCACGGGCCAAGACCCAATTAATCACGGCCCACGAATCGTCATACGCGATGGGGAGCGGGTGCTCCGTGGGCCTGCGGAAGTCCACAGACACGATAAGGACATTGGCTTGGGCCGAGAGGTGGTTGAGATAGCTGTGGTAGATGGAGGCGGCAGCGGAGGCGATGCAAAAGCCCCCGCCGTGGAAATAGACCACGAGCGGGAGCTTCACGTCGGGTTTTCTGAGTTTGGGGAGGTAGAGACGGGCCGAGACGCCTGTGTCGGCGGAGACGATAACGTCTTTTGACGATACCCTAGTCCGATCATCGGACGAGGGAGGAACGGAGTCGGTGAAGAGGAGCCTCTCTATGGTTCCATCTTTGTAGATCTTGAAGAGAGGGGAGAGGTCGAACTCCACTTCTTTGGTAAGGTCAGTTGAGGCCATAATATTGATGGGTGGGGGCCGAGGGAGAAAGGACTCTCTTTTGTTGTTGTGATTACACTGTTTTTGAGTCATTGGTGTTTGATATGTGGTATATAATAATGGGTGCAGGGTACGTCGGGTTGCTTTCAACGAAAATAATGCGTAAGGAATTGATTATTGGGTCTCAAATTTCAATAATGGTAGGTTCCATGTCATTATTGTTTGGATGTTATCGGGCATCAGCTATTGTTGGAAAGGAAACTTCTGGGAGAGGATGGGGAGTGGGACATTTCATGTTCAAGACATCGACAAGTAGGAGTTTTTGAATTGTTTAATGGAAATTATATTACTGAGATCAATTAAATAATCATGGAAAATATAAAATGGATGTGTAGGAATTGAAGGAATTTATGTTGTTCCAAATTTAATCCTATCAATTGCTTGAATAATATTCATATTTGCTTTGAACCTATATTTGAAAAAAATAAAATAAAACTATTAGATGTTCAAATATTCTGTGTAAAAGGATATTAGAGTAATCATTTTGAAAAATATATGAATCTAATAAAATATATAACTATATTTATTTGTATTATCACAATCCTAAGAAAATATATAGTTAAGCACCCGGCTATATTGACAAGTTTATCGAATATGTTGCATATATATAATAATTATATGCAAAAAGAAAATGACTCATCCCCCCCCCCCCCCCCCCCCCCCCCAAAAAAAAAAGAAAATGAATGAAATGGTAAAATTTATATATCAATTTAATTCATTAGATTTGCTTGTATTATCACAATCTTAAGAGAATAGTTGTCTGGATCAATTGACAAATTTATCGAATCTGTGCATATAACAATTATATGTATGTAAAATCATATTTTATAAAATTATCTAATGAATAAATAATTGTACTTCAAAAAAGTAAAAAAAAGTGTTGTAAATACAAAAATGACAAATTTTCCACATCACAATCAAACATAAAACCAAATTCAAAATAACTTAAACTCCACAAATTAGTACAAGGACACACAATGAATCAACAACTATCCCCATAATCAAACACTCCATGTGACCTTGAACTTTATAAACTCAAACAACCACCTCCCAAAACAATATAAATACTAGTAAAAAACATATTCATCACCATCACCACCACCACCACCACCAAAGAAGGAAGCCAACCTTCCCATCAAAGCCTTGGTACTATCAGACTCACCCCCCAAATATATGAAAGCAATGCCCCTCCCCCTCACTCTCGAATACCCTCACCTGCCCATCCCACCCACTCTTCACCAGCGCCTCGTGGTACATCCATTCCGGCCCACTCAACACGTCCATCTCCGCCACGCAAACCAACACCCGCCCGCACCCCAACCCGGTCAGGCTCGGCGCCCCCGGCCCGACCGGGTTAATCATCGGGTCATCCAGCCCGCTCGAACCCGGGTTCGCGAACGTCCAGATCCGATCCACCACCGCCTTCATCGGGTGCGTCGACTCGACCCGCATAAGCTCTTCCCCCCAGAAATACGGGTGGACCAAGGCCAGTCCATCCAGCTTCTCTCCGTGGGCCAGCCCGCTTTTCCCGGCCCGCATCGCCACGTTATGGGCTATGTTCCCGCCAGCGCTGTCCCCGCCGATGAAGATCCGGCTCACATCAACATGGGCCGCGAACCATGGATCGGATCCTTCATGGGCCTGGGTGACGGCCCAGTTAAGCACGGCCCATGAGTCGTCGTACGCCGTCGGGAGAGGGTGTTCCGGGGGCCGCCTGTAATCGACGGACACGATGAAGACTTCGGCGTCGGAGGCGAGCTTGTTGAGGTGGTGGTGGTAGACGGAGCAGGCGGTGGTGCCGATGCAGAAGCCGCCGCCGTGGAAGTAGACAAGGAGGGGGAGCTTGCGAGGAGTGCCGTTCGGGTTGGGGAGGTAAAGCCTAGCGGAGACGGCGGAGTCCTGGGAGATGAGGACGTCTCAGGAGGTGACTCCGGTGGTTTGATCGAAAGACGGGGGGACGAAGTCGGTGCCGGAGAGCCTTTCGATGGTGCCGTCGCCGTAGATGAGGAAGAATGGGGAGAGGTCCTCTACGACCAGCTTGTTAGGACCAATTGAGCCCATCGTTGCCTTTTTTTTGGTTTCAAAGAGGGGGGGTTTAAATTTTTTTTTTTTTTTGTGTGTTTCGAGTGGAAGATGAGATGGTTTTGTAGTGATGATGAGGGAAGGAGGAGGGTACTTATAGAGGGAAAATTTGTTTGTTATTGTTATTTGTTAAATATAAGACTTCCAGGACTAGGAGCTTTTTTTAGGTTTGGGGCCACGCACTGATGGAATGAAGACAAAGGTTGGGGTGCATGTCAGCAGCATGTGCATGAAATGGAAGACCCCTAGCGGTCACACTTGATCTCCTAGGACTTGTACGTGACATAAATAAAATAGTCCCGTTTGACATGGTAAAAAAATAGTGCATTTCGAATATTGGAATATAAGTATTTTTTTAAAAGCAACGGAATATAAAAGTCTGAATAAAGTCTTGCGTTTTCCGGGATTAGGTTAGTTCTGGATCTGATGATTTTTATTTTCAGAGAAAAATACTCCATTTTATAACAAAACCCAAGCTCTACAAGATAGTCCGAATATGGAGATCTGAGGAGAGGAAGAGCTAGAATTAAGAAAAACAAAGCAAAAGAAAAACATTTACTATTGCGGCTAGCTAGTGGATCTGAAGATGGAATCTGAGGAGAGGAAGAGAACTAAGGAAGGATCTAATAAGTTTTCATCAACTCCAATGAAAGATTAATGAGCTAGCGTCATCTTACATTGAAGATTGATAAAGATAAATGAGATTCAACATTTATTTGTTTACATGTTAAGTGTCTCTCACAATGAAATTCTATTATAGCTCATTGAAACAAATTAGAAATTTAGGAAAAAAAAATCCATATAGCCACCTCATTTTTCTAAAAATCCCTCCTAATTTTTATCATGGTTAAGCATATAGCCCCTAAGTTCGATTGCAGTCTATTTTGAATAATATTCTAAAAGAGTATTTTGTGATTTCACAGCAACTTGAAAATAAATATTAATATAACTCTTGATATTTAAAAAATAAATCAAAATGATCCCCACAAATGACCAAAACATCCCTGCTTACATAAAACCACCAAATTATAATCTTCTTCCTTCAAACGGTTCTATATATTTTCAACCATTGGGGTCGTGAAGGAATGTAAAGGAGTGCATTCAATTGGTTTTGATAAAAGAAAAACTTGGTTTGTGTGAAAAGATGGGTGGTTTGGGGTGAAACATATTGGAATTATATGGTGATTTAATAACATATGATTAACTTAACTACACATCAATTTCAGACCGTTAACAACAGGGGATAAATCAATTAAATTCATAAAATTATGGAGTTATATGGATTTAAAAAAAAATAAGGGTCAATATGGATATCCGCAATCTTTTTTTATAAGAATGAAAATTATGTCTTCAAGATGTATATTAATTATTTGTGTTTGAAGATACACATAAAAGATGATAGTGTTTTGATATATACATACATAGGAGAGTATGAAAAAAATGAGATATTCATTATATATTAACGGAAAGATCTAATAACCAAGGTAACTTCCACCCATTCAATACTACAAGAAAGAAGGAAACAAAGCTATGACTCTCAGGAAGATAAAATTACACAACTGTAATAAATCCAAGCCAATGCTTCCTGCTCTGGTATAATAGAGACCGTCTGTGTAATATCATTTGCAGTCTATATCATTTCTTTTTTAAATTCATACACTCTCGCACTAAAGTAAATATTGTTATACGAAATGAAATATATATTTAGATACAATAATACATTTGATTTTTTTTACTTCATACATTGATAAACCACACCCCATAAACTATGACAATACAGTATGCACTATGAACTGAGTGTATCAGCACTCATGATCATTTCTTAAATGTTTTCAATATAGCCTTTTTAGGCTTTAAAATGCGTGACAATGTTAGGTGGGAGATTTTTATTAATTACATGAAAAGGTAATTTAATCCATTTACGTAAATATATATGAGTGGATAAACAATTATAGTCACAATTTATACTATTAGTCAATCGATCATAACTATCAAAATTTATACTTGCACAATAAATAAATTAATTTTTAAATCTACAATTTTTACTTTATGTTCCACCGCGGGCATGCTAAAGAACTCCATAACACGCATTATTTCCACGTCGTTTCAGTTAGACTATTATGATTGCACATCCATATCGACGGTGCTTCCTAAGTTTGTACTCATTTGATGCAATTCAAAACCATGGAGGCAGCTTCATTACACGACAAAAAGGCTCCATTCAATAAGACTGGATTAATGTCAATTAATTAAAAATAGGCATCCCCAAACCGAATTGGGCTCCCCAAATTTAAAATAGCGACTCAAAGTACGGCTTCAATATATTTTTGGCACATTTTCTAGAACTTTTGGCCCTTCAAAATGAGACGGCGATGGGAGAGAATTTATTTAGTTTGATTTGTTATAGAACAAGAGGAAATGTTAAAGACTCATCAGTGTCCGTTTGCCCCGCTTTGCGTCGGTGGATGCCAATCACCGCAGGCAGACGCGTAAACAAATAGAAATACTTGTGTCTGCTTTTGTTAAACAATTGTGCGTTTTATGTGTTTTTTCATCGAGATTTGTAACGCATTAAAATTCCGCTTCCCTCGACGCCGCCCGCTTTCCTGACACGACGGTTTCAATCGCACTCCCAAACGGAGACTCTGGTAGGGCATTTGCCCTGCTTTGCGTCGGCGGACGCCAATCAACGCGGACACGTAAACAAATAGAAATACCTGTGTCTACGTTTGTTAAACAATTGTGCGTTTTATGTGTATTTTCGCCGAGTTTTGTAACGCATTAAAATCCCGCTTTCCCCGCACGCTTTCCCCAACGCGACGACTCCAATCGCGCTCCCAAACTGACACTCAGTGCTTTTTACAATTCAAAACTCATATTACACATGTTTTCTTTTTTATAAATAGTAAGCATTATTTAATAGGATATATGTTTTGATAAAAAAATGTACATCGTTTCATTTTGAATTGAATTAACCTATTTTTAATAAGTGTAAAATAAAATTTAATGAGATACATACATCTTTAGGTACACTTCAATTCACTGAATTTCTAATGAAATATATAAGACTATATTTTGAATTGTAAAAAAAAATTGAATGTAACGTTACAGTACCTATAGATTTTTGTCACCTTTTTTAGAACTTTTGGCCCTTCAAAAATGAGACAGTGATGGGAGAGAATTTATTTAGTTGATTTGTTCTAGAACAAGGGCTACTTTAAAATTTTATATCAATCGTATATACTTCATTTCATATAATAGCATGTATTTGAAAAGATAAATGTATGATTTTTAAAAAAATCATGGACTACAAAACGGGCTACAATTGGGGCTGTGTGTATCTTTTTCCATATTCCTATTCTATTCTGATTAATTTGTATACCTTTATTCATATTTTCAGATTTGGTCTTCTCCCATAATAAAAGGTATCCATTCAATTTATTTAATCATATAATATTTATAATCACAGCCCATGAATCATAGTAGGTCGCTGGTGCTCGGCGGCCCATAAGTAGTCCAGGGAATTTAAAGAGAGTCTGGGCTGGGCCTCGGTGGATAGCCGGTTCTTCGAAAATGTAAACTCAACTTGATTTTCAGTCACAGATTCAGTCACACACCTCTTTCATTCAGGGCAGGCCCCTGAGAATGATTTTTTAGCGGGGCCTAGATAAATTTTTAAAGCGGGGCCTTATGTATATTTAAATTTTTTTTAATGTGTATCTATTTAAAAAAAAATTATGTACCTAATTAAAAAAATACATCAGCTGCTCTAAAAAAAATACAATCCTAAATAAAACTTGAAAAGTACCAAAAAAAAAAAATCTTTATAGAATGAAAAACAAATCTAAAAATACCTTAAAAGATGACCTTATTTGTTCAATCATTCACTACAACAATAAAAAAATTTGGGGCTTTAAGAGGGAGAGAGATGTAGAGAGAGAGAGAGAGAGATGTCTATGAGTTTGAAAGAGAATACAAATATTCATATCAAGAGATTAAGAGAGAGAGATATATAAAAATTTGAAATTGTGGAAGAGAAAAATGTTGGAGAGATTTGTAGATGTGAAATGGCAGACATTGTTAATAGGGTGGGAGGTTTTTAGGGATTTAATAGGGGATGAGTATCAGGGTTTTTAATGGGGACAGTTAGAAAAAAATTGGTTGGGATTATGGGGTATGTTTTGGTTACTTGGGGATATATAATATATGTTGTTGGGCCTGGGCGGATGGGCTTTGGGTTGAGTAAAGACCAATAACCGAACAACCACTTTCATTTTTTTTCATGGTCTTAAACTGTATGGGCAAGGGTTGGGGGCCCTCCCTAGGCAGTAGTAGCCTTGGTGGCCTCTGCCCAAGGACGGGCTTGCTTTCATTTAAATATATATATATATATATCATCCACAGGAGGCATTTATTTTCGTGTAAAATGAGGTAATACTTAATGGTATCACTGCAAGAAAAAACATTTTTTGCGACGAGTTTTTTGCGACGGCTTATCAAAACTGTCGCTATTTCTCATAACTTTGACAATAATTTTTTGGGGTTACAAATACATTCAACTTTTGCGACGGCACAGTTAAGCTGCTTTAAAAAGATGCATTTATGACGGAATCTTTTTTCCTGTCGCGATTAATGCATTTGCTACGGCGGAACAATGACCGTCGCAAATACGTAATTTAGATCCAACCGTTCATATAGAAAGTGTAAAAAATTGAGTAGGAGGAGCTAATGAGACATATAGATATGGGACTGTAACGAGACTATAAAATTAACCGAGTATAACAGCGCTAGCTATTTTAGGTAGTTGTAGACCGTAGTACATGAAGTGGTAGACAGCCGCTTTCATTTGTATATCTGATTCAGAGTGCTGATTTTAACCCGTCTTTGACACACATTGATGGACAGATTTCAAATTGCAATTGTTCTTGAACTTATTAGACTGTTGCATGTCAAAAATCCAAATCAGATATTACTGTAGATTCCCAAGCCCCACAGCAACAAGATGTATCATATAGATCATTCCCTATTCTTCTGAATTTCAACATTAAAAATTATGGCCAAAGCTTGCAAATACAACAGGATCAGAATTTTATTTTATTAAATAAATAAATACGTAAATCCACATCCATGAACATAATAGCCACAATACGTGGAAACTCAAAAACTCATGATGTCTGATCACATCAAAATGAATACAACAAAACCTTCATACTACAAAATGGAGGTTGAAATAAATATCCTCAAATGTCCTTGGCACTCTTGATCTCCTGGAAAAAAAATAGAGCAAATCATGGTCATTAGAATCGGTAAATTAAGGTTTCAGAGGACAAATATAGCTAACTGGAATGGAAATTCCAAATGGGGCATCTCACCTTGTCTTTTAGAACAGATTTATCTGGAATCTGTAATTTCTCACCAGGCTTGGCAGTGATGGTTACTTTGCCCTTTTGAGGAGACAAACAAGATATATGAAAGAAAAATCAGAAACAACTAGAACATGACAATGAAGATGATTGTGGACAAATATGACAGGAGAATAATAAAGACATGCCAACAGAAAACTAGACATTGGTTTACTACCAAAGATTAAACTGAATTATGCGTGCATGTCATAAGAAGTACCTTGAGGGTTATTCCAGCTCCGAACCATACATCGCCGGTGACCTTTAGGCTATCGAGTTCGACGATACTAGGGATGGACTTGAAACGACGCTGGAAATCGGCCACCTGAAAAAGAAAAAAAACCCATGGAAGTAGAGACTTCAGACAAATGCATGTTGTAAAATTTGTTAACCCAGATACTAATATAATATTTACCTTCTTGAATTCAGGTCCTAATTCAATGGATGGGTTTTCTGGATTGGTTCTGGCTTTGTTTCTAACGACGAAGCCATCAGACACAGTATACAAATCCGACTACAAGAACAATTGATGGTGTTAATAATTTCAAGAATGAAGACCACAAATTCATGTTACGATGATAAAAGATTGCAAGGGGTTTTTGACATTACCTGTACGAGGAGCAGATCAGATGATGCCTTTACGGGAAGAAAGCGAGAGCGGGGAGCATTGACTCCAATAGCATGATCAAAGAACTGATTTAAGGCAGGAGAGATGGCATTGATAAGATATATATATGCATAAAGAAAAAAAATAATAATAAATGGCATTTTCTGCCTGATAATTACCCGTATAGCTGCCCCAGCAGCTGTTTCAAGTTGAAGAACCTTTACACCATTTACTTCCTAAAAGTAACATTAAATTCATCAGAAAATTTGGTACAATTATGTGGTTACAAGAAAATTACTAGTGCCACACGTACTTTGGGGTTTGGAATTATCTCCATTTTCAGTGCATTAGCAGTCACAAGCCGCTTAACAGCCTTCAAATTCACCCACCTGTGAATATGAGCGTTAGAATACAATTATGATAAAAATGCTTCTTCTTGTTATTATTTTTTTTTTTTGGGGGGGGGGGGGGGGGGTGGGGGACAGGAATACTAAACAAGGGTGTCATTTACATACAAGTTGTTGGTGTTGAAAATCTTGAATTTCTCAATCGACTTGAATTCATTGACCTGCATAACCAAATGTCTACATAAGCATATCAGCCATAGATCTTCTGCTCCCTGTAACATACAATGTATATGAAAAAGAAACATAATTCAGCATCACCCGTTACTACTTACATGTTTATCTGGAACTTGCGCAATCTCCAAGAGCTGTAGGCATTATCAAAGGAAAGTTAATCGACATATACCATTGACTATGTTTCACCACAAAAAGAGAAATTCACAATAATATTTGACTTTTTCACTCTACTCACTCATGCACTATTGTACAAAGTCCATCACAAAACCATCATTACTCAACAACTTTTACTTATGCACTTGTGTACAAAATTCATGGCACAACTATGATTACTCAACCACTTTAAATTACTTGTGCTTGAATTGATTGAAGATGACTATCTATATCATTGAAGATTATCAGATTAAAACATAGAAATGTATGATAATAATTTTCATCATCATATACCTGAACCCTTCCATCATACGAAATAAGGGTACCGCCTTTCACATCAGCCAATGTTTTAGGGGTCACCTGATTATATATCAGATATTAGAGCACAGAATGACACAGGAAATTCTGTTTAATGTTGAAGACCTTTTGAGTACCTCCATACAGTACTCATTCTGGTTGCGAATCAGATGGTTGAGGATTTCTGTTCATCTAGTCAAGGAATCACCATACTAACTGAATGAAGAAACTAGATATAGAAATATGTAATTGAGAAAATGCCAAAACAAATTTGAAACATAAATTATTCGTCATCAAAGACCATGAAAAAGATACTCAAGTCAACGATGGCACCCAGGTTATCTGAGTTCGCGACGAATATATATTCTTTACCCTGAAAGTAAAGAGAATTTGAATCAAGAATATATAAGATGTGCACAGGTGCATAAACAGGACGTGTCAGAATAGGGGGACTATCAATTGCAGATGCATAGAGAAAACCTGTGACATCAAAGCATCAAGCTTGCCACTGTTCAACAAAGCTGGAAATACATCACCGTGACCAGGAGGATACCTGAAAAAATTGGAAGAAGTGATTAAAACTGAAAAGCACAGTAATCACTCTGTTTCTTCATGAAAGCATGAAACACCAAGAATGTAAGTCACCCATAACCTCAATTGGGGATTACAAAAAAAAATATGGCAAAATATAAGAAAATATCTTATATTAAACCCCAAGTCTTGTTTAATACCGAGGCGATTGAAAAATCATTGCTAGATATATATGCAACCTTTCTTGGTATCAGTGGTTAGCATTTGTGGAAATTGCAATGTGATGTATATTTCTAAAACTGCTCAAATACCACTCAACTACTAATAAAAAAAATGACTCAAAATGTGAAGAACATGCTTTTTTTAAAAGGAAATTTTGAGGAATATTTCTCTCCATGTAAGAATACAACAACAGTAAGCGTATTAAAGAATTTTTTTCTTCTTATTTATGATGACCAAGCATACATCAACATAAGGTTTCATGCAAAGTATAACAGTCTATGATAATAATGGCACAAGTGAAGGCAGATATTGAAGATCACATACCATCCATCCTTGCCTGCTTGGCCTTTGCTTGGCAATGGCAAATAATCATCCACAACCAAACGTGGATATTGGCTCTGAATCAAGTAGTAAACATAAATGCTGATTTCAAATAAACCCGGTCAAATGAATGAACAATGGATACCATCTCAGATTTCTTACCTGGTTAAATGTATGGATCTTGATGTTTGACTTTGCATATTTCTGGACAATCTTCATTAAGGAAGTTCAATGGTTAATTTGATGCTAAAATTTTTTTTAGAAAACCAAAGCACATAAAAACTTATTTAATCAAAACCAGCACTGACCTTCAATGTGTCTTCATGAGTGTTGAATGAATTCATCAGAAGCAGAGGGACATTGCAACCATACTTCTTATTCAGGGACTATAAGAAGATATTCAAGCTGTTAAATACTTAAATCATCATAAGCCAATGCAAGACCAAGAAAACAAAGTCATCCATGTTAGGGACTGACCTCAATCTGGATGACAATCAGGTCAAGAAATGTCAACCCATTACAAACTTCAATGACAGACCTGCAGTAAAATCAGTAAGAATGGAGGCATGGGCAATTGTTCACAAGCAATGTGCAATCACTAGGATGACCAGATGCCGGTTGAGCTTTAAAAAAATTATGTATTAAAACACTCATAACATAAGAAACTGTACAAAATGCTGTGAGAATGTGAGATGATACTCAATTTAGTCACAACCAGGAAGTTTAGCAAAAGACAGTCGCAGCGAGGACAAAATGAATCTGAGATTCAGCACATCAGACAATTTAAACCCAGTGATGACTAAATATACCCAAAGGACATGGAATTCCCTTGAATTTATTTAGTGTGAAATTAGAACAACAATTCGCATTCTTATCTAGTTAAGCTGGCATATATTCATAAAACTCGAGTGGAGAACATTACACCACAGTGCTAAACGTAGTCATCTAACAATAAAAGAATGGCACTATATAAGTCTAAATCTTTTACCACCTTTAATTACATTTTTTCCAAATGTTCTTACAATCAAACTTGCACTAATTTAAATATAAGGATGCAGCATGGGATAGAGATTAAAGGAATTGTTCATAATCTCTTGAGGAAAACAAAAGAAAATAATGAACCTTCTAGGAGTATTTCATCTATTACAAAACCCAGTCAGTATGAGTGCACCCTCAAAACATAGATCTAAGCATCATAACAATCAAATTATTTATTCTTTTTTACCAAAACTTTGGACGAGAAACAACAAATCTAAATCATCCATTGAACAAAACAGAAACCAGTGGTGATATGTTTAACTCGAGAATAAAGAGAGATCAGAAGATGTCATTCATAATAATTTTTTACCCAGAAAGTTATAACATTTGATCCACACTTTCACTATATCCAACAATCCCATTCACTGCAAAATTTGTTGAGTCTAACACAAAGAATACATAAAAACACTTACTTGGGACCCGTACAGCCCATGGTCGTCCCCAACCCACCATTGAGCTTCAGCACGGCAAGCTTGTCAAGAAGCTTCCTAATCTGCGCGGAATCTGCAAATTCCCACAAAAAAAATACACAAATCAATCATCGAAATCACTACAAGTCCTTCAAAAAGAAAAAAAAAATCCAATTTTGAATCCAAAGCAGATCCCAAACAACTTTCTACATAGGAGAAAAATCGGACACCTTCAGGTGGTTGAGCCAAGGTATTGTAAGGAACAACAACTTCATCCGTCGGGGTCTTGATCTTGCTCCACTCGATGTGCTCTGCTTCTCCACTTCAAAAACAGATCCAAACATAACAACAAGATCTCAAACTCTGAAGACAAATCCACATATTCCAAATTAAGCAATTCAAAAGAGATTAATAGGGTTCCGATCTACCTCATGTAACGAGATACGAGGTTGATGAATCCACATTTCTCACTCTCACTATACATCAACACAAAAAAACATGAAGTTCGAATCGTCAGATCACACTCTATACGCCAAATGTTCCAAACTGAGAAATCAAAACCTCCCCAAATAGGAGAGAGAGAGAGACAGACAGAGATTCACCTGATCTGATTGAGGCCGGAGACAGCCGATCGGAGCTTCGAGAGCTTCTCGGTTTCGGAGGAGACGGTGGCGGAGGCCATTGGAGGCTGCGGTGGTGGAGCTTCGAAGGTAAGATTTTGAGAGGTGGCGATAGCAGGAGAAAGAGAGAGACGAAATATGGTCGGTGTTTCGGTTGGCGGGTGATGAGAGGGGTATTTATAGGAGGGGAGTTATAACGGGGGCGACATGTTCCGTCAACGGTCAAAGTGGAAACGGAAATTTTGCCGAGATATATGACGTAGATGACGACCGTTTGTACACGAGGCGTTTGAACGTAATGACGTGGGATAACGCAACGGGGACCACCTATATGTGATTTTGGTTCAGCTAGCTAGGTCTATCAATCGAACAAATACTAAGGTCTATCAATGAACAGATACTAAACCGTTAATATTCATATTCTAATTTTTGGATTCGAAATATTAATATTTTGATTTAGATCCATTTGGATTCAAATTGAATACAAAGATTTTTCAAGTAACTATCATGTTTAAATATTAACATTAATTTAAATAATCAAATAATATATATATATATAGAGTCGCGATTACGTGCGGTTTACGGTCGGTGCGGTGCGCGATCACGGGCCGTCGATCACGGGTCCATCGCATCGGACGGTCGGGTGTGATTCACGTCGACCGTTGGATGCGATGGACCCGCGATCAGACGGCTCACGTCGCGCACCGCACCGACCGTAAACCGCACCTAATCGATTCAATATATATATATATATATATATATATATA
This sequence comes from Acorus calamus, assembly GCA_030737845.1. Lineage (NCBI taxonomy): Eukaryota > Viridiplantae > Streptophyta > Magnoliopsida > Acorales > Acoraceae > Acorus > Acorus calamus. The sequence continues at coordinate 33,176,747 of CM060868.1, read as the reverse complement.
TATATATATATATATATATATATATAGTCGCGATTACGTGCGGTATGCGGTCGGTGCGGTTTACGACGTGGGCCGTCCGATCGCGGGTCCATCGCATCCAACGGTCGACGTGAATCGCACCCGACCGTCCGATGCGATGGACCCGTGATCGACGGCCCGTGATCGCGCACCGCACCGACCGTAAACCGCACCTAATCGGCTCCCATATATATATATATATATATATATATATATATACACATGAGCGATTACATGTGGCGAACGGCGGGTGCGGCGGCGACGTGAGCCGTTCGATCGCGGGTCCATCGCATCCAACGGTCGACGTGAATCGCACCCGACCGTCCGATGCGATGGACCCGTGATCGACGCCGCATCCGCCGTTCGCCACACGTAATCATCCCTCTATATATATATATCAGATACAGATATTTTTTTGATCGGATGAACACTGATATCCATATCCCGATATCCGCACTACAGAGATCTTTGAATATCGGATATTTATGGTTTTTTGAATCCGGATTCAGATTTTTTTTTCAAATAATTGATACTTGACAAGTTTACAATGAGCTATTCAACGTGTTCGTGCATTCTTAAGCTTCGATGGAAGATGTCATGCAATATTTATTTTTACGCCAATCTGAATCCCCATATATTTTAAATTATTTTAAAAAGAATATACCTTGTGATGTGCATAATCCAATTAATTGCATAAATACATTTATAAAAAATAATATAATGTTAAAATATTTTAATGAGATATTTATTTTATTAATGTGAGTGTATAACACTATTGAAATATGTGAAACTAGAATTAGAACTGAAAAAAATGTAATAAAGTTATTGATATACCATTTTATCTTGCTTTAGGGTATGTACAAGGGCTGGCCCAATAGTTGGCTGGCTAGACTGTAACCCGGCCCAGCTTTTGTTAGAAAAACCAAAAACATCAGCCCAGCCCAATTTTGTTAGAAAAACCCCAATACAACCTGGCCTAAATTTTGTTAATTTTTTTTTAAATATCAGCCCAGCCCAAAATTTATTTTACATCATTTATAAATCAACATCCACTTCACCGAACACCAACCACGTTATATAACAAAGATTTTAATTTATTTTGTTCAATTCATTGTGTTTTTTTCTTTTCCTTGCTTATACAGGATGATTGGATCAAATTAATCAATGGATGGGGTGGGTAGACTGAGTGGATGTAGATGAATTGTTTTATTAACACGGGATTTTTCTTTTTTTAAAGATTTTATTGCTTTTATATTTTTTGAGTCTGACTTTTTTTTTTATAAAGAAAGTTGAATTTTAATATTTTATCTCATCTTTAATTGTTTATTCCTTTATCTTTGTGTTTGTTTTTGTTTATTTTCATTTTCTTGGATTACTTAGGATTAGTGGATTAATTTTTTAATTATTTTTTGGAAAAAATCCATATAACCCCCTGTAAACTGATTGAAATCCATATAACCCCCTGGCTTTTCTTAAAATCCATATAACCCTTTAAAAATACCTAGTGAATCCAAATAACCCCTTGAAAAAAATTTACGTTTATAGATGATGAGTATTTTGTGAATATTATGTTTGGTTAATCCTGATTGAAAACACAGTATACAAAAAAAAACCTATAGTGTGTTAAAAATGCGAAAAATCTTCTATAAATGATAATTTTATCCATTCGGATAGAGTTTTATAATATACCCAGATAGGGTAAAATCACCATTTTCATATGATATTTTGCTTTTTTAATCCATTATAGTAATTTTTTAGTATATCGTGTTTTCAGTTAGGGTTAACTAAACGAAATATGTGTAAAATATTCGTTATCTATGAACAAAAAATTTATACGGGGTTATTTGGATTTACTAGGTGTTTTCAGGGGGTTATATAGATTTTAAGAAAAGTCAGATGGTTATATGGATTTCAATCAGAATTTAGGGGGTTGTGTGGATTTGTCCCTTATTTTTATAGGGTAATTTGCACTTTTAACCCCAGAAAAATGAATATTTTCAAAAATAGCCCCACCCTCTGAATATTAGCAAAAACTAGCCCCGGAGAGATAATATACTGGAGACGTATTGTATATATTCCGTCTCCCGTGTTCTTAATTTTCAAAAATTATCGGGCGGGGGAGGCTAAATTTGCCGTGGAGATGGCACGTATATGTGCCGTCCCCTGGAGACGGCACATATATATGCCGTCTCCAGGGCACGGCCTATATACGTGCCGTCCCCGCAAGAAATCTCATTTCACCGACCAAAAATCACTTTTTCACCCCAAAAAATCCTTTTTTCATCCACCCACTCGCTTCCAAGTTTGAAAAATCCGATTTTCAACAACTTAAACAACAAATCTAAAGGTAAACATCAAAACTCTAAATGTTATTGAATTTTTTTAGTTATCCATTATTTTTATTTTATTGATAAATTTTGTATTTGTAATCAAAACCCTAAATGTGGTTTGGTGAATTTATTTATGATTGACATGTATAATGTTTGATTTCTGAAATTTTTACTTTTTTTATTTAATTTTCTGATTTAATTTTTGGTATTGACATGTGTAATGTCTGAATTTTTTTTAATTTTTTTTTAATGAAAATCCTAAAATCCGATTTTTTTTAATCTTATCAATCATTTGAAAATTTTGATTGTCATATAAAAACTTTTTAAAAAATTCAAAAGCCTTAGGAAAAAATTTGATAGCCTCTTAGAAAACATTTAAAAAAATTGGGAGGCCTTTTAGAAAATATATTTTGTATGTGTTGGATGAATGTTATAGTGTTTAATATGTAGGGGTTTGATGATTTTTTTTCCAATTTAGAAATATATTTACTAAGTTGAATAGTTTATGGTTTAGATGATAAAGAAATCCGATGTCCCGTTGATGTACTCTTTTAACGGGAGGATTGTTCAACGTGAAGATACTTCATTTTATGAAGGTGGTACCAGAAAAACCACCATCATAAATAAGAGGATCTCTTATGTCGATTTACTCCAAATGATGTACCATTTGAAGGAGACCGATCCAAGTCGTTACAAATTATCCATGAGTGCTGTGCATCCCACTCACGATGGAAAGAGTTTAGGTGCCCCTCTCGAAGATGATATGGGTGTGAAAGTGATGATAATGTTGTACCCACAGCACGTGCATGTCATTCAAATATGGTTAGAGAAGGAAGAGATCATCGAAAGAGGTCGCGGTGCGATGAATTATGATCCAGAAAATTCATACCCCTCAATTGTTCGCGATCCATATCAACCTTCAGGGTCGTCGTTCGTTCCGTGTACCCAAGAAGATGTGATTGATGCAACACCGACCAATGCCAATTGGAGTGTCAATATACCACATGTGTAAGTATTGTGTTTTTGTCTTATGCTTTGGGTGGGGGTATTCATATGTGTAAGAGGATGCGTTTGTATTTATAGGTCCCCATTTCATGACATGGGTTGGAACGATATGGAGGAGGGAATTCAAGTACACAATGAAGAAGATGATGATTAAGAAATGGATGAGCAGCCACAACAATCGGCCCAGGTTTCAGATCAAGCTCCACAGATGCCACTCCAGACATATGTTCGAGGACCACGCAGGGTTTGGGGTACTTCTGCTACTGCCAGTCGGGGATCGGACGAACAATTAACCACTCCGCCACAATCAGGTGTGCCATCGACAGCAACTGACGTACCCTCTTCATCAGCACCTCCAGCTCCGAGAAAAACAAAAAAGAAAGGATTTATGAGAATATTTGGATGATTGTATTTATGAGACAGACTTTTGTGACGATATTTATGCATTTCATTTGTGTTTAGAAACATGGAATGTCTGTTTGTAATGGAACTTATGTTTTAGTTATTCACAGTTATTTTATTATATAAGCAGGATGTTACAGGTGAAATCCTACACAGCAATTGAACTTTGACTGTGCAAACGCCAATATGGACAACAATAATGTGCTGTGATTTGCCCTGGAGACGGCACATATATGTGCCGTGTCCTGGAGACGGCACGTATATGTGCCGTCTCCAGGAGACGGCACATATACGTGCCGTCTCCATGGCAAATTTAACCTCCCCCACTCGATAATTTTTGAAAATTAAGAACACGGGAGACGGATTATATACAATCCGTCTCCAGTATATTATCTCTCCGGGGCTAGTTTTTGCTAATATTCAGAGGGTGGGGCTATTTTTGCAAATATTCATTTTTCTGGGGTTAAAAGTGCTAATTGCCCTTTTTTTATATAATATATGTTTTATTTGGATGATTTTTTTTTTAATTTTTTTTATGTAGGTTATAATTTTAGATGGATTGTGAGTGATGGATTTTATTTCACTAAAAGAGAATAAGAAAACAAGGGAGAAAAGTAGTTTTCGGGTTTTACATCGTTTCTTGTAAGTTGTATATATATGTTATATTTCTTAGAATATCCTATAATCATTTATTAAATGTTTCATATTGTTAATTCAGCTCACCCCAAAAAAATGTTCTAGATTTGCTTTTGAGTACAATAATATAATTATTGTTACATTATATATTTAAATAAGGTTATAATTCAAAATTTAAAAATATGAGAGAGTGATTGAAAATATGTTTGAGAATGATTTTATTTTTGTCAAAAACTAAAATCTCAAATATTTTTTCAACACTTAGCTTGTGAAACGAGGTTGATAAATGAAATATATGTTTTATTTTTTATTGATAAAATAATTTTTTAAGAAAACAAAGAGTAATTTTTTTTTAAATCATATTTTATTAAGTTATATACTTTTTCAAAAAATATATGTCGTAACGAGTGCTTGCAAACACCCCTAAAAAAATAAGCTGGATGTATATTCTTCTTCCATAGTCTGTCCCCGCGATCCTTCAGAAGATCGGCAAGTGATTTGTTTTTTATTTTTAAAAGTGAAATTAATGTAAACAAGACATGTATCTTTGTAAAAATTAAGGTAGAATGAATTGTATGTGGAGCAATCATTTACTTAATGGAATTACACATCGCATACAAGGAGCACACAAGGACCGTATAAATCAGCGTCCTTCATACATACATTTCGATATAATTCAAGAAAGCCTCATATGGTACACGATACTTTTATGTATTTATTATTTATATAAAGTATATGCTGTGGGATAATGTTCTAAACTGTCCTATTTTTGGTTTTATTTATCATCCCAATAAGTATATATCAATTACCTTCTAAATGAAATATAAACCAATTGAGATGTTGTATGTAGGACAGATTATGCATGTGAGACTATCAAAAGTGGTCTACCAAATAAATTCAAATCAATTGTCACGATCTCGGAATCGCACGAAATTTGACATGATGAAATATATCGAGGAGATCTTCTGAATTAGTTGTCTTACAACTAACGATTCTTATTTTTTGAAAATTTATTTATTTAAACATTTAAATTAGAGATTTTACTATTTTTAGTAAGTTTTAGATTTGTGATATCTCAATCATAACATATCGGAATTGATTTTTATTAATTCCTATGATCATTAGATCTCATAGAATCTGAAAAATTAGTTTTCGGATTTTACTATTTTTAGTAAATTTTTCTATTTTATGCTGTTAGTATAAATAGCAGACTTGTAATATAGGGTTGACAGTTTTTTTATCAATAATATTTCGAATTCCCTCTATTTTGGGGTTTCTTCCTTATGGATTCAAGGTGCTTATGAGATCTCAACGCTTGTTGGAGCTTTTTATCTAGTTTTTCGCTGCGTTAGGTGGTATCAGAGCGAGGATTTTCCTTGTTGTGATGGCAAATAACGGATGGAGAGACGACCAATCAAATGACGCTGATCATTGATTGGAGGAACATGCGGAAAGCGTTTGAGGAAAACCGCAATCAGATGCGAGAGATTCGCGAGATGATTACTAGGCATGAACGTCAACGCCAACAACAGGCATCCTAAAGGTGATAGGATACACGCTGAGGGATTTGCCCAAGGCCGACCTATTGCTCGGAACATCGTTCGACGTCCCATTCATTATCAATTTGATGATGAGGAAGATTCGGATGATGAAGATGATGGACTTCACAAGATATCAGCCGGGGATGACGGCGTATGAAATACAATGATTACCGAATTGAATGCGGATATTCCGTATTTCAATGATAATATGCAGATCGAGGATTTCTCTTGATTGGATCTCAGATATCGAGAGATTCTTTGAGATGATGGAGGTTCCAGAGGAGAAGATGGTCAAATTGGTGGCATTTCGATTAAAAAGTGGCGTCGCCGCTTGATGGGACCAACTTCAGAGAACCTGACAACGGCGAGGAAGAACACTTGTTCGTACGTAGAGGAAGATGAAACAACTCCTCATGGATCAATTTCTACCATTAAATTATGAACGATATGTGCCCCCTCATTGTATCAAAATTGTCGCCAAGCCGCAATGGTGGAATCACAATTAGAGAGATCAAGCATGCAGGTTATGGTTGATGGATTAATGGAGGCGATCAAAGAAAGTCCTTCAAAAATTCAGAAGAGTCTGAAGATGAAACCATATGATCAACATCTGGTAGAATCAGATATTGATGAGAACAAAAATAACAACATAACTGACGGAGATGATATATATGATGGTGCTGAGTTCGCAAACGAAGAAGGAGAGCGGGTCAACTTCATCGTTGAACCAAAGATCGATGAGGACATGAGCAATAAAGAATTAGAGGATGTTGTTTTCTCTGGTAATTCTGAAAATATTATTGAAGGAGAACAAGAGGAGTTGTTTTCATGGTCCTTTGCGGTGATCTCCAAGATGGAAGAGCCCCTACAGAAATTCGTGTTGGAGGATACATGAGCAATAAAGAATTAGAGGATGTTGTTTTCTCTGGTAATTCTGAAAATATTATTGAAGGAGAACAAGAGGAGTTGTTTTCATGGTCCATTTGCGGTGATCTCCAAGATTGAAGAGCCCCTACAGAAATTCGTGTTGGAGGATATGTGCACCATCAACAAGAGTATTTTCGATATCATCATCAACAATGAAAATCTTGAAGACTTTGCAACTACTAAAATGGTGAAGAAGTTTGAGCTACAAATCGAGATGCATTCAATTTTCTACATGATCGATTTGATTGAGAAGAAATTTGAAGTAAAAAAATATATATCTTCTCTTGCCAAAGGTGAAATACAAAGACACATCAAAAGAAGAGTAGAAGAACTCAAGGACGAGTTCTTTTGAAAAAGAGGAGTCTGATGTATGACAAATTATGCAAATGGGACCATCAAAAGTGGTCCACCAAATAAATTCAAATCAATGGTCATGATCTCGGAATCACACGAAATTTGACATGATGAAATATATCGAGGAGATCTTCTGGATTAGTTGTAAATACAACTAACAATTCTTATTTTTCAAAAATTCATTTATTTAAACCTTTAAATTAGAGATTTTACTATTTTTAGTAAGTTTTAGATTTGTGATATCTCAATCATAACATATCGGAATTGATTTCTATCAATTCCTAAGATCATTTAGGATCTCATAGAATCTGAAAAATTAGTTTTCGGATTCTACTATTTTTAATAAATTTTTATTTCATGCTATTAGTATAAATAGCAGACTTGTAATCTAGGGTTGACAGTTTTTTTATCAATAATATTTTGAACTGCCTCTGTTTTGGGGTTTCTTCCTTGTGGATTCAAGGTGCTTATGAGATCTCAACGCTTGTTGGATCTTTTTATCTAGTTTTTCACTGCGTTAGATGTTAAAGAGGGTTAGAAGTACTCTTCATTATAACGTTGTCCATGGAGCAACGTAGATTAAGTCTGTCAATTATCAAAAAAATATCTCTATTCACTCAAGACAGTGCCACCCTTTGTGTGGTGGGGTCAAATAACCCCATCAAAGTTCTTTTTTTTAAAAAAAATAAATAGCCCACCATGTTTGACTCAAAATGATCCACTGCATTTTTTTTAAAACAAACCACTAAACCGGTCCATCAAAACTTAAAATTTTAAAAACAAACAGCCCAAACTCCAAAGTATTACCCAATACTTATTGCCCCATTACAAAAAATAAAAAAAAAAGGACCCTAAAACATCACATTAAAAAGAAGAAGGCCAACCTCTGGGACCTCTTATCGGCGCCGATCACCTACACACGGACGGATGTGCAGATCACGCACAGACGCGTAGAACATCGCTTGTTATATATGTGTCACTTTTTAGCCTATGGGTAACCTTTGGGTCAATTCTGGCCATTTTCAAAATTTTCTTTTTTCGATCGGAACCGCTAAAATTTTGACTTTTTAGCCATCTGCGTGAGCTAGAAAACTCCGATTGAAAATCTAACTGCATATTATGGGTCCTGGTACCGTCCTCTTCTACCCATAAAAATTTCATCGAATTCCGATAACGTTTGAAAAATTAGGCAGTTCCAAACCGTATCCGGGTTTTCTTCGTTACTGGTTTTGTGGGAGGAATAGTGTTAGATATTTTGGTGGTTATGGTGCCTCTTGGTAAGCTTACCCCCCCTTACTTAATGATTAAGCAAGGTTGAGATATTTGTGTGTGTGAGTGGGTGAAAGAAGATTAAACTCACCCCCCTTTTGATTTTCTTTTTTTTTCTCTTCTTTAATGAGAAGTTGTAGTCGTAACTTTGGCTCCCTCTCTCTCTCTCCCTCTCTCTCACTCTCTCCCTCTCTGATTTCTGGTTTGGTGTGTGTGTGTTGTGAGTTTTGGTTTGGTTGGAGAAAGAGAAAGCACACAAGCAAGGTGAGTAAGAGTGTGTGTTTGTTGTTGTTGATGTTGTTGCTCTTCTTCCTCCTCCCTCTCATGTCCCCTATTTCTTGTTTCCTGTTTTCAGTCAAGGAGAGGTGGTAGGGAGGGGCTGTGGAGGTGGTAGAAGTAGTTGTGGTGGTTGGTGTGGCTTCGGGTGCGCGGAGGGCCCGAATCTCCCCCTTTTGGCTCCCCCTCTCTTGGTAGGCTCTCCCCCCTTCTTGAAAAATGGTTTTTTTTGGGTGTCAAGGGTGCTGGGGGACCTTGCACCCCTTATGCATGAGTTTGGGTGTATGTGGGCATGGGGAGAGGGTTGGAAATGGTCTGGGCGCGCGCGCGGGACCACCCGTGCGCGTGCGCGCGCAGGCGCGCGCGCAGAAGAGCCCAGGCGGGCTGGTCGGACGAGCAGGCGCGCGCATGCGCGTGCGCGCAGAGCACAATCGGGCGCGCGCGGGGCACGGGCACTGGGCGCAGGAGCGAGCGGATGCGCGCGGGGCGCGCAGTGCGCGGGGGCCGTGCGCGCGAGCGCGCGCGAGCGTGCGCGTGCGCGCGGCAGGAGTTCTGGGCGCGCAGGGGGTGTTCGGGTGCGCTGCTGGGCGCGCGTCTGAGCGCGGGGCAGTGGGCCGGCGGGCACGGGGGGCGCGTGCGCGCGTGCATGCACGTGCGTACGCGTGCGGGGCCACACGTGTGGCTGCCCGAGGGCTCGGGTTAGTGTCGGGGTGCTCGGATAGGCGTGCGTACGCGCATACTCGCATGCGTGCGGGCCCGTATGCGCGCATATCTGAGTCTTTGACATTTCTTGTAAATTTCAAGTGTTGTTAAGTAGTTTAACTCACCTATCGGAATGCCTTGTCTTGCAGATTTTGGCGAGCGGTCGCGCGACGATCCGGTTTACTGTGAGTGGGTCAATCCAAACCAGTTGGGAGGCGTTCGATGCACGTTGGAGTGCATCACCCTCCCCTGGGGTACCATAACTACATATAACATGTTGTATATTGTATAAATGTTCATGTAAATGCCTGTTTCACTAAGATTGCAACCATGTCGAGTTGTATATAGTATGCTAGGTATTATGCATCCATGTATAATGTATGAAGGCCATCCTTGCCTAGATATCATGTCTCATAATTAGCATAACCCCGACCTAGACATGTCCCCACCTAATTTAACTTTATTAAACTTATACATATGTGGTTGCATAAGATAAGCATACCTTAGATAAATCATGTCTTGTTATATTGATTACTTTAAGATGCTTCCATGATTAATATTATTCTTTTTTTTAAGTGTTTAGCGCATGCTTAGGCCATGTATTCTTGCATATTGTTAATAAGCAAGCGTATGACCACCTGTGGGGTCATACCGAAATATTGATGTTACGAATGACAGAATTTTCCCCGCATCTGAGTTATGCGCCCTGGAGGGAATTCTTGAGAATTCATTTCCGTATCGGTGTTTAGTAACCGGTGACGACGGATCCAAGAGGATCATATCCGCGAGCGTAGATTGTTTTTCCCCTTCGTTGGATCCGTGTAGGAACTTCCTGGCGTTGGAAACGCTGTCCTGGCACCGGGCTCCCATTTGTAGGTACCATCGCTTCGGTCGATAGTGTACTGATCGTGGGAGTATGTCAGGTAGAGGCTACCCGGGGAAAGGGCTACGGTGGACCAAGGGCTTAGAACAATCTAATCTCTTCCCAAGAGCCTGAGTCACCATTCGGAGGTGAGGGTGAGGGATTAGTACAGTTACTCCCAATAACTTAGGTCACCCTTCGGGGTGAGGGTAAATAACTTTGATGATGATTGGAAGTTATATGAGTTGTGATGCATGAATTGTTCCATTCACTGAGCGTGCGGCTCACCCCTCGCATATGTTTTCTCCAGTTGTCGCTGATCCGGATCAGAAGGAGGAGCTCCCTGAGATGCTTCCAGTAGGAGACAGCGTTCACGTCAGACATCTTGCGAGTGAGAGGCCCTCAGCATCATGTATTTCTACTTGTGCTTAGGCACAGTGTATGGGTTGATGTTGTCTTTTGTAGTACATATTGGCTCTCAATTCGATTGAGTACTCTGGTCTGTTAGAATCACAGACTTAGTCGTTTTGCTTCCGCTAATGTATTTGATGTCAGTTACTTGATTTCGCTTTATCGCCTTTGACTTTTGTGGTGTATTTATTGACTTCGTGTACGTATTACTGATATCATATATATATACTTGCCACGTCTCGGGGACGGCCGCCCTGGGGTGTGACATCGCTGGTCACGTTTCTGATCTCCTCTTCTTATTTTTGATTAATGTAAGTTGTTATGTTTTAAAAGAAAAGTTTATGTTTTTTATAAACACATGATAAGAGTAGATCTTTTAAAAATTTAATAAAATTTATTTATTTTTAATAACCCCATCTATGAAAATTCATCTAGCCGTCAATGTAGCTATTCTCAATCCAATAATCCATATCTAAAAAATTTGTATTGCACATGTTTTTATTTATTTTTTCTAAAACCATATACATCATCTTTAGATTTTATGTATTATGTATAAAATTATTTTTGAATAAATTAAATAATATCATTTATAAAAAAAATTTACATCAATGCTGTATTTTGTACTAAAAGTTTGGCATCGGATCATCTGTGTTTAATCACAGGATTGTCCCTGTCGCAATAAGTAGGAATAGGACACGTGTAATGGAAACTGTTTTTTTTTTCTCATACGTCAGCTCTATAAGTTGCTCCTTTTCCAAGAATATCCTTAATAATAATTTGTATTCCCAAAATACAATCCATCACATCCAAAACATATGAGCAAAATTTGGAACCAACTCCCCCGTTATTAAAAAAAAAAAGGACTTCTCTTTTTACCCCTCTTCGTCTGCTCATCCCAGGAAAAACCACTTATTTTTTAAAAATTTTGAAGCTTTGCCGCATGTTAAATTTGAGTAAAAAAAAATTAATACATAATACAATAGTTAACAAAAAAAAATTCATGACAATTTTTAACCAACCATAACACTTGGTGATGTCACGTGCTTACACAACAAAATAAAAGAATTTTAGTTTTAAGTCTCTGCTGTTAGTATTTAAGGATCAATCCCTTCTTTTTTAAAATTTTTTTTAAGTCCCCAACTTCAACCGTCTATTTCATTTTTAGTCCTTAAATGTCCGTTCATTTACCATTAGTTTGTGAAATTTGATTTTTATTTTAAGTCCATGTAAATTATGTTATTTAACGATCATACCCTTTCTTCTTCATATTTCATTTTAAGTCTCCAACTTCAAACGTCTTTTCTTATTTATCCTTAGACAAAATGTCTGTATGTTTTTTAATTGATTGCATACAAATTTTTTAATAGCATCTAAATTTTTAAATTTAAACTTCTAAACACACAAACTATCTAATTTAATATTTGACAATTTTCAAGAAAAAATCATTTAAATCAAAATCAATAATGAAAAAAATCTTTAAAATTTGTTTATATAATAATTTTTCTTCTGCTTATGTAATAAATCATAAGTATACAGTTAAGACAATAAAAGAATGCAATATCGGATTGGATAGACATGTGCAATGTTGAATAACACCGAAATTTTCATTGAACACCTAACAATACTAATGGAGTTTTGGTTTAGATATTTCACCAAACATTTTGTATACAAGTTTTAAATATTAAAATGCTTAAAAAATTATTCTGATACTAATGCATTTGAAATTGGGGACTTAAAATGAAATATGAAGAAGGGAGAGTCCGATAACTAACTAAATAACATAGTTTACATAAAATTAAAAATAAAACCACATTTCACAAATTGACGGTGAATGGATGAATGTTTGGTAAAAGGACTAAAAACGAAATAAATGGTTGAAATTGAGGACTTAAAAAGGAAATATGAAAAAGGATGGGATCGAATCCTAAATAGGCAGAGATTTAAAACTAAAAATTCCTTTATTTTGTTGTGTAATGAGATGACATCAACAAATGTTATGGTGGTTTAAACATTGTCTGGATTTTTATTTTTTTTGTTAACTGTTGCATTATGTATTAATTTTTTTTGCACACATTTAATATGGGATAGAGCTTCGAAATTTTAAAACATACATTTGAAATCAAAATTTTAAAATAAGTGGTTTTCTTGTGATGAGCAGTTGAAGATAGGTAAAAGATAGGGATATTTTTTTAAAGGGAACAAATCTTTTGAGGTGACATGAGAGAGAGCATAGTTTTTCCATTACACGTGTCCTATTCCTACTGGTTGCTACAGAAGAATACTCTGTAATAAAGTACAGACGATCCGATGCCTAAAAATACAAGTGTACCGTAAATTAAATTTTTTTTTTTTACGGTTTACATGGTAGTTTGATAAACCCGATAGAGACGCGTAGATAGATTTACATGGGAAAAGTAAAACTTCTCTGCATTCGATGACTCGAAGAAAAAAAAAAGATCCTTATGTGAGACCCATCATGTTTCAATGGAAATAAAGAAAAAGACCCAAAAAACATAAAAATCCAACTTTTGCAAGGCATTCACAGCTTTCATCATACACAATGACCCAAATAGTAGAAAACAGAGAACAAACCCACACAGCGAATCTTCATCAGCAAATCTTCAATCCTGGGATGAAGATTCATCAGAACCCCCAAACACACCACCAACAATCGAAGACACAACATCAAAAACCGAACCAGAACCAGAACCACCATCTCCTCCTCCATCACCACCACCACCACCACCGTCACCACCACCAGTGATCCCCTGCACGAGATCCTGCCCAATCTGCTGGGAACCACCGTCTATCACTCCCTGAGTGGCCTGATTCATCAGACTGTTCAACGCTTGTCCGCTCCCCGTCTGTTGATAGTTCTGCGCGTTGTTCTGCACAAACCCGTTAGGACGCGCTTGCACTCTCGGACTTGAAAACATCTGCTGTTGCTGTAAGAGGTGTTGTTGTTGCAGTTGCTGCTGCTGCTGCTGCAACAATAACAGCTGTTGTTGTTGGAGCTGGTATTGTTGGGGTCTCAGTGGTTGCTGTTGCAGAGTTTGAAATTGTTGCACCCTCGGCGACTGCGGTTGCAGATGTTGATACTGTTGACCATAAAACGGTCGATTCTGTAATTGGGTTTGTTGGGGACCTGGTGATTGCTGTTGTAGACCTGGTGACAATGCAGGACCAGCTTTCGCGGTGGCGCAGCTGAGATGCGCGTCGAACTCGCACGCGGCGCACCTGTAGAGCCAGTGGTTCGAGCCCGTTCCCCTGCACACGTCGCACGAGAACCCCTTGTTGTTGTACGGTGGGAAGAACTCGAGCCCGAGCGGGTGCGCGTGCGCGGCGTGGGTCACGGAGAGCGGCATGGACGCGCAGAGCGCGTGCACGTCGAGCCCGCACACGCCGCAGTGGTAGGAGAAGCCGTCGCCCTGGCGACCGCAGGCGTCGCAGCGGAAGGTGCGCTCCGGGTAAGCAGGGGACGGGGAGGAGGGAGAGGGCATGGTTTGGGTCGAATGGGTGGTGGATTAGCTGAGGCATCTGGGAGCAGGTGATGTGGAGGAAGTACTTGCAGGCGGCGCATTGGTACGCCCAACCGGAGATGCGGACCTTGCAGCACGAACACGATTGTGGGGAGAGGAGGGTCGATGAGGATTGGTGTTGGAGGTTTGAGAGCTCAAGTGGGTGTGGGTGGCCGAAGTGGGTCATGTTGGGTTGATAGTTTAGCTTCCCCATCGATCTCTCTGTGTCTATGTGTGGTTCTCTCCAATGCAAGGATGGATGAGATTGGGCAATGGAGAGATTGAGCTGAATGTGACTTGTAGGGAACATATTTTCAGGGAGGAAGCAAAGTCAACTGAATAAAATGGTGTTGTTGGTGGGCCTGATTGGTTTTTGTGAGCTGGATGAGAATGTACAAGTCAACTTTATTATATTAGTTTTTTTGTTTGATATCTCAGCTTGAGAGATGAATTTGGTCTAAAGTTGAGCAGTGAAATTGATTTCGGTATCTGGTCAGTGAATTTCTGCTGTTATGTCTAATAGAAGTTATTCTTGTCGGGCCCATTTGGCTATAGGAATAGAGGGGGAATAAGCAGGAATAGACATGGAATAGGGCAAAAAAGCTTTTGGATGAAGGGAATAAGGGGGAATCTGTATGCCGGAGTAACCAAGAATTAAGGGGTATAGTAATCCTTCATTTCACATGGAATTAGCATATTCCAATAATAATTATAAGTGGATCCCACAGTTTTTTTTTTTTATTATTTCAAATCACTTGTCATCACCTCTTATACATCAATAAGGCCTACATGTCAAATCAACTTTTTACATTTTATTCACATCTTATTCTTCATCAACCAAACACTCCAACCTTTTATTATTAAGTCTCCCAATGAGAATAACTGAAAACACAACAAAACACAAAATCCCTTATTCTATTGATAAAGTCAACAATTCCTGGAATGAATATAAACCCCATAATAGCTCATGTCTCTATCCAAACAGACTCCAGTCATGTTTATAGGCAATGTTGCACTGCTAGTTGCACTTTTTTATTTTAAAATATTTGTAACACAGTTTGAGCTGTTGCAGCAGGGCTTTTAGCTCACTAGATTAAGGTTACTTATATGTGCATTTAAAGGAATCACAAGGGTAAGAAAGCATGGAAATCTAAGAAAGGATCTGTAATATTGATCAGTGGGCGCCCACAGACATGATATTGGTTACAGCTTCAGCTAGTACTGTCATTTCCACTGATGCCATTATTTATACCGCTCAATTTTGATATTCACTTTATAAAAGACATCAGACATTAACATCGAAAACTTGTTTCGGAGAAAAGTAATGTTGTAATAAAAATTTTAACCTTTGTTTTGAGGTCTTTTTTAATTGCAGAGCCCCCCAATGGCCCAATCACATTGATAGCATGTTCTAAGCTTTCCAATTCTATTTAAAAAAAAAAACTATTTGAGTTCGCTACAGATTAAGTAATTTATACTCAATATTCACACTCTTGCCTTGGCTGGTTCACACTACCTAGTTATCATGCAAGGAGCCGTCTCTGTTGGATTGCAATCTGTTTGTTTACATGGCAATCTGTTTCTGCTGTTATGTCTAATAGACGTGATTCCTGTCATGTTTATAGGCAATGTTTTTTTTTTTATTGGTAATCAGGATTTTGTATTGCTATATCTTTTGAAAATTTACAAATTCACAACTCATTACAAGAAGTTGAAAATTAGCTATCAAAAAGAAGGATTGGATGTTGCAGGTCAGCAAAAAGAAGCAGACACCCCTGTTCAGCTCCTTCATCCATTATAATGCCTAAAGCTTGGTAGAATTTGAGAGAATCCCATGGGCAAGACAGCAATGTTGAGTTGCATGTTTTTATTTTAATATTTGTTACACGGTTTGAGCTGATGCAACAGGGCATTTATCTCACTAGATTAAGATTACTTGCATGTACATTTAAAGGAAACACAAGGGTAAGAAAGCAAAGGATCTGTAATCTAGATCCAGCGTGAGACATGATATTGGTTACAGCTTCAGCTAGTACAATTAACTACATGAGCAGGATCTGGTAACGAGACTAATACAAGCCAAGACTTAACCATAGATCGGAGGACGGGAGGAGCTTGGTAGCTAAAATCAATCCTAGGTCCAAGATCTGAGACCAAACCCAAGATTCAAAACAGAGGAGCTTAGTAGCTTACCCATATCTCAGATTCGATCGATGATGAGATGTTAGTGTCCTCTGGTGGCCTTATAGTATGGTTTAAAGACGATAAAATATCGGATTAGAAGCACTTTTTTTGATGAAGCTTTTGATGATTTTTTTTGGTCTAATGACTCATTTGTTTGGTGACCTTGTTTCCTCTCTCTCAATTCCCCTTTCACACTGTTAATCTCGAAATTACAGTAGCTCTTCATAAGGACATCAGGTTCATTTATTGGATTTCATGGAATCAAGCACATTTAATATGGTATCTAATTAAAAATATGTAACCTAACTTTGACTAATTGAACATAATACATTATTTAGCTTCTCCATCATATACTGAAAAAGACAACACACTAGACCATTATATATTTTTTCTTTATTCATCATTTCACAGAGTTAAGTAACGATATAACTCGATCAACTACAATAGAAGATGATAACAGTAGCTTGACCATATCGATCAATTGAAGAAGCCAGTAAAGCTGACCCGAGTCCGAACCCTGACGATGATAAGCCCAAAACGGATGAAGCTAGATTCAAACCTGAGAATGGAGCACCGCCACCGAGCATCGTTTGCACCACCGATTGCCCCACTTGCTGCGCAAATCCGTCTACAAAACCCCTCCCAGCGTGCACCATCAAATTGTTGAGCGCATCAGGCCCCGCAACCTGAGGAACTTCTAAGCTCGGCCCGTTCATCAGATGACCCGCACTAGCAAACCCAGGGAACAAATAAGGATGCCCAGTTATTGTTGGAGACCTGAAAATAGTATTCACTTGTGATATCTGTTGAGGATTCATAACACCATGACATGGTGGAGGTGGTTGGGGGTGGTGGTGTTTGTGTCTTTGTGGCTTGAACGCGCAGCTTAAGTGGGTGTCGAACCCACAAGCATCGCAGCGATAGAGCCAGTGGTCCAACCCCAACTGCCTACAGACGTCACAAGTGAAGCCCTTCTCTTTGTAAGGGGAGGTGAAATTGAGCTTAAGCGGGTGGTGGTGAGCCTCACTGTGGAGGGAAACTGGCCTCATCGAGCACACGACGTGGAGGTCTAATTCACAGTTTTTGCAGTGGAAACAGAGACCCCTCCATGCCCGCCACATGCGTTGCATTGGAACTTCCCGTTGGGGTAGACCGGGTTGGCGTGGAGGGTGAGGATGTGATCGGGGTCCGCTAGGTGGCGGATCCTCTGGGGGATTCTCGCGCAGGAGTAGTGTAGGTGGAAGTTGCATGTGGTGCATGTGTAGGTTAGTCCGGAGACATTGTGGTTGCAGATGGCGCAGAGAGGTGCGTCGTTGTTGTCCGGTGTTTTTGGGTGTGATTGGTTTGTGAGCTCAGGGTGTGGGCATGGCTGAAGTGGTGCAGGTGCATGGTTTCTGGGTTGCCCATCTCTCTCTCTCTCTCTCTCTCTCTCTCTCTATTTCTATCTCTGTTTCAACCTCTGTTTATATATTTTACATGATGCCATTTTCTGCTACGTTTGGAGAGAGTGATGTTATGTCGTAATCTATTACGAAAATTCAGAATCCATTTAAGAATCATATGAAAGACAAAAGCCCCGGTTAAAGGCTAAGGCTAAAGAGGAGGGTCTGTTTTGGCGCATTCCCAGTTAAATACCTCTTCTAATCGGGATACCGTTCTTAGTTTCTGTTTTTTATCTTTTATTTTCATATTTTGTCTCACTTTTTCAGAGTTGTATTTCAAAATCAGAAATAAACAATATGTATCTTTTCTTCTTTTAAAAAAAATGATACAAAAGATAAAAGCCCCGTCCTCAGGGGAATAAAAAGTAAGGTGGAATGTAATATAAAGAAATCTTGCATTCTGACTTATTTGAGACAAAATTGTTTCTATTGCTTGGAGACATTGATGATATCTCCCTTTTTTAGGTTGCACCCAATGCTTTATTAGAATTTTTTTCTTCAAAAATTATGCTGCCGGCTTCTCTTCTAACTTATACAATATGATCTCGGTGAAGATGACAAGGGTTCATACATATGATTTTCATCGAAACGATTAGAATATTAAAAGATTAAATATTGTATTTCATATAATCGACTTTGATGAAGGGGCCACTTGGCGGTATGGTCTAGTGAGGATCTACCAAGAACATCATATGAGTATTGTAGTCCTCATTGCAGGTCTGCTTTTGTATGATATGACACGATATCAATCATTTCCATTAACAAATCCATGTCCTACCATGTTGAAATACAATAGCTCTTACAAGTCATGGAGAGACAATTCAAATGGAATGATCGGAGGAGTGTTGGAAAAAATATTTTATATTCATTTTGATCATCTTACAATGCTAGCAATTCTTCATCACAAGCTTCTCAAACAAGACATGAATTACAAAGTTCGTACTAATGGAAATTCTATCAATATATGTGTGGATGGATGACCATGTCCATCAAACATTTAAAACATTTAATCAATTATATTAAAAACAACATGGATGAAAATTACATAAATGTTCTTTGATAGATACGTGACATCTGTCCAAGCATATACCGATGAATATTCATAATGTTACATGTTGATATAGAAAATTTCTCCCCAGTTACGCACTTGGGTTCATTGCAGCGCATCCCAGATGCAGATCGAACTGACACCCAATGCAACGATAGAGCCACTGGTTCCAACCCGGCTTGCCGCACTCATCACAAACAAACGCGTGTTGTTCGTAAGGGGCCTCAAACGCAAGGCTGAGCGGATGTGCCGCGTGTGACGCGCACTTGAATGTGCAAGGCATCATAGTGCACAAGACATGGTGATCTGTGGAGCACGAGCCGCATCGGTAGGAGAAGCCGTTCCCAATCTTTCCGCAGGCCTTGCATTCGAAGGGGGACTCCGCGTGAGTCGGTTTCGGTAGGAGCGAAAGCTCGTGGTCGGGTCGGAGGGGTGTTTGATCGTGCGAGGCAGTGAAGAGCAGAGATGGTGGAGAGAGTACGTGCAACTGCGGCACGCGTAGAAAGGTCGGCTGGGGATAATGTTGAGTTCACAAGCAGAGCATGTGATTGGAGGGGAGGGGTTTGTTTGGGGGGTGTTGATGAGCTCTAGTGGGTGTGAATGGCTGAAGTGGTTGAGCCCTGCCATGCTCTCTGTTTCTCTCTCACACACACTATATATATTCAGATTCAGACATGCAAAAATACATGGACATGCAACTATGCAAGTTTTTTTATAGCTTGCAATCCTTTGATTTATGGTATGAATGTGTGTTTTCTCATTGATCACAAGAATTGATCACGACCATCCGTTGAATGGGGGTTGGGGGTGCTGGGGACTATTAAATATTGTGGAACTCAGTTTTGAGTATACCAAAGGAACAATGGGACAGAACGGCCCTTAAGAGAGACGAAAACATATATCTTGACATATTCATTTGTTGTTGATTGAGTAAAAAAAATCAAGACATCAACATGACGGACAAATTGATGTTGTTCTGATGCCAGTGGTTGTTTGAATACCGCGATAAGCCTCACAGAATGCTGAATTTTTTAATAGATACTTTAATAAAAAATACATAATTTTTTATTAGTAAATGTAATATTTTTACATTTTCGTAATTGAATATGTATTGATATTTTGATAATATATTGTGTTAAATGATTTTAGAAATTGTGTTAGGTGATGCAATGTAAAAGTGTCTAAGTGTTAAGCGACCAATTAAAATACAGTTTCAAATGGAATAATAACTCTACTTCAAACAACACAGAAACATAGACTCAATTGCCAACATTAAATAGGACATTGATACACTCACTCATTTCTACTATCATTTTTACAATGATAAAAATAAAATATCTAATAGAGTATATTCAGGTAATGAGTATGTCAATGTACATTCTATTAAAAAATGTATGTATTCAATTATTTGAATATATACTTTATTAGATACATATGAATTTTAAAAAATTTAAAACATGTTCAGATGACCGTGACTGAATAAATAACTAAGTATAACATTTTTCAAACTTCAACATTTTCCCTTGAGCCTAGGACAGGTTTTTGGCCTGGGTTGGGTCATCGGACATGCCTTTTTTAAAATAAACATTAAAAATTAATTGTAACAAAAATTCATAGACACCAATTAAAATCTTATTAGTTTTAACTCTTACAACAGAAGAATACGGGTCATGGGTGGGAACTGCAATTAAAATGAGTGCATGCCAAGCATGGGAATGAATGTTCACAATTATAAGATTATTAATTCCGCATTCTATTCTAGTCGTCTAGATTAATCACCCCTTACTCCACACCTTATATTTGGACTATTTGGATAGCCACAATTAAAGTTTTTTTTTTCCACGAAACATAACATGTAATCACTATTTTTTCAACGTTCTATATTCAAAACCAAACTATACACACACGCCCATCTATCCACCTGAAAAAATTCACGTTGTGTACGCAGTGTGGGTTCTTCAAGTGCAAAAATTCCTTTTAATTGGAATCTGAAAATCATCCCAAGTGATCTCAATTAGATGAGATGAAACTGAATTTTTTTTTATTTTTTATAAAACAATAGACCTTATGTCTCACATTTGAATTCTCCCGAAATTACTTGATTGCATCCTTGATTTTTCTAAACTAATGTTGAGGCGCATTCGGCATCACAAAATAAAAGGAAAGAAAGAAAGAAAGAAAGAAGCTGGTTATAGAGTTGACATAATTAGAGGTCAGAGGGTACCAATCACATGCAAAGATGCTGCTCAATCAACAAGCAATCTCCTCTAAATTAAATCAATAACTCTGACTCAGTCCTCCCATTGAAAACCAATCTATATAGCCCCCCAAACCACACAGAACTAAAAATCAGCAATCCTGTGTGCCAATAAGGGCGGGCTTGGTTCTGGGGCCCGGGCCCGGCTTGCAGGCCCGCCTGAACTGGGCCGGTTCGGCTGGCCCACGGGCCCGGTTCACAGACCCATGGGGAGACAATCCAATAAATAAATAACATGTAATTTTTATTTGAGTTATAATTGAATTATACAAATTATTGACATTTATGTAAGTGTCAGTTTAGTTAGTTATATGGTTATTCATTTTTTTAAGGAATTAATTCATTTAATATTTTTATTTTGAAAATTCAATAGATATAAATATTTTTTTTAACATTATACTTTAAATTTTATGTTATTTTAACATTATATACAAATGAACAGCTTAAAAAAAATATGCTTAGAATTTGAGCTCGTAGGCCCGCCCGTGGACTCGAACCCAGTCCTGGCCCGTGTGGCCCGTGGGTCTGGTTCCTGTTTCAACAGGCCGGGCCGGGCCGCTTCCGACCCCTACATGATGGTGATCATGGATCCAATGATAACGATGAAACCATCGATTATGATTTGGTGAATTCACTAGCTCATAGGCTCCAATTGCTGGGGGTCCAGCGGAAGATGGCGTATGAACAAGCTCGGATGATGATCGATGCGAGCAATGCTATAAAGAATTTGATTTACAATCTCTACTTGTGTTTGTTTGCATTCCTGCTAGTTGTATGTTTTGCTTTTACATTCATCTATCATATAGTCAGTGAAAAATCACTTCAGTGCATTGAAGGTGTGTTTTAAATCAAGATTTGTTGTTTGATGTTTCTGTACTTTAATTTGTGTTTTTTAGTTGGTCTTACTTTATTGTGTTTGTCAATTGTTACTGGTTTTTGTCAGTTCGAAATAAACAGATTTCACTTTTTTGGATTCTATCTCAATTTCACCACTTCCCTCCCAAGAAATGATACTCTCTCCTAACAATGATGAGATGTACGACATGTACGGGATCGGGTTAGGTCCAATAGGCGTTGGACAATTTGATTGTCCAACGTGTTCGTGATCGTCTGATCTTCTCCATTTATTGTGATTAAAATATTTTGTAAGATTTCAAAACTAAACTTAGAATGCAATTAAATTTTAAAACCTTCCATTTTAAGATTAAATTAATTTGTGTATATAAAAATTATAAGATCGGACGATGACGAACGCGTTGGACAATTTGACGCGTTAGACAATCAAATTGTCCAACGCTTGTTGGACCTAACCCAATCCCCATGTACGTAGAGCATTTCTAGTTCACATACATCTTTCCTTAATTGTTACAATACTTTTTTAAAAAAAATTAGGCATTGTCATTAATTATTATTTTTTGTTTTTTTAAGAAAGATAGTGCATTATATTGATAACTTGTCATCAAAGTTACAAGGGCCGTTAGGTCATGGGTTTCAACGAAAAATAGAATTTGAGAAAGGGACTCAAGAGTTTTGTGTCACTCCCAAATCCAATTTCCTACCACCCATAGTCTCAAACTTAAAAGGAAAGAAAAGTTATAAGCATTTTGGAAAAGAAAGCGAGTAAAAGGAGACTCGCAGAGTCTCGCGGAGTGGGTGTGCATCACGACATAACTACTAAATTCGCCTCGTCGGTCCAGACACTGTTGGCTCCAGCGAGCGTCACGCCCCATTCTCGAGGAGTGCTGTCACGGACTCCCATACATTTTCTATGTAGAATCTCTGTCCTCTAAAGATCACTCCGTTTCTTTCTAACCATGTCGCCCAAATCATCGCCCAGATGATATGCTGCGCCACCCTTGCATGAGCCCGACTAGCACCCAGGCTGGGGCATTGTCATTAATTGTTACAATGTTGAGTTTTATTAAACACGTAAATGGATCACAATTATCAACATTTTATTAGAAAAATATCAGATAGCGAGAGTTATAACTAGTTCGGTGACTCAAGCTATATCAATAATAGAAATGACATACATATATCTTTATTATTAGTCTATACCAAACTAGGTCATTAAATTAATCAAATTTTAAATAATTAGAAATGGAGTGATGTATAAACAAAGTGTTAAAACTTTCTTGACTGGTCAGATACATATGACCTTTCGAGATGTCAACTTTTTATTTTGATTAATTAAATAGCCACAATTACTTTGCCATGTCAACTATCCATATTTTTTCATTAATACCTGATAGCATGAGCTAAAAATTCTCAACTTTTCCATTTCAAAAGTCAAAACCAAACCATTTATCTACCTGAACACAGATCAAGCTGTGTTAGGGGAGTATGTTTAACAGACAAGATAGTCTTCGGCATTTTTTTAAAATGTTTTTTATTTTTAAGTCCATATAAGCTATGCGATTTAATGATCAATCTCCCGCTTCTTTATATTTCGATTTAAGTTCTCATATTTAAAATTTATGTTCCTTTTAGTCTCTTTCAAATACTAAAAAGAAAACCATATAATATAGAGATGGGTCCCTCCCATTAACTAATAAGAAATATACCATTTAAATCCAGAGACTTAGAAAAGTGAGAGATCAATAACTAAATCATATAGTTTACATTAACTAAAAAATAAAAAATCATTTTTCAAAGAAAAAAAAAAGAAATCCACAAAGATAACGTTTGTTATTTTGTTAAGGAAATTCAGAGATCAGAATTAATTGATTTTTCAAAAACAAAATATCATGCCAGTGATTCAATCCAGATTACACCATTACAAAGCAAGAATGGTGAAAGAAACCGATTATCATTCTTTGTATGGTGAAAAGGACCTCTCTTTTTTTTGGGAATTGATGAGAAATTTATGAGATTATGATATCACATCAAATCCTCCGCAGCCCTTTAGCCCCTCTTTTGATTTGAAACCTACCAAATCCAGTGACATAATCTTGAATTGAAAACAATAGATCTTGTGTGCAATTTTATCAGGATTATTCATCAAAAAATTTTAAAAAATATATATATACTTATTAAAATATATGCTGATATAAAAAATAATACATATATCGATATGTGTTAATATATATTTAAAAAAAAATTAATTTTTTTTTATATGCTACATTATTACAATATATACACAACTGAAAGATCATTTGTAGAATACTGACGGTCAAACAGGTTGAATATATACGACATCAAAGCTTAGCCAAACTTACAATACGGATCGAGCCATATTAATTTATTTTTTTTGGGGTAAAAGAGCCACATTGAAGTTGAATATTACATAACATCTTCAACTTGTTCTTCCGTTACGTTCTTAATTAATCTCTCCCTATATATATACACGTATATGTATTTGTTACACCATTAATGTGAAAGAAAGCCCCATAGAATCAGACAGGGAGACATCATCAGAGATGGAGATCCAGCACCCCAGCCACCCCCACCCACTGCGCATGGCCGGCACGAATCCCGATGAACCCGAGATCCCCTGTTCCGGGTGCGAGTCCCCCGTCTCGGGATTCGCGTTCCGCTGCGCGCGCTGCGACTGTGAGTTCGTCCTCCACTGGGAGTGCGCGCTCTTCCCGCGGGAGGTCCGTCACTCCGCCCACGGCGAGCACTCCCTCACCCTGACTTACAAGCCCCCCTACGCGAGCGGCTCGTTCGCATGCGACGCGTGCGGCGGGACCGGCTCCGCCTTTGCCCTGCACTGCTCGCGCTGCGATTTCGACCTCCACATCCGGTGCGCGTACCTCGCGCCCGCCGTGGTCCACCAAAGCCACCCGCACGAGCTCGCGCTCACGTACTCCCCACCATTGTACGACGACAAGGAGTTGCGGTACGCGTGTGACTTGTGCGGGATGGACATTGACCAGAAACACTGGGTCTACCGATGCGCAAGCTGCGGATTCGATGCGCATATGGGCTGTATCACAGAAGAGGGTCCCCCAGCTGTTGAAGATTGTCCAGACGATGATTCTGTGGATTCACTGGCTTATAGACTCCAGTTGTTGGAGTTCCGGCAGAAGATGGCGTATGAACAAGCGAAAGCGATGGTCAACTGTCATAATTCTATGAAGGATTTGATTGGCTGATAATATGGTCTAGACACCATAACTTTTGGGGAAGGCCGTGTTCCGAGGCGTTAGATGACTCTTCCACCTGAGAATGTCCTAACACGTCGTGTTGTTTTTGCTTTGTTTTTTAGGTTTTTTTTTATTTACATTCCTCTCTCTTTTTTTTCTCTTTCAGAATTTGTAATTTGATCTTCAACAATAAATGGGTAGCAAATATTTGTCTATCCTAAAAAAAAATTTATTTACCGAATTCTTACCTTTATGTTTGTATTTTTTAACTGGTTTGTTGTAATTCATTAAGTGAAATTCACTACATTGAAGGTGGGTTTTATTATTTTATATCAAAATTTGTTCTTTGATTTTTCTACTTAATATCTCATGGATTTACCTGGGTCGGGTTGTGTCCCCAAAAGAAAAGGCGGATTTGTATCTTCGAAACCCATGAGAAGGGCATTAAACGATGCATGGAAGGTGGTTTTATATGAAGGTTCGGGTTTAACATTGAAGACACTATATAATTCAAACTCTTTAAAAATCGTAACAAATTAAGGAATGGTTTTTCATAAATAAAAATGACAGATTTTAAATATAAATATTTTTTTGGATGTGTCATATTTTCTCAAATGATTTAGATCCAATCTCAAAAATAAAATTTAATTAAATCTCACCCACTTCTTCTGGTTGAACTTGTTATATATTGTGGAGCATCATGATGTGCGGAAAGGATTGTTGGCACTACGCAGGGGCAGACGGGGGTTGAGCTCCCCGCAGAGCTCATGGGGATCGAGTTGCTCGGTCAGCTCGCGGGGTCTGGGAGCAGCGCCCTGAGAAATTTTTTTTTTTGGTGTATTCGGTGTATTGACTTTTTGGCCCTTAATGAGATGTCAGTATAAAAAGGCATCTCATATTTCTTCATTAGGTTATAGAGTTTTTATATTCGGTGTGACCATTGTAAAAACTTTTCCTTGATAGTGGATTGATCTCTGGTGTGCTCCGTGGACGTAGACAAGCTTTGCGGAACCACGTAAATTTTGTGTCTTTGATTTTGATTTGTTTGTTTTTCCTTTGATTGATTGCATCCCAAAATCCGAAAAACCCTAACAGAACTCAATTAAAACAAATCCCAATCCCAGTCCCAATCTAACCCAAGTTGAATACATATTTGTTCAGGTTAAATCCAAACGGTAAAACCTTAATCGGCCCTAATATCTAACTAGAAAATGACCGCCCACAGTGTATCAGTTGGAAGTGATCAAAGTCAACACCTCGCCAAATTTGGAAGTCATCGTCGTTGCTTCTGGGTTAACACCAACAGACAAACAGACAAACAACGTGCTATCACATTACTTCCCATACATGATATCATCGTCGTTGGACTTCTGGGTTAACACCAACAGACAAACAGACAAACAACGTGCTATCACATTACTTCCCATACATGATACGTATCAGGTCAAAGTCATGCAATAACCAATCGATAAGCATCTCCTCCCCCCTCTATTATTCCGCCATTCATTTTATCATGCCTTGACTTTGCTCATCTCTTCATATACCTTCTTAAAAAATTCCAAACCTCCAATCTACATTACAACCTACTCTCAGCCACCAAAGCTTAGACACAAGGAGAGATGGGCAGAGTGAACCAACCACCGCCACCACAACAACAACAACCACCACCACAACAACAACAAGAACCAACAGTTCTCAATCACTTCAGCCACTCCCACCCCATGCAACTCATCAACCCCCCGCCACCAGGCGCAACCCAAATCTTGTGCAACGCATGCAAGTTCCCCTGTGAAGGCGGCCCGGCCTACCGTTGCGCGCCCTGCGACTACACCCTCGACAAACCCTGCGCGTCCTTCGCGCGCGTCATCCGCCACCCGGCCCACCCTGACCACCCCCTCACCCTCTCCATTGAACCCACCGCCTATTCTTCCTTCCTCTGCGACGGATGCCACCGCCAAGGCCTCGGCTCCTCCTACTACTGCTCCCTCTGTGACTACGTCCTCCACCCAAACTGCGCCTCCCTCCCCCGCGTCTCGAGCCACCCCTCCCACCCTCACGCGCTCACCCTCACCTTCATCTCCCCCTACGGCGTCATGCCCTTCACGTGTGACTTATGCCGTCAGATTGGCATCGGCGGGTCGGTCATGTGGCTGTACAGGTGCGCGCAATGCGGCTTCGACGCGCACGTGGGTTGCGCGGTCTCTGATGTGCAAGCGCCCGCGCAACAACAACAACAACCACCACCACCACCACAACCACCACAACAACCACAACAACAAGAACCAACAGTTCTCAATCACTTCAGCCACTCCCACCCCATGCAACTCGTCAACCCCCCACCACCAGGCGCAACCCAAATCCTGTGCAACGCCTGCAAGTTCCCCTGTGAAGGTGGCCCGGCCTACCGTTGCTCCCCCTGCGACTACACCCTCGACAAACCCTGCGCGTCCTACGCGCGCGTCATCCGCCACCCGGCCCACCCCGACCACCCCCTCACCCTCTCCATCGAACCCACCGCCTACTCTTCCTTCCTCTGCGACGGATGCCACCGCCAAGGCCTCGGCTCCTCCTATTACTGCTCCCTCTGCAACTACGTCCTCCACCCAAACTGCGCCTCCCTCCCCCGCACCTCGCGCCACCCCTCGCACCCGCACGCGCTCACCCTCACCTTCGTCTCCCCCTACGGCGTCATGCCCTTCACGTGCGACGTATGCCGTCAGATTGGCATCGGCGGGTCGGTCATGTGGCTGTACCGGTGCGCGCCGTGCGGCTTCGACGTGCACCTGGGTTGCGCGGTCGTCTCGGATGTGCAGGCGCCCGCGCAACAAGCGGCGCCGAGTCAAGTGACGTTGATGCAGCAAGCGATGCAAAGCCAGGCGCAGAATCACGTGATGTTGATGCAAATGTTGCAGCGGATGCAGAGGGCGTCGGCGTCGGCGTCCGCGCGGCCAGTGATGATGAATCCTTTTCAGGTTCAGTCGTCTTTGACGAGGCCTTCCTCGATGCCTCCTCTTCGCCAAAATAATGGAATGAGTGAGCTTCTGCATAGCTTGAGTGGTTTGTCATTGAATAACAACAATGGAAACAGTGGTTTTGGTGGTGGTGGTGGTGGGGATGTGAGTGAACTTCAAGGACAGGACCAAGATTTATTCGATGGAACAGGTGGTCAGGGATTTGGGATTCCGGGATCGTCTATGGATTCACTGAATAATGGTCAGATGAATCTTGGGGACCTGATGAATGGGGGGGTTGATTTGAGTGGGATTTCGGGTGGTGGTTCGTTTGATTTTTCTGATATATTAGGGAACCTCAACTTTTGAGGCTTCCATAGATGTGGAGAAAAGTCTGCTTGAATTTTTTTTGCAAAATTGTAGAGATCTATAAGAGAGAGGTTGAGAGGGTTCAAAGAAGAGTAACTCAATAAGAGTTTGTAAGATATTTTTGTATCTCAACTATTATAGTGGATTATCTGTTTTTCGTCCCGTGTATGTAGGCCTAGACAGAACCTCATTATTTTTGTGTTTTTCGTGTTATTGTGTTCTGTTCTTCTATTTAATCTTGTATTTTATTGATGGTTTTCACGTATCCGTTTCCCAACACGGGGTTGCTTTGAGAAAGAAAAGACGTGACATGGAGAGAGAGAGAGAGAGAGGTTTTTGCAATCCAATTATTTGATAATAGTGAATGATTTATACTTTCCTCCATAACAATTTTCACGTAATATGTGTTCTTTTTTGTGTATTTGTTTTTCTCATTTTGTTAAGCTAGATCAAACTCCAAAAATGTCACTAAATTTACATGAATGGGGCTATGCATTCTAAAAACAATTTTTTAAATAAAAGTTATTCTTGCCCCCGTTTGTTTTGAGTATAAGCCCCTGAATAACACCGGATAATCCCATATAAGAATTTTGATGTGTTTGTTTGCCCCGGATAACCCCTGATAAAGTATGTTATAATAAACTGGTATAAAGTGGTATATAGATTCTAATCAACCCCTGTAATTAAAGTTATCTTAGGTTATTCCACTCCAAGAATATTATGTGGGCCTACTGTCAAATCAACTGTCATCACCTCTTATAAATCACATGTTAAATCAACGATTATTATTTTTTTACCTTTTTAAATCTTTATTCATACTTTATTAACATTTTATTCAAACAACAAAATATTTATTCTTACGTTTACTAACGAAAATAATTCAAAACACAATCGAACAGAAAATTATTTTATCTTTATTTATACTCACTTATGCTTCAATAAATGTATACTCTGTCATAAATCGTATCCCCGTACCAAACGGAGGCTTAGAACTTTTACTTAAAATCTATTCTGAATCAGTTTTTTCATATTTTTGAAACTCCAATAATAAAAATTAAAACGAAAAGTTAAAATTTAAAAACGCTTTGAATATCTATATAAAAATTGATTTCACAGAAGCAAACATGTTTAACAATTGATTTCATAAAAGTTAGTGTTCTTGAGTGCACTCCATTGATGGTTGACATTAATACATGATTAAAATATTTGAGTAAAAAAATTACATGATTAATATATGCATAAACACACTATTTGAGATGGCATCATTTGAAGGGGCTGAAGTTTGACAAACACCAGTTATTCTTTATTGGTTAGGCATGCGGTGTTTCCTTGTCTAATTTTAAATTTCTCGTGAAGTAGAGTCTGAAGTGGGGTATGATCAAATTCCATGATTTGAAGTTTGACTCATGCATGAACTGCTAAAGTGACGAATCATTCACTCACTCGTTTTTTTCTCTCTTTTCCTATGCTTGACTTTGTTCACCTCACCTACACATGCAACATCCAGTGGAGACCTCCAAAATCCTAAAAGTAATGTAAGGGCTCCATTTTTTTGACTTTATAGCGCTTCTTCTTTTCTCTCTTTTTTTTGTAGGTTTCAGGTCGGCTAATGCGTGTGGGGACAATTTGAAATTGGAAATGTCATTGTATTTGTAGTGGAGCTGAAGAAAGATGTGAAATTTCCATTCTTCAATGTCTCTTGTATTTTACCAAAAAAAAATTGTTTCTCTTGTATGAACTACTAAACGCATACTTATCATATATATGACTAGATAAATCTTTGAAGGACTATACCATACAATTGTGTTGGGCGCTAATATACATACACTCAGTCATTAATTACATAAATCTTTGAAGGAGTATATAAAAGAACATCTTCAATCTTATATCCAAACTTTTACCACTCAAACTTAAATTTGAGTCAAAATCACCCAAAACTCTCTCTAACCATTTACTCATACATACACTAAATTAAGTTTTTACTCAAATCTTTACCTAAATAAAGTAAGACTCAAATCTTTACCGAAATTTTTAACATCTCTTTATTTTCCTTTATCTTCACATTTTTTCCATTCAACTCCACCTTTAATTTAATTATATTAGATGTTTTCCCACCCTCCAAAATTTTCACAATGAAATCCAAAAAAACAATTTTTTTTTTCTTAACTCATTATCTTTGTTTTTTAACTTCTTATTTTTGCTTGAGTAAAAAAAATATTACTTTTACCTTTTAAAAAAAATTGGATGATAATAATTTTTAAATTTAAATATTTTGAAGGAAAGAAAAATTGAGTAGTAAAAATGTTTGGGGAAAAGACTTTGAAAATGTTTATAGGAAATAATTAGAAGAAGATGTGAAAATTTTAAAAGATTTGAATAAAACACAAAGTGATGATTAGAGATACATCATATCAAATCAAACTTTGACTCAAATTTTAAGTGAAATTTGGGTATAGATTTGAGTAAGGGTTGAAGATGGCCTAACTTATGTAATGTTTTTTTGAACACTACTATAAATGCACTCAGTTATTACACGGTCATTCCTCCCATCATAATTCCATATATAACATTTATATACTATCTTAAGAAAAAAAATAAAAAAAAAGTATGCATTCAATTCATTCGAATATTTTATTTTTATGTGAAAATATATAATTTATTAGAAAATTATATACAAAAAAAATCCAAAACGTTGTTCGTTCTATAGAAGTGACAACATGAAATTAAGATTGAGGTGGTGTTTGGTTCACCGGTTATTCAGTACTTATAATGCTTAAGGCGGTTATTCAGTACTTATTTGACGCTTGTTTTGTTTGGTTGATACCCCAATGAACGCTTAAAAAAACTCTCGTTCAGTCCAAAATACTCTGAAATTTTCATCTTTCTACCGGTCACTTTATTATTCCGCACTCGTCAATCGCGAATTCACCGCCTAATAAAAAGACCAAAATGCCCCTGCTAATATCCCATATTCACGAAGGTATAAAAACCCTCTTTCGACCGTCTCTCTCCTCACCCCTAAACACTTTGCACCGCTGTCGATAAACATTGAAACCCTAGATGTATCTTCTCCAAACAATATCACCAAAAAACCATGTTCGAGAGTTACAAATCCTCTGCGGATTGTCTCCTTCACCGTCTCTCCGTCACGAGACCCGGCCCCCATCACCGTCACGAGACCCATCCCCTATCACCGTCTCCTCTTCATCTTCTCTCCTTCATCGTCTCACCATCGCAAGACCCGGCACCCATCGCCGTCGCGAGACCCGTCCCCGATCACCATCTCCTCTTCATCGTCTCCGTCGTGAGACCCGGCTCCCATCACTGTCTCCTCTTCGGATCTCCTCTGCAGCCAACGACCGAGGTGACCCCCAAATCCTTGGGAAGATTGGTGGGTGATTTCGTGTGTGGAAAGCTGTCCGTGAATATTGAATAGTCTCCTTCCCATCCATTCATTCATCAATGCTATTTGTGTTTTAAATGCTCAATACAGCTCTATTGAATATTGAATAGTCCCCTTCGCATTCATTCATTCATCATAATTATGGATTAATCTAGGCTTCTATGTGACATTTTATTGTTCACTCTCTAAAATGGGACATTTATTTCATGAAGCAAATCCATATTTTTTGAATAGTTTAAAATTAAGCACGTTTTTAAATATTCAACCAAACATTAAAATAACATTCAGCACTTATAAAATGGACTGAAATACCCTTCTAATAAGCACATATGTTAAGTGATCAACCAAACACACTTATCTAAATAATTGCATAATATTTTCCGCTGAACCAAACATTTTTTTTTTATACTTCTTAAAAATTATCAGCATAACCTCTTTCTGCACTTATTAATCAGTACTTAAAATCTGCATCCTGCAGCGCCAAACGCCCCGTGAGTGTATTATTTTCCTTTCTTTCCTTTCTCTATCTTTGATTATTCATAGTGCCTGCTTGGCTATGACACAGTGGGTAAAACTTGTTGGCATGTGATGGTCTAGCCCATCAGATCAGCTCTGGACTTTTAGTACTGGGTGCAAGAAAATGGCAAAAAAATGTTAGACTGAGTCACATTTACTAATCAAAACTTAGATCTTACATGTTTTCACTTTTTTTAAATAGTAAACATTATCTAATGAGATATATGTTTTGATAAAAAGTGTATATCGTTTCATTTTAAGTAAAATAAACCCATTTTTAATAAGTGTAAAAAAATATTTAATGTTGTATATACAAATTTAACGAGGTATATGTTTCATTGGATTTCTAACGTGGTATATAAGACTGTGTTTTAGGCTGAGAAAAAAATCGAGTGTAATAGCACTCAAATGATATGTTCAGCATCTTGTGCAGCCTTAATTACAGTCCACACTGATTTTTCCTTTTTATTTTAAAAAAAATTACACACACTTACACTAAAATACATATTGTTATATGAAATAAAATATAAACTCATATACAATAATAATTTCTCTTTGAAAAAATTAATTTTATTTTTATTCCATATACAGATATACTATGATAAAATCTCATACATTATAATAGCTCAGTATAGACTACGATATCATAGTGTATGTGACTACAAAACAGACTGAGTATTTCACGGCTCCTATTAGATACAATCGCTTCTCTTATTTTTTTTCACCATCTCAATATATTTTGAATTCTTTTTTAAAATAATATACATGTTTAATGTAGTACATATGCTAACAAAAAAGTAAATTATAAATTTGAATAAATCAAATGCATACAATTTTGCATTTTTGTAACCTAATATGTATGAAGGATAAGTGAGTGGAGGCTACAAATTCTAAGTGCCATTGGGCTTACTTTATATGATTCAGAATTTCAGATTATTTAGATTCATAATTTTATATTAAACTAAACTTTCACACTCACGAAGAGTAGGTTATCTATGATTGCCATATGAACAAAATAAATGTGATATTTAATAAAAGGCTCTAAATCGCGATATTCTCACTTGTCATTCCTTTCTTCACTCTCTAATTTACATAGCACTAACTTTATAGTTCATTCATTCAAAATAAAATTTTACGAATATGTTTATTTAGAAATTCTAAAATTAATTTTTTTATGCTAGAACTCC
Source organism: Acorus calamus (assembly GCA_030737845.1). NCBI lineage: Eukaryota > Viridiplantae > Streptophyta > Magnoliopsida > Acorales > Acoraceae > Acorus > Acorus calamus. The sequence continues at coordinate 33,143,051 of CM060868.1, read as the reverse complement.
CTGTAATTTGCGAGTATTACTCTTGTAAAAGGCTTTTTTATAAAAAAACAAAAGGCCTAAAGCTGACCTTACTATGAAACCTACTCTAAAAAATTTGGTACATGTACTCTTTCCCTTGTTGGCGAGGTGGAAGAGGTGCACCGTCTTAGACAGATGATCAGAATTCAATCCCAGTCCAACCCTTTTCTGGGAAGTATTTATGTTGGGTCAAGACCAAATTATGTTGTATTTTCTTCTTGCGGGTCTTTTTTTTTAAAAAAGACACTTAGGGTTAAACACTACTTTTATTGGTTCCCAAAGCCTCTGGCCTGATGGATAAGGACATCCTTCTCTTTCGGGGATGTGCAGGTTCTAACCCTTCTATAAGCAGGAGGTAGTGGTGCAATAGGCTTTAGCCCCTGGTCTTGGATCATGTTGGATCAGTTCAAATCCACTTTGGATAAAAAGCGTTGTTAAAGAAAAAAAAAGTACTTTTGTTGAGCAGTTATGATTTAATCAAAAAAATTACTTAAATAAAATTAATCTAATTAATTAATAAATTTGAAAATAATAAAGGTTTAACCATTAATCGATTATAGATATACTCATGGAGTCATGGTTACATGTACTATGCGCACACAATAAATAATTAAATACACAACATATAGTATACAATAAATGCAGTATATACATTGTTTGAGAAGCGTGTACGCAAACCCCTTCCATGTATATAATATTGAGGTAGAACTGGGGACATAGACTTGCATAGTTAAACTCAATCGGAGGAAGAGATAATATAAGAAAACCAATCTTCAAAACAGGTTGCAATCATAGACGTAATTCAAAACAGGTGACACAATATAAGAACATAACTTATGTTTCTTCAATATCTGAAGTAAATCTACTACATTGATTTTTTGGTTCCCAAGTTTATTTAAATACTTTCATATATAATTAAACTGAACTACTTTCCAAGAAGTTGTGTTGAATCAACTTAAACCAAACAGATAAATATTGCATCTGCAGAACATTGGTTAGAGCAATAACCATTTGAGTATCTCAACAAAAAAATGTTACACAGCCTATCGTCATATGATGTGCTTCTTTTGATCCTTACATTTCTCTGTCTCCTCACCGAAACCACAACCCTCCAATTTAGCTACCCAACTTTTGAATCCAGTAACTCTGGCGATTTCAATTACGCGGCCGGGTCGAACCTCGATGGAGGCACCCTCCAAATCACGCCGGACGCCACCACCTTCAACATCACGAACCGGTCCGGTCGCGTCACTTACAAGGAGACTTTTAGTCTATGGAAGAAGAAAGGATCGGTCGTCGCCTCCTTCAACACCACCTTCGTCTTGGACATCTATCCTTTCACGAGGCCCGGAGGCGAAGGCCTCGCTTTCATACTGGCCAACGATCGAGCGCTCCCGGACTACAGTAGCGGTCCGTGGCTTGGGATCGTTAACCAATTGGAAAACGGTATGTTAAAAGAGACATTATATATGTGAGGGTAGTTTATTATTTGGGAAAAATCGGTATAACTCCCTGTAAACTTGTTGAAATCGGTTTAGGTCCCTGTAAAATCACAAAATCGATATAGGTCCCTATATTTTGCCCGAGTTAACTATTTTAGTCCCCGAGTTAAAAGTTTTTTTTAAAAAAAAGGTATATGCTGTGAATATTCCGTCCGGGTAACGGAATCCGTGAAACAAGTATTCGAAAAAGTCCCTACAAAAGTGAATAAATCGATATAGGTCCTTTTCTATGCCTAAAATGCCCTTGAGCCAAATGAAATTTCAAAATTACCTTCATATTGCAATAAGTCCCTGAAATCTGTATAAAATTGGATTTAGTCCTCCAAAACATTTAGAAAATCATATTTAGTCCTTTTTTAAGACAAAAATACCCCTCATTTTTCAGTGTTTTCATCCCTCTTGGAAGCTTATCAATGGTAAAAAAAAAACGGTTGGATTCATTTCATCTGTAAAGCCAAATGTGCATTCGGGCCTTCCTATGGATATATTAACAACAGCTTATCTAAACACCATATATAAACTTAGAATTCTGATATATTAAACACCATATATTGCAATAAGTCCCTAAAATTTGTATAAAATTAATACATTAAACACCATATAAAAACTTGGTTTGATATATAACTGTCATATCTGATACATTAAACAACATATATAAACTTAGTATGATACATGAACTGAGTGAGAGAGATATGAGGGGTGTTTTAATAAATTTATTTGTTTGGTTAATATTAACCACATGTGAGTTAATAGGGGTTACGGCAGGAATTAAATCAACAATTTATTAAACTTTGTAGGGACTTATTGTGATTTTTGAACTTTGCAGGGACTTTTTGTGATTTTATCAAGAATACAGGGACTTAAGGAGATTTTTCCATAATATATTCAAAAAGATACGGGGGTTTTATCGTCATTTTACAGGTATGGTTAAAGTTAACCAAGCCCTGGGTTTGTCAATGTAACGGTAGGGACTTAATCGGCATTTTTTTAATAATACAGGGATCTGTGAAGATTTTGTGATTTTACAAGGACCTAAATCGATTTTGACAAGTTTACAGGGAGTTGTATCGATTTTTCCCTTATTATTTTCTTGTTAATCTATGATTTTTTTAGGTTTCTAGTTTTTTTTCTTCTTTTACTTATATAGGGTTTCCGTTTAATATTTTCCTTATTTGAGATTTTATATTTTATATATCTATAAATTTATGTAGGATAGATTGCCCCCAAAATCAATTTCTCCAAATGTTCTAGTAATTTTGTTACTTTTATTGGATATTGGATGGGGTTGACCCTAATATCCTGTCCACATTGAAAAGAGAGAGGAGAGAAACGAGTGACCTGAAGCAGTTACGAAATCACTCTAACAGTAGAGAGACTTTAAATCTCTCTTTGCGTCTCTTCTAAAAGACAATGAAAAATAATTAACTCTCTTTCTCTCAATCTTAATTCAATCTCTCTAAGACCACCATCTGGGTCTTTGAACTTGAAGGGTGATAACAGATAAGACTCTTATAGTCGTATCTTTATTGACGAAGAAGTTGATCGAGAAGCTTGTAATCCAAGGAAAAATATTATGTGATTGATCTGTGAATGACTCAAAGAGGTATTCCGCATAAATTCTATCTGTGATGATAAGTTAACACTTTTGTTAAATTTTATCATTTATGATCCTAACAATTCATTATTTAGTGTTAAAATTTAAATTTTTAGGATCTTTTTGAATTTTTAAGATTTATTTCCGCTTTTCATGAATTTTTAGGATCATTTTGCAGTTTTAGGTTTTTAATTAAGATTATGGTAACTAGTCATACAAATAGACGTGTCACCACAATTATATAACCATATTTAGAATTTAAAAAAATTTCGGTGGACTAAGGATTTTATAAGAAAAAAAAGTAATTTTCTTTCTCATTTGCGTCTGTCACTTATTAGATAATTTATTAGATAATTTGATTGTCCAACATGTTTGTGATCGTCTCATCTTATCACTTTGATATACACAATTTATTTTAATAATATAAAAGAATGTGTTAGAATTTAATTGAATGTTAATTTTAAATTTGAAATCTGATAAAATATAAAAGCCATATCTAAAGTGAGAAATTTCGATAGTCACGAGTTTGAATAATCAAATTATTTCATAATTAACAGGTACATCGGTTGCTCCGATAGTAGCAGTAGAATTCGATACCCGGAAGAGCTTCCCGGATGACCTCGATGACAACCACATCGGGGTGGACATCAACAGCGTCTACTCCATCCATCAAGTCCCCCTGGGACTCCGCGGTGTCAACCTGTCGAGCGATCCGCCAATCCTCGCTAGCATTGGATACGATGGAGTATCGAAGGTCTTGACCGTCGATGTCTCCACGATCCATCATAACACGACGATTGATCGCTCGACTCCTTTAATTTCATTGCCAATAGATCTTTCTCAGCTCCTCGCGAAGGACGTCCACATCGGATTTTCAGCCTCCACGAGTGAATTCACCGAACTGAATTGCATATTATCATGGAATTTCACCAGCCAGGACACAGTAGAGGAAGCTAAAACACAATTTCCCGTCGTTTCATATGTCGTCCCTTCAGTCGTCTTGTTCATTATTATTCCTCAAGTGTTATGCATCGGTTATTGGATAAAGAGACTCAACAAGAACAAGAGAAGCCTTGATTTGGAGTTGACGCTCGCCGACTCCGCCAGAGGCCCTCACAAGTTCAAATTCAAGGACCTAAAGTCCGCGACATCGAACTTCAGCCCGAAAAACAAGCTCGGCCAAGGCGGGTTCGGGACCGTCTACAAAGGGTACCTGAAACAGATCGATAGAGAAGTTGCCGTCAAGCGGGTGTCGAAGGACTCACGCCAAGGCGAGCAGGAGTTCGTCGCGGAGGTGAAGACGATTGGCCGCCTCTCCCACAGGAACCTGGTGAGGCTGATCGGGTGGTGCTTCGACAAGATGGAACTGTTGTTGGTGTATGAGTTCTTCCCCAAAGGAAGCCTAGACAAGCTCATATTCAATGCAGAGCCTAACATACTTAGCTGGGAGAGAAGGCTCCACATAATTCATGGTGTGGCCTCTGCTTTGGAGTACATCCATGACGGATGCAACGATAAGGTCCTCCATCGCGACGTGAAGGCGAGCAATGTAATGCTTGACGACGAATACAATGCGAAATTGGGGGATTTTGGGCTGGCGAGGGTCATCCGTCACGGCCAGGATACGCACCATTCGACAAAGGCGATAGCAGGGACACCGGGCTACATCGCGCCCGAGTGTTACATCACAGGGCGCGCGAGTGTCGAGACTGACATGTACAGTTTTGGGGTGTTCATAATGGAACTCATGTGCGCGAGGAGGCCAACGAGGTGCAACGAGTATGAAAGCCTAGTGGGGTGGGTGTGGGGGATGTATGGGAGTGGCAGGGTTTTGGACGCGGTGGATGTGAGGTTGGTGGGGGAAGGGGTCGATGAGGAACGGGTGGAGCGGTTTTGCGATTGGGATTGATTTGTTGTCATCCAAATCCTAAAGAGAGGCCGTCAATGAGGATCGCATTGCGGGTGCTGGTCAGCGAGGCTCCAATGCCCGATCTGCCTATGGAAAGGCCGGCTTTCGTGTGGCCGGTGGCATCCCCTCATGTTGGGGGCTCCATGGATTGCTTGGAGGATCACTTGAGCCTTGGGGGACAACTATCTCTAAGTGATATAAGTGGTAGATGAAAATGCATTATATATTGAGCGTATATTTTGTAGCCTAGAATTGTCAACCAGTGTTTGTTTAAAAAGAGGGAGTATATATACATTTTACCGTATTAATTGTGTGAAGTCGCATTTAGCTTGTTTGTATTTATTATGATGTTTGGATCCCATCTCATTCTGGGCCTGTATCCAGCCCTGCTTTTATTCTAATTTGGACACCCAGATTTCAATCATTTAGTACCTGTGCATTGGCTCTGAATCAAATATAAAGCAGGGGAGATGGATACACTAATTTACATGGATGCAGGGGTTGTGCAAATCATGTGCGATCAGACAACAAATGCAGAATGAATAACAAAGGACTTGGCATCCCCCTTGTTTTTTTTTTTTTTTTGTTAATTTCGTTGTATACATAGAAGTCTTTTCTAGATTTTTTCCTTGGAGCTTCTTTCATTAATGTATAATGAGTCTCTCATCTTATGTTTTCAACAACAGAAGCAGAATGAAATATGTTCTAAGTGTAAATTTTTTTATGGGTCCAAACGATCTTTGACTCTCTAAATTTCTCTCTAAATTCCCTTCTCTGGCCTTAGATATTCCAATAGGATATAGAAAAGATGGCACTGTGTAATTGATTTTCTTTTCTATCACAATTAATATAGAAAAAGATGCCACTCATTAATTGATTTTCTTCACCATCTTCATTCTGATTCTGATGAACTCTTCCGCGAACCACCGCATATCTTAATCAAGTCTTAATCAGTTGGAAAAAAAAATGGTGGCACTTGGAGAATTTGGTCACAGTCAAGAAATGAACTTTGACAAATGCATCTGCGCTTAAGTTATTGAATCATTGTACAATAGATAATGTTTTAGTTGACTTTTAAGGAATAGCCAGAAAAAAATATTAAAAATCCCTGAGGATTAGGTAGTTTGAAGCTTGAATAAACATTAATGGGGACTTAGTTACCAACATTGTTACATCAAGGATTGAATTGGATCTTTTTACCAAAAAACAAGAGAAAAAAGGATTGAACTGGATCTCATCAGATTTGATGTCTGCGATAGCAAACTGATTTGTGACAATTAACCTGACATGTTTAGAGATTCTGATAGTTTTTGTCACAAGTCACAAGATTGGATCTGATCTTGTTAGATGGATTCAAATGCGCCGAGAAGCTCTACCAGCAAAGTCAATTAAAGATTCTTTGTTGTGGGGTATCAAGTATAACTTGCTGAGGAATTAAGAAAAACTGCAAGTTAAACTTTGTATTTTACTATAATAAAGAACTTTCCCTGCAATTAGCATTGAAAGGACGTGCCATTTGAAGGAGTCTAACAAACATAATGTCATCACATTATAAATAAAACCATCCTATAAGAGCTCATCTGAGCTCAACCTGAGCTGGATGGATATAGAAAACTCAGCCATGAAAGTGATTCCATGGCAGTTTCATTTGTTTGTATCTATCTGCAACACAAAAATTTAAAGACCAGAAAATCCACTTCTACGACTTTTTAAGTGCCAAAACTTTCAAGACGTCAAAATCAAGGTTGGAATTTTTGTGTACATCTGATTATTAACAAAGTTTGGTGAAGTGAATGAATCTCTCTAAGAAATGTCATATGCATTGCAGATCTTTGAAAAAGTCTCCTCTCCCTACTCTGTAATATATCTCCCTGAGCATCACTTGCTCTAAATCAGTGAAGCTCAACCCAATTAACTTTTCTTTTGCCGATGTCAACGATCGATAAACTCCAACACCCGATCCCTCACACAAAGGCAATCCTCGCTTTCGTGCTCTTGATCACTCTGTTTAGCCTTACAAATGGCCTAGACTTCAAATACTCCACCTTCATAGACACCGATCGTCCTGACTTCATTTTCAGTAATAACTCCAACATAGCCTATGGAGCCCTCCAAATCACACCTGATACCCGCAATCAAGACCCCAACTACACCACAAACAAATCCGGTCGAGTCTTGTACAAAGAAACCTTCAAATTCTGGAAGAAAGACCGAACCATCATCGCATCGTTTGACACCTATTTCACCTTCAACATACAACCACTGACAAACCCCGGCGGCGAAGGCCTGGCGTTCATCCTGACAAATAATCGAGACCCTCCAATGAACAGCAGCGGTCGGTGGCTTGGGATCACAAACTACACGATGAACCACTCCCCCCTCAATTACATCGTCGCAGTCGAATTCGACACCAGCAAGAGCTACACAGACGACGTCGATGGGAACCACTTGGGCATCAACGTGGACGGGATAGATTCGATGGTCCAGTACACATTGACGGATTTCGGCGTGAACCTTTCGAGCTCCTCGGACGTGTCGGTGAACATACGTTACGATGGCGCGTCGAGACTCCTCGACATTAATATTTCGATGGTCGCCAATAACACGAGCCGATCGGTTTCGCTTCCCATAGATCTCTCACTCTTCCTCTTACAAGACGTCTATGTCGGCTTCGCCGGTTCCACGAGCAATCGCACTCAACTCAACTGCGTGAAATCGTGGAGCTTCAGCAGTCCTGACATCGGAGGCGGCGGTGGCGGCCCAAAGAATCTCAAGTGGATCTCTCTGTCATCTCTGATTCTCATCCCCATTGGAGCCATAGCTGTCTTTTGGTGGAGGAAGGTCAGGAAGATCAACCCCGTCGAAGCGGTCACACGCGCTTCTCCGGTGGCAAAACATTGTGAGTTCCGGCTGGAGGAGCTGAGGATGGCGACGAACAACTTCAGTGAAGATAACATATTAGGCGTGGGTGGGTCGGGGAAGGTCTACAAGGGCTTCATGATCGGGCCAGGCCGGGACGTCGCGATCAAGAGGCTCAACAATCCGAGGCTTTCGGAGAAGGCATTCGAGGCGGAGCGGGAGACGGTCGGGCGGCTCTTCCACAGGAACATCGTGAAGCTCCTCGGGTGGTGCAGCGAGGGTGACGAGTCGTTGCTCGTTTACGAGTACTTCCACAAAGGCAGCCTCGACAAGCTCTTATTCCCCTCCGAAGCAAACCCGGCCGACGACGTCATCAGCCGATGCTGGGAGACTCGTCTCAAGATCATAAGAGGCGTGGCGCGCGCGCTCGAGTACCTGCACGAGTGGTGCGAGCACGTGATCCTGCATCGCGACGTCAAGTCGAGCAACGTCATGGTCGACGACGAGTACGACGCGCGGTTGGGAGATTTCGGGCTCGCGCGGAGGGTGGAGCCGGTCGGGGCGACGCACCACTGCACGGACACGGTGGCGGGGACGATGGGGTACGTGCCGCCGGAGGGGTTGAACGAGAATTGGGTGCGAAAGGCGAACGATGTTTACGGGTTCGGGGTGTTTGTTATGGAAGTCGCGTGCGGGCGGAGGCCGGGGAATCCCAGGACGAGGCCTCCGCGCGGAGAGGGGTACATTGTGGAATGGTTGTGGATGCTCCATGTGAATGACATGCTCTTGTGCGGGGTGGACCATCGTTTGGAGGTGCTCGACGGGGAACAGATGAAGCGCGTCTTGTTGCTTGGGTTGGCTTGTTGTCACCCGGACTATGAGAGGAGGCCTTCAATGAGTACCGTGTCGCTGGTGCTCGCCGGCTTGGCTTCGCCGCCCGATTTGCCAAATGAGATGCCAAACTTTGTGTGGGCGTCCACAGATGGGGGCTAATCATCGTCCGACGTTTGATGAGACTCTTCGACGCGGTAGTGATAATCAGGTTTAGTAGTCTTTTTTTTTTTGAAAGGTTGAATTCAAGATTTGTTGAGATGAAATGTGTGCAAGTGGTGCTTCTACGTACATTTGTTGGCCTGAGAAGGCGTGTGTTTTGCAGACTGGAGGGTTCACCATGAACCAGTTTTAATTTGCATGTACAGTTATAGATATGCTCCATTTTACCTAAAAAAAATTTTGCATGTACAGTTCATGTGCTTTGTTGCTCCTGTGATTATCAGTGCATTTTTTTATTTATTGCTGTGCCTGAATTATAGAGGCACTCCAAACAGCTTCATCTGCTTTTTTATCATTCTTTAATAGTGGGGGATACTTGATGCTTTTGTGTGTTTTGTCATGATGATATTGGCATAGGTATATTGCCCGTTACAGTAAAAAAAAATTCCACAAAATATATACTTCATGACATGTAAATTTTTTTTAACAATGTATATACTTTATTACAGTGAGTGCATGAGGATAATAAGGTATATGAGATTATAAATGAGACCATAAAATAGATTGAGTATGAAAGGACTCAAAAAATAAAGGAAAATGATACACATAACCCCCATTGCAGCCTCAATTGCAGTCCATCCTTTCTTTTTTTTTAATCATACACTCACTTTTGAAGTGCATGCTGTTATATGAAATGAAATATATACTGAGATACATTAGTGTATTTTTTTTCATAATGAAAAAATAAAAAAAAATTGAGTCATATACTATGATAGGATCCATACAATATGATAGTGCAGTATATATTACGTTATCATAGCATATAAGGCTGCAAAATGAGCTACAGAAAGGATTGTGTGTATCAACACTCAAAAATAAAAACCATCAGGGCCCACCCAATTTTGTTCGTATTCTGCTTTATCAGTTCCCTTCACAGTTGAAGATTATTTATGCATATTCTCCTCTGATGTTCTTAAGATTTAGATGCTCGTTTTCTGATAAAACAAATATTATCTCACTCATCCCAATGACAAATCAAGGCACACTTGGGGATGAGCTGAGAAACTTCCTTGCAAACCTTTCATGTCAATATTTAAATCAAGCATGTATCAAAACAATCTTATTTTCAATTTGCATCACAATCTATTATTTTGGTTTCACCAGCGTCGGATATCCTTTCCTCTAGTTTATGAGGAATAAACATGTACAATCACATGGAATCGTCCAAACAAACAAACAAAATTCGAATGTCGAATGTCTGTATCAACCAGATGTATTTTTTTACTTGGTTTTTTATTATTGTATTTCTTCTGAACTTCCAATAGAGCTTGAAAAGTAAACGCCAGATCAAGCATCGCTGTCTCTAGTTGTACATGCAGCGGTATGGCCCATTCGAATGTTTTTTTAACTCAATTTCATCGATTGCACCGTCTTGGGGAACGTGATTTTCGCCTTCTTAAAATTCAAGACTCACTATTCAAGTCCCAAAACACAGACAAGTTGCATTGTTAAAAACAACAAAAATTTCAGCTAGCTTGTTTATCATTGATCAATGTAAACAACCAATGTATTAAGCTTGGTAGTAGTTGGTATCAAGTAACCCTTTCTATAAAATCATTTCTAGAGACATCCCTCTTGGACTTAAATGAGACCTGATGCCTCCTATGATATCAAGGATCAATTTGATAACTCTAATACAGGAAGAGAATTTTTCATTTTAAGGAATCCAATTCTAGTAGATTTTGTAAAATAAGAAATTTTATCAGAGATGTTATTGAATAATTAAAGGAATGAAAATTCAAAATACATTTTTTGTTTTGTTTCAACAAAAAGGAGAAAGAAAACGAACATCAAACTGATCCCAAAAGTTAACTACCTGAACCAATGGGGGTAACTACCCCCACTCATTGTATTGAAAACCAGTTGATGTTTCAGTATGATGGAATAGTGATAGATTCGAGTTAGCTGAAACATGTATTATAGTTAGATTTGATTGTCGATTATATTGTTTTACATTGATAAATAGTTTTTTAATTTTCGATTGTTCGCAAAAGCATATTCAGACATAATCCAACCTTGCTGCCGGCATCAAGTTTCGGCTAGCCCCGGTAATGGGCACATATCATCAAGTTTCGGCTAATTCGTGTTCCATACTTCATGCTTCCGATATATTTTATTCAAGTTGGAATATTTATTTGAAGTGTTGTTATACACAATTTCTTTTTTTGTTTCAATTTTAATCTCATATGTTTCATTAGTGTCACACTCATATTAACAAAATAGATGTTTTGATAAAATTATTTTACATATTTTCTATAAATGAATCAATGCAATTTATTGAAGTACATATTTCACTTTTTATAAAAAAATGCATCATTAGATGATATATATATATTTTTAAAAAGTTAAAACATGTGTGGACTAGAATTGACGTCGAAAAAGAGCTATTTAAGTTACATACAAATGATGATAATTTTTTACAATAACATATAGAGTATTGGTACACACAATTCTTTTCCTAGCTTCAATTCCAGTTTCATATGTTTCATTCACATCATATACTCATATTAATGAGGTATATGCTTCGATAGAAATTTTTACATTTTTTATAAATGCATACATGTAATTCATAAGAGTAATGTTTCATTTAAAAAAAAACATATATCTCATTAAATGAGATATATTGCTTTTTAAAAAATCAAAATGTGTGTGGACTGGGGAATGGGCTACATCCAACACTGATTGAACAATTTGATTGTCCAACGCATTTGTGGATGTCAAATATTGTCACATCATGATAAATATACCAATAATTATTATGATTATCATTAATTAAATTATTTTTTAAATGATAATCACACATAATAACTTTTAATATATTATCTTAAAATGATAAAATCTGACCCTCACAAACGCATTGTACAATCAAATTATTCAATTAACATAGTGTCAAGCTTGATCCCCTTAAGTATAAACTCTACAAGCATCAAAAATCCGTTGCACTAGATATCTCCATCCCTTTAGTTCATTCATCATACCACGGTTGAATTTCGATCGCCGTGTGCATCTCTTCCGTCCCTCCTCCTCTGTCTTCCGTGTTGGATGGAGACCTCTCCATGGGAGGTCTCACTAGGGGCACCACCGGAACGGGATCCTCCCCAGAGAGGACCCTCAAAACGGTCTTTATAGTTGGCCTCATCCTATGGTTCGTGTGACAACAAGCCAAACTCAGCACCAGCACGCGCCTTGCCTCTTCCACGTCTACATTCTCCAACCGTCGATCCACCGCGCTCGTGATCAGGCCACTGCTGTGGTGATGCCAAAGCCAATCCACGATGTACGGGCACTCCTCGTGCTGGTCATACGTCACGCGCCCACAAACGACCTCCATCGCGAACACCCCGAACGCAAACACATCGCTCTCCCTCGACGCCTGCCCGTTAATGTAGCACTCGGGAGCGATGAATCCGGGCGTCCCGGCCGTCCTCGTGGATGTGTGAGTGTCCCCGGAGAGCAAAATCCTACGCAGACCAAAATCACCGAGACGGGCCCTGCGGTGATCGTCTAGCATCACGTTGCTCGCCTTCACGTCGCGGTGCAGCACGCTGTTCCTCTGGCACAGGTCGTGGAGATATTCGAGCGCCGAAGCCACGCCGGTGATGATGTCGCGCCGTACCGCCCAAGTGAGTTGGGTGGGCCCAAGTGAGTTCGGAAGGGAAGAGGATCCTGTCTAAGCTTCCTTTCGGGAAGTACTCGTAGACGAGCAGCGACTCCCGTACTCCCGTGCACCACCCGATCAGCTTCACCAGGTTCCTGTGGTAGAGTTGGCTGAGCACAGCCTCCGCTTCGAAGGTCTCTTCGGCTCCCTGTCTCTCCATGTTGATCCTTTTTACCGCGACGTCCTTCCCGCGAAGGTGACCTTTGTAGACGGTTCCCTGTCCGCCTCTCCCCAATACGGTTCTGAAATTATCGGTACTCGCCTGGATTTCCTCATACCTGAAATTGCGCGGCCCGATGGATGGAGGAGCTCCTGTGACTAGATTTCTAATCCTCCCTATCAACAACCTCAATTTGATCCCCATGCCGATAATTACCAATATCAAAACAGCAATCAAAATTGCAATCAAAATTATCAAAATGAAAAAGAGGCTGATTTGACGCCCCTTCACGTCAGTGCTGATGAACGCCAATGACTTCACGTAGTTCAGTTGGGTATGGTTACCTGTTGATGTAGGATAGATTTACAAAAGATCATGTCAAAAAATTTGATTTCAAAGTTATCCAAGTTTTATGAGATTTTGTCTTATATATAAGCAAATATTGTTATTTAAAGTCATAATAATATCATATTTTATTGGTAAATTACGAATTTAGAAAAAAAATTATTTAAGTTTATTTTATTAGATTTTAACAATTGTTATTGGAATTATAGTTTTACCATTTTTTGTTGTTATAGTTGACATTAAAAATATGTATTTAATGTTTGTGATTTACAAAAGGAGTGTCACCCTACCCTCTTTTGTATGGAAAATTATTTTCTTTTGTTATCTTATTTGTGGATTTAAGAAATTATTTGTGAATTCAATGAGTTCATAAGATGTTGACATAGATTGGATCCTTCTACATTACCCGTGGAGCCAGAGAATCCGACGTAGACCTTCTCCTCGAGGTAGAGAGAAAGGTCTATGTTTGTTGTGATTGAAGGCCTATACAGGTATGGCCTCATGTCGTTCGCCGTAGAGAGATCGATGAACAAAACCTTTGACTCCCCGTCGTAGCGGACGTTCACTGTCACGTCCTCCCCGCCACTGAGATTGACGCTGGTCCCAGCCAGGGACAGTTGGTTGATCGAGTTTATGCCGTCGACGTCCACCCCGACGTGGTTACTGTCGATGTCGTCCGTATAGCTCTTCTTGGTGTCAGAATTCGACCGCGACGATGGAGTTCAGTGGGGATAGATTTGTGGTTTCGTTTGCGATGCCAAGCCACTGACCATTGCTGTTGCCCGGAAGGTCAGGTTCACTGGTGATGATGAAGGACAGACCTTCCCCGCCGATTGGGTTCGTCTTTGGGGAAATGTTCAAAGTGAAGGTGGCGTTGAAGGAGGCGATGGTCGACTGGCCCGGCCTCCACAACCGGAAGGGGGTCTTGTAGAGGACCCTCCCCATCTGGTTTTCAAGATCCGAGTTTTGCGAATCTGGGGTGATCTGAAGAGCACCCAATGCCAATTCGAGCCACCCAAGAACATGAAGTCCGAGCGATTCTGTTCTTGGAAGGACGAGTAGCTGAATTGGAGGCCATGCGCATGGGCTAGAATTTGAACCGCTGCGATCACCACAAGATATCGATACATGATTGAAACAGTAAGTGATTCTTTTGAGTGAATTGGCTAATTTTTTATCAATCAAAGGATGGTTTAAATAATAGTAGATGGTGCCAAATGATCACGCGTTTTTCATGAAATATAAACAAATTGAGACACGAACGATGCAAACGATGGAAAAAAACATTTCTGTGCAACTCCTTAGTAATAGCCAACCCTTGTCTCATCTAATGCGACAACGATATAGTTTTCAAATGAAAGCATCTATTTTAATAGTAATTTAAAGATTCTTTCATATTATACATCCACAATTTTAAATGGAGATGAGGAAATGCAATTATAATGATGCCATTGAATTTTGATAGTTTCAGACTTGGTGACCAAGAAATCGATATGCATGAAATGTTTTTTTTTTTTATCAATTTCTAAAAACTTCTTGTTCTTCGCGCGTGAATGTTTTTTGGGGCTCAACAATATACTTGAGAAAATGTGGTTTAATGAATGCTCTTTTGCAGCCTCACAAGTCACAAAGCCACCAACAAGAGTAAGATAGTGTTTGGATGTGTGGTGCCAAACTCAGCATTAGACATACGCGGCGTTTCAATGGCAAGCCCTGGTGTGGGCAAGTTAGAAATAATGTCTAACACAAAAGGTATTGTTGTTTGGCTTCGACATTGGCATTTTGGATGCCGGGCTTGTAGATTACGTAAACACCCCTCATTTAATAAGCCCCCTTCAGCCCCTCTTGGGAACCCTACCTTCTTCTTTTTCCCTTTCAAGCCACAACAACAGACGAATCTTCATCACCTAAAAGGAAGGTTTTTGAATCCATATAAAGGGATAAGCATAAGCACCGATTCATATTTGTAATGATTTTTTCTTGATCTTCATGTTTGATTTCAGGTGATCGGCTCCATGTGTGTGCAAATGTGTGTTTGGACCATTTGGGAAGACCTTTTTGTTTATTTTTTTTAGGGTTTTCTTTCTCCCCTAATCATTGATTTTTGAAGAAGCCTCGAGAGGGACACACAGATATGCAGGGGTGGCAAGAGGGGATATGAAACAAGGAAAAATTGATACTGTTGGGGTTAGGGTTTTATTTATTTAAAGAGGATAGGGCTTGGAAATTTAACAAAAGAGAAAGGGGTGAACACATAATTTACTTGGCCACACAATGTTTTTGTTGGGCAACATTTCAGGAAGCATTGTTTTGAGGTGTTTACACCCGACATTTTTTTACACTGTAATCGCAGGACATCGCGTGTGGTGTTTGAGATGCGAAAGGGTGTTTGGTTAGGTGGTTCCGCGTTTCTCTGCTTCCAAGCTGCAGACACAATCAAAACTCTCATTCAAACGGTTCCTAAGGCTAAAATTTAAAATCCATTGGTGAAAATGAGTGCTTTTGAAACCAACTAATGTTCAATAAAATTATTGTTTTTGTGAGATGGTCAACTACATGTTTTCTTTGGAATAATGTTTGGATGATCATGCCTTTGCAGATATCAATATTGGGAGCATTTATTTCCTCCAACGAAATATCTCAATCCATCAACCAAATATTTTTTTGACGGGTGAGATTGGGAACTTGGAAGAGGAGAGAGAAGTGAAAGAGAGGAAGAGGGAGAGATAGAAAGAGGGGGGGCGACGACTAGAAGGCACCAGAGAGGGGGTGGGGGAGAGAGAGTGAGAAAGGGAGAGAGAAAGAGACAGAGAGAGAGAGGGAGAAAATGAGGGGGAGAGAGAGAGCCAAGGAGAGGGCGGAGAGGGTGGCGGGGCGGAATTGGGCGACAAATGAAGAGAATGAGAGGGAGAGAGCAAGAAAAAGAGAGTCATGCTCCGTCACCCACTCCACCCCTCCCCGGTTCTCTCCCCACCCCTCCCTTTCCCTATCTCCGGCTTCCTCCAACCAACCGCCGTCCTCCTCCACCCTCCTCTCTATCTCTTTTTATCTCCCTCTCTTCTTACTTTTCTCTTACCCCTCCCCTCTCCCATCCCAAATTCCCAACCCCAACATCCAAAAAAATTTAGTTGGTAGGATTGGGGTATTTAATTAGTGGAATAATCATTCTTAATAATGTTAACTATCTTTCCTAAAAAAAATGATGATACCCGCAAAGACATTCATCCAATTGTTATTCCAAATAAAAACTTAGCTTAACATGGGTAGAACTCGTTTTGGCGGGGACTTTCAAACGTTATTGACAACCACAACTACCCGGATAATCCCCCCTCCACGTCCATGCCTCTCCCGACGCCACGTGTCATCTATCTCTCACCCTTTGAAGCGTCTCTTCCGACTCACCAAGCAAAACCAAACAAATTATTAAAAAAAAAGTCCCTCTCCCTCCCTCTCTATGGCTGTTGGAAAACTAGGGTTTTCTCTGAATTTCCTCCCAAACACATGGATGACGCCATTCATGGAGAGGAGATTATCACAACCTCTTAAACTCTCCCAATCCGGCCTCAAGAAGAGGCCTTTACGTTCGCCGCTCTCTTCGTCGTTGGCCAACGCAGAAGAAGAGAAGCTCTCCTTCACCGGGTCGGAGTCCGCTCTCATCGAAGGCCTCCTCGGCGTCCAAGGGAGAGGCCGCTCTGCTTCCCCCCAACAGCTCAAGGTCCGTCCATCGATTGAACCGAATTGAATCTCCATTATCGATTATGATTATAATTTTCAATCGGCGTTTCATTTGGGTTTTTTAGGATGTTGAAGATGCAATAACCGTCCTCGAAGATTCAAAAGGCGTTTCGGATCCTGTGAGTCCTAATTCAGTTGAATTGAGTTTGGTCCATGTTCATCGGAGGAAAAAAATGATATTCTGGTTTGCAATACTTTCTTGTCGTACCGATTATAATGGAAAATTTTCTTTGTATTAATGCAGACAAGCTCCAGTTTGATCGAGGGCCGGTGGCAACTCATCTTCACGACGAGGCCCGGAACGGCGTCCCCAATCCAAGTGGGTTTGCTTATATAGATATTCACAAGTCATGGTTGCTAAATTTTCATTTTTGTTGGCATGTGGGGATACATTGGACACTTTGTAAATGTTGGAACCCATTATGGTTTTTTGTTCTGATGTTGTTTATGTATATCAGTGTGTTTCATGATCTTCTTTAGGTGCTTAAAAAATTGGGTTTTGTTTGTTTCTTGATTGCTGAATTCTGTTTTGCCAATGTGTGGCATATTGTTGTTACTCATGCAGAGGATGTACTCTGTTTGATCAAACTGCGGCTTTTCTTTTGAGCTTCTTGTTCATGTGCCTTTTGAATGAATTTCTTTTTGTAGAGGACATTTGTTGGGGTAGACAATTTCAGTGTCTTCCAAGAGGTCCGCCTCCGCACGGATGATCCACGAGTAACCAATATTGTACGATTCTCAGATGCGATAGGAGAGCTGAAAGTAGAGGTGTGCATTGTCATCATTGAATTAAGTGATTAAGTTTTCATATGGAGTCTACATGTAGTTTTATGCATCTATCACTTTATGATTTTCATTTGGAGTCTACATGCAGTTTTGGGGAGGAACTTTGGTGTTGGAATACCCTTGCTATTTTTGTAACATTTTCATGGATTTGATAAATTGTACACAAATCAGGCGGCGGCAACGATAAAAAATGGAAAGCGCATCCTCTTCCAGTTCGATAGAGCAGCGTTCTCCTTCAAGTTTTTGCCTTTCAAGGTTCCATACCCAGTTCCCTTCAAACTTCTTGGAGATGAAGCAAAGGGTTGGTTGGACACGACATATTTGTCTCATAATGGGAGTATGCGTATTTCCAGGGGAAATAAGGTATCTGAGTGATTGGTAATTGATTCTATTCTAACATTAGAGATCATAACTTTGTGAATTTCTGTTTAATGGTGATCGAAATTTTGATCCAGTTTGCACTTGGCTGAGGACATCAAGAATCTTTTATATAGTGCAGGGAACCACTTTTGTGTTGCAAAAGGTCACTGAACCAAGGCAAAGACTACTTTCTGCCATTTCAACTGGAAAAGGGATAAAAGAGGTTAAATTTATTGACTGCAAAGATCCAATTTACCTATCATGACATAGCTAGCAATCATATATTTCATGGATGCCCTTCCTTGAAAAAATTTTAAGAAAAACACTGTACTTCCTGATGTGTTTTCTTGTTCCATGAAATCAACAGGTAATAGATGAACTTGTTTCATTGAATCAGAATGAAGTCAAGGATCTGGCTTCATTTATGGGGGAATGGCAGTTGTTGTGGACTTCACAGGTTCTTTCTGTTTGATTTTTTTTTTCTTCTAAGTATAAATGTGTGTTTCAGTTCACAATGTTCATCGATCACCTTGTTTAAATAAGCTAAACACACCTGACTAGTGACATACAGCAATCCTGAAAATTACCGCTTTTCAAGTCCTGGGCTGGCTTATGTAATCACTGCCTCAACATCGTTTAGCATACCCGTGGCTTTTCTAAACTGAATCTCTTATGTTGCAGTCAGAAAATGAAGGTTCACTGGACATTGCTGTTAATGGTTTTGAAGGTTTACAGGTAATTCTTGGCTTAGATTAACTTCTTTTTCTTAACCTGAATATCATATCTGGCAAAGAAGGGACTGAGTTTACAGCTTATAGTTTTCCTGATTAGCTGTACTTCTTTTTCAACTAACAAAGTTTCTCTTTTAGATCATCAAGGAGAATGGAGAACTAGAGAATCTGGTTAATTTCTTGCCAGGAGTCGGGATTAAAGCAAATGGAAATATTGTGTAAGTTAAATGCCTCCCCTTAATTTGAAATACCAATAAAATGCAACTGCGTCAAGTAAAGTAGAAATTTAATTTAACCATGGTTTTCACAAGTATGCAATCAATTCAAGACCTTGCTTGCTTCCAATGTTAGAATATTACTTTTATTTGACCGAGACAGTGGTAGGAGCATTCCACAACATAATTTGTCCGAGCCACAACCCCTTGATCAAAGTTAGATGAGTGTCTCTGAACATGAATTAGCCAGATTGTCTTCTTTCCATCCCTCTGTCTGCTAATTTTTTTATTTCGCTGATCCCTGTCTCCCTCTTATGTTGTCTTGTGAAGGTTGAAACAAAAGTAAGTTGACTTGTTTAATTTAACAATGGTTTTTACAACTGTTCAATCAATTTGATTTTGAAATTTTCAATTTAAATCAATTACTAAGGTGATTTAAAATTCTATATCTTTTCCTGCCAGAATTTTATAGTTTTTATTGTATGCTTGCAGTAGGCTGCAATAATGCAATATTGGATTTTTTTTTTGGGGGGGGGGGGGGGTTCTAGTACGTGGCATCAACATGAAAAAGTACCGGTGTCGAGAATAGTTTTATTAACATACAGGTTCTGTGGAGTTGGGGAAAAAAAGGCACCTTATTCTTCTATATGGCTTTCAGTTGAAATTCATTTTTTATTTCTTATGTTTCTATTGTATGCTTGCAGAAGGGCTGAAAATAACATGTATAATGTCACAATGACTGATGGGGTCATCTTGGTTGGCACATTAAAATTTCCTTTGAAAGTTGAAAAGAAGTTCACCGTGGAATTGTTGTAAGCCACCTCATCAATTTTTTACTTTTCATACTTCCTTGCACTTCTCTAAGTTTCAGTGTATTTGTTCTTTTAGTTTCATTTTCTCACATGGCAACATATGGAGAATATAAATCTATGAAAGCATGTCTCCTCAAAACTGTTTTTTCTACTTATGTGCAGGTACTTGGATAACAGGATCAGAATAACACGCAGTCATAAGCAGGTAATATCTGTCCATTTATATGTCAGTAGATCCAAATAATCAGACCTGCCAAGGACCTGACAAAATGTAAGTGTTTTTCACAATACACTTAGCATATGTGTTATCCTCTAGTTTCTTATCCAGTCTGGAATGCTCAATTCATTACCATTGTCGAATGACCTTCATGATTGTATTGGCCACCTGCACATATACTGATTGTTGTAAAACAGGTCTGTTGAAAAACAGGGATTTAAAATGGAAACCAGATTGTTATACTAAACTAAATATGGCCAGGCTTTCAGTTTCCTTCTGATAAATTTCTCCTCATTAATTCCATATCAACTACAAAAAGAAACAATGAAATTCTTTAGTCATAGTTCTTCTCTTCAATAACAAGACCAGCTCAGATTTGACTAATAATGCACTCAGGATTACTGATTTTCTGAATTAATGTAAAATCAATACCAAACTGGAGATCTACACTAAAGAGCATTTATGGGAAAATCTTTCAGCTTTCACAGAAGATGCATGAAATGGTGGTCTTTCCACTCAGCTCCTCCTTTCCGCCTTTAGAGGCCACAGGTCACATTAATTGCAAATATTAAAAGGAACTCTTCAAATAGAAGGCATATAATGCTGCACTCCATTACAAGAAGCGCACATAGTCTTGCTTCTTCTTTTTTATGTGGAACCATTTGGACTGTTGATCACTCAAAATGATTTTGACATCACAAAAGAAAAACCAAGGCAGGATAAGAATATATTTTTTTGTGAAATAGAAAGATGAACAGCAATTTAGTGATCCCATAAACAAAACTAATCATTCCAAGTCCACCAACTTCAGTGTCCAACTTTAAGAACCATCCTGCCTCACTTTTATTCCCACTTTACCATCTTGTATGTAGTAAATGTACATTCATGAATATAGATACCATTATATATATAGAATGTATGTAGACTAAAATAAATCAAACTGAGACCAGGTGTATCTAACTTGGCTACAGTTCTAATGAAAGTGATTGGCTGTGATTTAAAAATCTCAACAGCTCCTAGTCACATGTTTTTCAGAGGATATGATGCGTGCTCGATGCCTTACCCGTGGGACTATCAGACCTTCCTTCCTCCCAGAGACCCTAAATCGGGGTTTCGGTTTTGGCTTTCTATCCAGTTTACTTGTTATGCCCTCTCCCTGATTTAGCCGAGTAACTATTTTCAAAGGATGAGCTTCTGTGTTGAACACCCACTCATCGAAGGAGATGACTGAAGGTGGGGAGAAGAGGAGATACAAATACTTCAGAGTCTCTGCAAGGAAGAAGCTTTGCATCATGTCATCTTTAGCGCCGGTCTTGACCTGAAACCCCAAAATCAAGAAAATTAACATGGTGATCACTTTACCTTTCCCCAAAACAAAATTCACTAAAACATGTCTAAAGTTTATACAAAAAAAATGTGAGAAAAAAATGCTTACATCCTTCAGTCCCACATAACCAGAGTCTGTGTATGAATTCTTTTCAAATGCTTGAAAAATGTTCCAACCCCATTCTTGATAAGTCTTGTTCCCCGTAAAACGCCAAAGATACACGAGCGATTCAACAGTCTCTGGCCTCAATATATTCCATGATGTGCCAACACTCATATCCTGCAAATATGTTTTATGAAACTGTGATGATGCATACATGTATCTTGTATTTCAGGATATCCAGTCCAGAACACACTAACCTCTCCACCATGGAATAAATAATTTTCTCCTGCCAACTTTGTAGGGGTCGATTGATAGAAGTTATAGCAGGTCCATGCAAGCTGCACAGAGTTTTCCATTGAAAGACCAATAAATACATATAAGAAATACCCAAGTTAGACTGGAAAAGACTCGATAAAAAAAGGTGATTAGAAGTACAATTACACAACAAGAGCACCACCTCTTTTGCAAGTGAGAGAAATTTCTCAGCATCTTCTGGGCCATAACCAGATGATCCTAAAGCCAACATCCCTGGAACAAAGCATGCTAATTCATCCATCTGCGAATTATTTTGAGGAAAAGAAACATGAAGATTTCAAAAACCCATATAAAAAGGATTGCACAGTAACTGTATTCAATAACATAAATATGATGGCTACCTTGTGGGATAAAGAACTGCCGGTTTTTTCACAAATGTATTCAAAAGATGATTGAGTGGTTCTCCTAACCAAACTCAACAGACCCTGCATTGATGTCTCCCACATTTCTCTGTTTCACATATATGATCATATTAGTGGACCAACTATTTCATCCTTATTGCAGTGTAATAAAACGAGATCCTGAACAAGTAATTTCATGTGTATCTTAGAAATATATATATATAAAAAAAACCGAAACAATTCCCGGGATTGTAGAGTAATAAAATAATTTGATCAATCAAAGAAAAGATCTTATAACCTGTAATGCTTCACAGGTTCAGTTTTATTCCCTTGCACCCACACTTTAAGCAGATATTCATAAAAGCTGCAATGCATAATAGACATAGTTATTGGTCATCCAACACAATAACAGCCAAAAACAATCTTAAGACAGCAAAACTTGCGCAGATAAAGGGGAAAAATCAACTTTTATGAGCCATTGGGACTACAAAATTGAAATTGTAAAAAATAAAAAATAAATAAATAACTTGTGGGTTCTTCAATTTAACGATACAAATGTTCTAGGATATTCAACCACTGAAGGTGTGTTTGTGCACAAATTTGAAGGGAAAGTGAAAGAAAGTGATGGAATTTGAGTCAAAGGAAAAGTTGTGGAAAGTATAAAAAAAAAATTCTTTTGACCAACTTTCATAGTGTTCATGTATGTGATGGAAAAAAAATTTATTTCCATCACTTTCACTCATATTCTCACCTATAGGGAAAAGAAAAAATCTTCACTTTTTCTAATAAGACAATAGGAGAGGGAAAGTGAGAGATTTTTTTCCTTCCATTGTTTAGCACAAACACTAAATTTTGGGACATTCAAAGAGAAAATTCTCATGCTAGATCCTTTAACTCCGGAAATTTTTTGACAAATAACAAATTCTCCATTACCGAAATATTCTCATGCTAGATGACAGCAGACAACACAATATAGACAAAGATAACTGTGTAAACACAAATACCTATCACCCATGGCCCCAAATGTGATGGTAGAGTATGATGATGGCTTGCCCGAGTGAGGGTTAATATAGATAGGGAGCAAGCCATCGCTCGGGAAATTTTTCCACAGATGTGAAATGGTTTTCTCTACCTGAACAAAAACACACACGACAGTTACAATGATGAAAGAAATAGTCCAAACCTACCAAAAAAAATGATTGAGAATATAAACGGATAAATTTTAAATGTTATTATATTACAGATAAAGACAAATAAACCTAATGGTACATGATGCGCCAATGACATCCATATTGTTGAATCATAACATAAAAAGATTGTAAAGTAAAAATAAAAATGAGTCAGTAATGAAATAACAAGTAAACTTGCCAAGTCCAAGAACATATGATTATACAACTAGTTCTTCTAGTATAATTTCTGCTCTAGTCATATGGCATCCAAGAAGACATTAACCCACTAACACCACATGATGTCCCCATCCAAAGCTGACTGATGACATTAAATTTTAAAAAAAATCAAAGTGAGGTTCTGGAAATCACCAAATAATCAACATTGTTGAGCAAAGATCCCATTGACCTTTCAAGGAAATGAAGAGATGCAAAGGCATCTCAAGTCATGCACGGGAAAAAAAAGGTCATGCAGGCCGTAGCAAATTATTACATTAACATGCAACCATGTAAGATTATTACATCAATTAATCGAAACAGGTACTATTTGCATATGATGCAATACCTTCTCCTGGTACTTAGGGTCTCCTGTCCTTTGAGATAAAGCAATGAATTCCAGTTGTTCAGTTCCAGAGTCAGCTAAGATACTATCACCCTGGAACACAAGATAAGTGAATTAGGAATTCTCCAACAAAATGCATAGCATTAGAACTTCAAAAAGATGTGTCAAAAAGCTATGGTCCAGTTTATTTTGGGTTGCATATCAAGTCTACATATGATAATATATTCCATACAATCCACATGCAATCAGTTCAATCATTTTCCCTAGCAGCAACAATACCCCTTGGACTCTTCTTTTATTTATCAATATTTATCAGATTTTAACAAAGTCATCTATGGTTCAAGACTTCTTCCAAACAAAGACAGCATGTAGTATGGAACCATGAAAGCCACAAGGAAATTAACAAGTCAAATACATTTGAAAAGAGTAAGTTAATCAGCAGGTGCCAAAAGTTATGTAGCATCAACAAAACAATACCCCTGCCCAACCATGATTATGGGGGCGTCCATAGGCCAAGTTGATACTGTTATATGGAATCCCAGTAGGAGTGTCCCACGCAGGCAGCAACCTATCTCCAATGTCTTTAGCCTTTTCAAGGAATACTTTATCCCCTGAGAGATCATATGCACTTAGTAGCCCACCAACAACTCTAGTATCATCAAAAGATAAAAGTCAGTGAAGAGACAGATTTTTCCATCTCATTATGCAAGCATGCATACATCTTTCCCATAGGAAAGGATACCAATGCAGAAGAAAATTCAAAATTTTAGAGCACAACCTTATGGTTGTCTCAAAAACACTCGCATCATAGTCCTTGTTGAAATCCAAAGAATTTGCAACCCACCTGCCATCAAACAACAATACCAAAACAATTTAATCCCAATGACAAAACAAACAGTGATTTTGCAGAGGAATAGCAAATACAGATTGTTAACAGAAATGGGAGTTTTCAACTTAAAATGGAGCATATTGCTTCCAACTATAAATTGTCAAAACTACATCCTCATGTATAACATATTAACATGGAAAATAGAGAAAGACAGAAAAGATTTATATTAGAAAATCAACACCGCATCTACCCAATTCCACTTTCATATTATATTCCGCATGTCATTCATCATCAACATGCATCTGGTAGATATTAAAGCAATCTATTCAATTAGCATCTAAATAGTTGCAAGTCCTGCACATCATTCAATACAAACCTCAAAAATGCCCGTGAGATCAATATCAAACTCATTAACAGAATTTCAATAAATAAAAAAGAGGGTAATATAGGTGAGTGACTGAAGTGCATCAATAGATGGATTTCAACAGTTGACATTTGATCAGTCATATTCCATCAAGTTAAAATAAGTAAATCCTGGTCAAACATTCATCAAAGAGGAGTCCACAAATAATTGCTGTGCCTCAACCAAATTTCTGATTTGGACAGTTTATGGCACAAGAATACATTACGTGAAATATGCAAACAAACGATGCACTTTTGGCTGTAACAGACAAACACAAAATCATGCAACTCACTCTCTAGCCTTCTGGAACTCTTCGTGAAGGCCCATAATGTACAATGTATCAAGAGAGTCCACAATTGTTGCTCCAAGACCTCCAAAGCTATCGGCGCCATTCTTTGACTGAGGCTGGAGGATAGGAGAAAATAGGAGAAAAATAAACATTATATATTGTTTGCCACAATCCCATACTTGAAGTGAGCTTTCAAAATAAACCAAACAGTTTAGGTGTTATACTTAATAATGTGAAAGAAGCCAGAGAATGGAAGGAAGCAGAAAAACTCAATCTTTAATCAAGGAGTATGAATCAGTATTACAATAAGAAGATACACTTAGTAGCTCCGCCATGTGTAATGAACATCAACTATAGCAGAGAAATTTAATCAGAAACTGTAAAATACTGTGAAGTCAAATGCAAACATGAGATCCACAGTCAGAAATTTAAATAAATATTTCTACATCAACCAAAAAGCCATAGATTTTGGCAACTTTGGATTGCTTTCATTAAGGCTGTATGGATTTGGGTAAATGTTGATGATTGATTGAGAACAAACTTCTTAATAAAGCAAAGCCATTGAAAAGTACAAGAAAAAAACATGTAATCACTACCAAAACCATTGGCTTAAAGACTTCAAGTGACCTAACTCAATGTAGTTATAAGACTTAATTACATGTAATAAATAGTATAATATGGTAAAATTTGGGCAATTCCACCAAATTAATGTTGATTAAAGGACCAACATTCATCAAAAAGTTTGATGTAATTTTTTAAATATAAAAAACCCATGACAAATTAGGATCCAATATTTCATCCTTCACAATAAAGGACGCTTGCCGAATATTATGTCACGCATTGACAAATTCTCTATTGTTAAATCAATTTAAATATAAATAAGATGATTGTCAACTCAGAACAACATCTAAGACATAAGTTTAGGTGTCACGAGCGCGCACACAATCAGTAAATAATAACATCCATAATACCTAATCCCAAGAATTAACGATTTAAAAAAAATAGTTTAGTAGCCTCTTATCTCCATTTCGAAAAAGAATTATGATATAACACAACATATTCAAAGTTTCAAACTATTGTCCAAGATAAATAAAAAATAAAAATAAAAATAAAATCTAACTTTTCACAGAATTAAACACCTAAATCACAAAAAACAGAGATAGACAAAAAATTTCTCACACGATAGTGAAAACCGAGTCACAAACCTGAAGTTCATCATTACCCCACGCATACGTCACGTAAGAGTTCCATGCGTGAAGCATGGCTTTCTTCACTTTCTCTCTGCGTTGGATGTTGATCGGATCCTCCTCAACAACGGGAAGTCTTCTATCTTCCTCTCCGGTATATTGTCTCAACTAAATAATAAAACACGAAAAAAAAAACATAATTCGATTTGGTGCAATCCAAAAATGTTAATGAAATAAACCATTACAATGCAATTAAAAATAAAAAAAACACAACCAAGAATCAATGGTGAACCTATGAACCCGTCATACCTCATCTTTCAGTCTACCAACTTCATCGGCATAAACAAAACATACCTCGTATTCTCTGGTTAGGGTTTGTCGATCGCAGACGACGAAAGTGACGAGGACGAACGCGATGAAGAGGAGGGCGAGCCGCTTCGGCCGCTTCAGGTAATAGAGCGGGTGGAGGCACCTCAACGCGCCCGACGAAGACGACGCTCTGTTTCCCCGAGCCATCTCGCCCTCACCAGTTCGAACGAGTGGGTTCCAAGACTCGACCTTTATATGAGATCTGTTCAATAATCGGCGATGTTTGAGGAGGTAATCATGAATCCGTCGTTCCACGTTTGGATTGAGCGGAATTTGTAAGTTATGCTAATTGGTTTACACACGCGATGCTGTGGTGGACTCGCCAAAGACTTCGTTCGTCGTGTACCAAGGGGTTTTAAATTTGGGGCATATAATATCACCCAATCGGTAACCCACCCCTTTTTTATTATTTTTTTTATGTATTTTAAATGGGTCGATCCCACCCCTTTGGCCTTCACAACCCAACAAACACAACCAAGCCAGTCACGCCCCCATGAGCCTTCAACGCCGCACGCTTCCTCATGCGTAACAGGCACACCGCACGCGTGTCCGTCACGCTCATCTCTATCGTGCGCTGCCTCCTTGCGGCGGCCCTCATCGATGATCCTCATACTGTCTGTACTGTGATCCTCGACATGAATCATCCATTGGCGCATCGCTGGACCTTCAAGACCTTCTCCTCCGCCTAACATTCGACAACATGTGCAGGCTCACCTTTGGAAGGACCCGAAGACACTCTCCCTAACCTCCCGGACAACCCATTCAACTCCACCTTTGACTCTGCCCTCAAGTCCACTGTCCACCCTCCAGAGGCCCCTTTACCCCTGCTTCTTCTAGCACCTCAAGAAAATCTTCAACCTCGGCACATAGAGGAAGCTCTCCATGAGCCTTCAACACTTACATGGTTACATGTTGGAGTCGGAGGCCGTCAAGATTCGGAAATCGTCCCCCTCACTTCATGAAGAAATGCAACGCGGGCTGGAACCTCTTCCCCTCCTCCGCCCTCAACTTTGTCCTTATCAGCCGGGGCACTTGCTCTCTCATGATTCCTCTATAACCCATTCATATAGGATCACATCCTCGTCAACATCATCCAAATTCTCATCAAGACTCACAGTGGAAGAGGGCGAGGTTGTCGAGTTCGTCGCAGTGGTGAGGATGGCCGGGAGGTGCGACCATGTGAGTTGCTGTTGGGAAGTGTTATAAATTTTATTATTATTATTATTATTATTATTATTATTATGTGAAGGGGAGTGGGTTGAAGGGGATTGGCCAATTTCAAATATAAAAAAAAGAATTATATACTTTTCATTTTTATTATTATTTTTGTTTAATTATATATGAATTTATTTTACTTAATTTTATATTTGATTATTAAAATTTTATTGTATCATCATTACTCAATTGTCCGATTTAATAAGAGTGTTGATACGCTTATTCTATTTTATAGCTCAAAACAACACAGGCTTCTATCATGATGCATGGAACTACATTTTGTTTGGGCAACTCAACGTATCATTTTCCTTTTCATGAGTGTGATATAGTGTTTTTGGCCAATTATTGTGATATAGTTAAATAGTTAAATTTTCATATAATAATGCTAGTAATGGTATTTTGAAAAAAAATCTTTTATCATATTTTATGCGTGAAAAATAATTAGAAAGTGAATACAGGTAGAAACCTAATATTCTAATGAAATTTGGATTCTTGATCAAATAAATTTTTCTATAAAAAAAATTTTTTTTGGGGGTAAACGATGGCACAAATCAAACCCATGAAAAAAGATTTTCTGTTTCTTTTTTTTTTTCTCATTTTCATTGAGTAAAATAATTCCATTGCTTTTATAAAAAGCTACTCACAATAAATTATTGGAAGTTCAAATAAGCAGGTTTTACATTCCCTTCTAATGAGGATGAAGAATCAATTGAGAAACTATTCTTCAAATGGGCATCAAACTGAAAAACAAAAGGAAAAAAAAGAAAAGGAAAGAAAAAAACCTAAGCTTTAGATACATCTTGAGAATGAAAGCAAGGTACGTTTTAAATGAAACTTTTGCTTCTTATTAAAAAAAAAAAACATGAAACTTTCGGAGGTATCTTTTGAAAGAGAATGACAAAATTAAACAAAGCCAGTTGGAAAAGAACATACATCTCAAAGAGGTAATGGTAGTCACAAGAATATATTCTTGTGGGAGACGACAATCCAAAACATCAGAGATTAAGACACTTGTATAGGCGAGGTCTCAAGTATTTACATAGATGAAAATGCATTTCGTATCACCGAGTAGTTGAATCATACGGGGAAGGGGTTAAAGTCTTTTCTACCTACCCGATGCAATTGGATTGATACGGACTGCATTTCTAAACACCATGAATGTGTGTATTTTCCTTTTGTTTTGTTTTATTTTTTTATCTTTCTACTCTTCTCATATCAGTCATATTCTTTCTTATTATTGGAATAGAAAATGACTACATTTTCTTCACAAAAAATAAAAAAGAGAAGAATATATGCTTCTCTCATCATAGAGAAGAAAGTTGAATGATTGAATCTCTTTTTCAGTGCCCAAAAATAATTCTTATATTATTGGTATTTGTTGTCATTTTATTTTATCTTTAATTTAAATTTATTACTTTCTTTCTAAGCTTGTTTATTTATTTCTTCAATCATATTTTATTGGAATGCCTTTTAAGAAAAATATCCAAAAAAATATTGTAAGTATTGACATTACCTAAAACAGCTATTTTTAAAAAATCATACCCAAAGATATTTTCTTACACAATTTAAAAAAGTACAATGATTTGATTATCTCTATATTATCTACTATTTAAACATCATTACATATATTTAATTGTTTAACACCTCAATTAAAAAACATTAATAATTAATAAATAATGAAACATTTTGTTAATTTATGCATGAAGTTTATTATTATTTTTTGTATATCTAAATACACTATTAAAATTAAAATTGTAAAAATTAAAATTTTTCATTATAAAATATTTTTTTTAGATATTCTAAGCCTTCTTTTGGGACACTTATATATATTTAATATTATACAAAAAAATCCTTATGCAAAACATTTACAAAATATAAATAACAAAAAAAATATAAAAGCTAGGAAAAATCCAAATAAAATTTATAAATTTAAGAATGACAATTTTAACATTTTTATAACATACTTTAAATGTTAATAACATGTAAAATCACTCTCAAATAAAAATCATTTCTTATATTAATATTAATTTTCAATTAGATGATGATTATGAAAAGTTTTAAATATAATGAGAGAGAATTTAAAATTACATAATATATTAGTCTTCTTAGTATTTAAAATGGTGAAATAAAACCTTTTTTTTTTTTTGCATAATTTAAAAAGTGATTCATTTGAATATTTTTCTAACTTTTAAAAGATTGTTTTGGATATTTTCCCTTTCTTCTAATCAAGATCTGTTTAAAATTATTTCTAAAAGCTCATCTGGAAAATTATTCAAGAACCATGTAATCACCAAAAATATTTATAAATAAGGAGCCCTATTTTAAAATTCCACCTATAGCCCCAAATTTTGCTTTTCAGGCCGGACCTACAGCCTAACTAGGGCCATTAAAGATCAACAGTACTTACAAAATATTCCTGTAATACCTTTTTGACATTTAAAACTACAACCATCCAAATGTTCCAGAATTTTAACCCCACCCCATCAGGAAGCATTGGATCATAATAATATGGAAAAGCATCCCGTACCCACGTTGTCAGGGCACTGTGATAGGTTCACGTACCTGGTCCATAACAACCTGTAAGTCACAACAAATCTCCTCGTCTCGCCAGGCCTGCAGTCATCATGTCATGTGTGACCACACGAATAGTTAACACTACGCAATAATAATAGTAAGCTCCTGATGCTTTATAAGAAGCCTAGGAGAGGACAATATTTACCTCACCAAACTGGATTTGGGGGAGAGCGGGAGCTCACAATCTGCACAAGCATGCAAGCGATAATGTTTGAATTATTAAGTTGTGCTGGCAAATTCTGATTCTGTTCAAGCGCATTCCCTCAAAACCCTTGAAGGAAGCTCGCAAGAGTACAAAATTCTAAAAGCTTCAATGTGATATGCTGCATTTAATCAATGTAAGGAACAGAATTAGAAGTATTATATCAAATCTATAGTTAAAAAAGTTATGCAAAAACTGAGTTGTGAATCATAACTCTTCCGAAGCACTGTTGGACTGCCAATTATGCTTTCTACCAAAGAGTATGAAGAAGACAGAAATCAACATCCTCCAATAACCAGCATTACAGCATATGGATCACTTATCAATCAATACTGGATAAGCAAGACCTATTGATCAACAAAAACCATCCACTGCTATCCATAACTATGGGAAATTAAATGTAGTCAACTTTCTTACCTAGCATCAAGCACTAATGAGCCCAGATGATGCTATACCAGCTCCTACTTGCCATTATACAAACTTAACTGGAGAACAAAACAGCCACATAGTGCTTCATATTGTTGATGTTTCAAAGGTTTATAAAAACTGTGATACAGAAAGATTGTGAAACTAATATCAAGCAACCCAAAGTGGAAAGGAGACAATAACATATCAGCATGATGTTTTCCCACTCGTGTATGTGTGCATGCTACAAAATGAAGATTCAAAGGAGCAGCACAACTTACATGAAAAACCCATATCCCTTGAGAGGAAGATCATGTACAAGAACACTTTTCCTCAACAAATATACCAGTCCCATTCTTCAATTCCAATGGCGCAGGATGAGCCAATTGCCTCGGGCCAAGTAAGAGGAAACAATCAAACTATGTAAGATGTAGCAAGAATGATTGTGTATAAGAAGATAGTAGTTAACTCATAATGAGTATCATCATCATGTGAAAGTTCACAAGTAAAAGAAGGTTATCAATCCATCACTATGTCACGCAAAATATCCTTGAAAGTAACTTTTATTTTCATAAAAACAAAAGAACTTCAAAGTATAAAACCCACAAACCCAAAAGCCAAACTGAGCCCACAAGGACTTGATGAGGGCACCATTTCAAAAAATTGCCAACGATGTCGCAAGTCCAAAAGAATGAAATAAGTGTAATATCAAACCCTTTTCCTCCTTTTGCCCTCGACAGGAACTCAATAAAAGTATGAATAGCCATAAAAATTCTGTACCCAATTACCCCTTTCCCTCACTTTTTTTTCACTTCAGTAAGCATGACAAGAAAGCTTTCAGAATTCAGAAATCACATTCGAACACCTACTGCAAATTACATATACAATAATACAACAACCATGGAAGTCCATTCAAAGTCACGGATCTATAATCACAAACAGGACCAAAGAATTGTTTCAAATGAGTTTACATTCATAAGGAACCAGAGAACAGGAAACAGGCAAATGAATATCTTCTGTCAATCCTTTTTGAGAGAGAGAGAGAGAGATGGGTACCGTTCGAAAATTGCCAAATTTGTAATTATCAGTTTATCACCTAATAATTACTAAACATGAAGATGAATAATTACTGAACATGAAAGATGAAACAGACCCACATGGAGATGAAGCATCCTCATTCATAAACATGCAAAGAAGAATATAGTTATAGCAAAACTGAAGTTGCTAACTGAATAGACACTATCAAAAATAACCAATTTATCAAATACCTACTTAACATCACCACAACACAGATAAATAAATAGCTGCCAGGTAATCTTCAAAGTTAAGTAATCATCTCTTTCCGATAAGGAACATGGCAACTTCAGGACATACAAAAATACAAAGATATTATCAGCACAACATTTTCATACACTACGCAGATATATACATCAACAAAGATAAGACAGCAAAAAAAAGAAGCAATTGGCGGTTATCAGGGGCACAGGACGACTTACGAGGCACAAAGCCAACCGTAAATCAACCGCTGACGCTCTTCTCAGAGAAGACGTCCCCTGTGGCCCCCTCGTTGTCCGACTCCTCCTCCTCCTCCTCGATCAGGTGGTTGTCCTCAACGTTCTCTTCCCTCTCCGCCCCGCCGCGCCCGCTTTCCGTCTCCAACGTCTGCAGCCGCCTCCGCAGGTCCGCCATCTCCTGCTCCATCAAGAACAGCCTCTCCTTCAGCGTCAAATTCTCCTCCTCCAGCTGCGCGATGTGCGTGTCCTGATCATCAACACGGTTTTCAAGAAGGTAAGCGTGCTCATCGGCGAATCCGCCACCGGGGTGGATCATCTCGAACCGGCTGAGGTCGTGATCGAGCCTCCTCTCCACCTCCACGTGCTCCTCCACGTCGCTCTCGCTCGACCCGTCATCCCCCGCCTCGTCGTCCGCCCCAGCCCCCGCCTCGGGATTCGTGCGTAGGCGGATCAGGCCCTTCATCGAGCCGTAGCCGTCCACGCCCCACTCCTCCTTGGCCATGTCACCGAGGACCTCCCGCGAGGGCGAGAAGGTCGGGGTCGGGAGGATCGCCGGGGTCACCGGGCAGGGAGAGACGAGCGACGCGATCCCGCCGGACTTCTTGGCGCGGATGATGAAGGAGGTCGTATTTCTCGGCGCGAACGGCGCGAACCGGTTCTGGAACTTCTTCTTGGGGTAGAACCGGCGAGCCTTCACGCGGTTCTGGAACTGCAGATCCTGGAGCCTCGGCGGTTGGTATACCCCGCCGGAAACTCCACCACCGGTCGCAACGGCCGACGACGACGAGGGTTTCTTGCGCTTGTCGGCGAATTTCTTCCCCTTCCAAACGCCTCTCGCGGGCATACCGGAGGCGCCGGCACCGGGAACGAAGCCCATCCGTTGAGGGTTCTGGAAATGGACGGGATCCTCCGCCGGCGCCTGCGGCAACAACGGCGGCTGCTGCGATTGCGGAGGCATCGATTGCTGCCAGTGCGGGTAAGTCCGGTTCATGATCTGAGATAGATCGTTCATCGCGCGAAACAAAGCAAGAAAACCCTAATTTACTTTAGAAACCAAAAGATGGGGAAACCCTAACCCTAGAAACCTTAATCGATCGGAAAGATCGAAAGGTCTTCACGGAGTCTAATTTTTTTTGTTATTTGTTCTTTATTCGTTATTGAAAAATAAAATACAAGAAACGATTATTGAAGAGGATGCCAAACAATCTCGATCTCACGCACTCTGATGATATCATAAAGCCGACACCTTGAGAATTTCAAGTGGTCTTATTTATCTGGGTAGAAAAAATTACGGACGGTTGGATTTGGACGTCTGTTTGGACGGCCGAGATTTGTTCCGGTGAAGGGTGGAATGTCTCAAGGGGGCGGTTATTACCACCCCATCAGGTATTCAAAACCCCACCCCCAAAATCTATTCACCTCACCCCTTTAAAAATTTATTTTTATGTTTATAAATGAAACCAACACCACCCCATCCCATCCCACCCCCAAAATCTATTGGTAATCAAAACCCCACCCCCTCTCAAAACCTACTGTCCCTCACATCGACTAACGTTTTGTCGAAATATCTCTTATTCATCGACATTGGTGTTGTCGAACATATACTTGTAATGAAACATATTTGATCAACTTCGGTCGACAATCTCAATGTCGGAGGTTACAATATACATCGACACATTAATTGTCGATTGGAGGTAGTTCAGTTGTTTATGTTTGTCGACATCACTAGTGTCGGTGTTCACTACAAAGGTCGACATTGAAGGTGTCGTATGAAGTACCCTGTATAGTGGCTGCTAGGTTCGACACCCCAACTGTCGACACAGAAGAAAAATTGAATTGTGAGGTTCTGTAATGCAGTGCCCACACTTGAACTTCATCATAAAATATACACTACACATACACAACATATTGAAATACAATCAACACATTCAACAACAAATTCAAACCCAAAATCATTACAGATCCAAATGTTACAAAAAAAAAATTCAACCCTAAAAACCAAATCGAATAAACTTATCTCCATCAATTATTTACTAGATCAAATCAAAACTTTTTTTCTTCTCCAAGAACAACAAACATTCAATCACTCCACAAAAAAAAAAAATTATAGCTTCTTCTTCTCTGTGACCATCTTTAATGGCCAAAACCTCAAACCTCCCGACCCTGATCACGTCCCTCCCTGAATAGCCCTTGGCCGAATGAGCCGCTCGATGATGAACATCTTCCGCCGCTGAAACCCTAAACCTCCTGAGATCCTCCACGAGGACCCTCCCTCCCGAAGGGCCCATTTGGTGTGACCGATCCGCAGAAATCCACGGGCTTCTCTACCTTCATTTTTCCCCGTCCACCGCCGCGGGACTCGTCGGCACCTCTCGTGGGGATGAAGAAGGAGATCAAGAGGGAGAGTGAAGAGAGAGAGGAAGAGTTTTTTAAAATGGTTGGAGTGGGTTGCAGTTTTTAAGGTTATGTATATATATATTAGAGGGTGGGGTTGCAACATGTCAAAAATTGTTTGGGTGGGAAAAAAAGGGGTGGGGTGAATATATAATGGGGTTGGAATAACCGCCCCCATGTCTCAAATGGCCAAGAGATCCATCCGTAGGATTCTCTGCGATTTCTCAGATCATCATTTCGACCGTCTGATCATGATCTTTCGGAAACGAAAAACTCTTGGGGACGGATATTTCAACCCCTCCACTTAATCCACCCACCCCTCCCCTTTTTTTTTCTTTTTTTTTTCTTTTTTTTTGTGTTTCTAACCCACCCCTTCCCCTCCCCCTCCCACCACCCTACCACCACCTCCCCTCCTCCCTATGCCGCCTCCGAGACCCCTCCCACCACCACCACCACCACCACCACCTCCCCCTCCCACCACCCCACCACGCCCTCCGCCGCCTCCGAGACCCCTCCCCCTCCCACCACCACCACCTCCCCCTCCCACCACCACCACCTCTGAGACCCCTCCCTCCGCCGCCTCCGAGACCCCTCCCCCTCCCACCACCACCACCACCACCTCCCCCTCCCACCGCCTCCGAGACCCACCACCACCACCACCACCACCACTCCTACCACCCCCCACCACCACCACCACCTCCGAGACCCCTCCCTCCGCCGCCTCCGAGACCCCTCCCCCTCCCACCACCACCACCACCACCTCCCCCTCCCACCGCCTCCGAGACCCACCACCACCACCACTCCTACCACCCCCCCCCCCACCACCACCACCTCCGAGACCCCTCCCTCCGCCGCCTCTGAGACCCCTCCCCCTCCCACCACCACCACCTCCCCCTCCCACCACGCCCTCCGCCGCCTCCGAGACCCCCAGTCATAGGTCGGCGGCGTCTCGGAGGTGGTGGTGGTGGGAGGGGTCTTGGAGGCGGCGGAGGGAGGAGGGGGAGGTGGTGATGGGGTGGTGGGAGAGGGAGGTAGTGGTGGTGGGAGGGGGAGGGGTGGGTTAGAAACACAAAAAAAAAAGAAAAAAAAAAAGAAAAGGGGGTGGGTGGATGAAGTGGTGGGGTCGGAATAACCGCCCCCAAAACTCTTCCCACTCTGACATAAATAATGGATCTGGCCGTTAACGGCAATATCACACGTTAACAAAATTTAATAAGCGATTGACACATTAATGCCCCGTTTGGGGGGGGGGGGGGGGGGTTAGCATAAAGGTGTATAGCTATGGTAAACCACATTCAACTCTCAATGAAAGCATACACGTAATTGTTGTTATCTTCACAAAAAAAAAAAAGCTATGGTAAACCACTGTTGAATAAAAGGGTATAGCTATTCTAAAGCAGTCTTGAAATTGGATTATTCCATCATTTAATATATGTGGAGACACCGGTCAAAAAAATTTTACTCTATCTTGCCCGTGTTAGCCAATTTTTTTTCAACTAAAAAATTAGAATAACATTACATCCAGTCTCATTTTCAATCTCAATTCTAGTCAACATGTATTTTGATTTTTTTATAAATAATATATTTCATCTAACGAGTTTCATGTTTTTAGAAAAAATAAAATATACATTCTAATAATTTACATGGATGCATTTATATAAAATATAAAAAAAAATATGTCTTATTAACATGAATATATGCGTTGTTAATTTTTTATCAATGCATGTAGTGATGGAATTAGGATTAGAAATGGATCTAGGTGTAACGCCGCCCAAAAAAAATAATTCTATCAGACTTGAAAACCAACGTGAAGAAGTGATGTCAGCATCACTATCGGAGGAAAACATGAAAGAGGACTGGCCGCGCGCTGCCACTGAAGAGGAGGATCACGACACCTGTGTCACCCATGTCGTATTTCATGGAAGAACAAAAGGGGGAAATGGTGGGAGAAAATAGAGGGGGGGGGGGGACATTGATGAACTCAGTGGGTGATGAGGACATTGATGAACTTAGTGGGTGATGATGCTTAAGTTTATGTTTGGTGTTTTGATGATCAAATCAGATTTGAGTTTCTTTGGGTGTTTTGAATTATCAAATCTACAGATGATAGATCCCTTTCTTTATGAAGATTTGTTGGGTGTTTTGAATGATCAAATCAGATTTGAATTGCTTTGAGTGTTTTAAATGATCAAATAACATATTTAATTGATAAAGTTATTTATTCTTGAAATAAATATAAACCACAAAATAGTGTATGTCTTTATCCAAACTGGCATAGTATCGGTTTAGATGTGAGGTGGGGGCGATTGGTGGTATAAACATGGGTGACCATGTAACCTGGAACCTAATGTTTGAGCAAGTTCTGTTGTTCAACATCTATTCAATTTTTTTTTATACACTGCATTAACATCATTTTTTTGTTCATCGTGTTATTTATCATGTGTTTCAAATTTATCGACACAATGATTTTAAAAAAACAACCAGAGTTTAAAATATTCTCTTCCACTGCATTTTCAAATGGGACTTTAATTATTTTTGCAACCTTAAGTCAATGTAAGATTTTCATATAGTATATATCTTTGGATTTTATGTTATTTAAG
Organism: Acorus calamus; assembly: GCA_030737845.1. Classification (NCBI taxonomy): domain Eukaryota; kingdom Viridiplantae; phylum Streptophyta; class Magnoliopsida; order Acorales; family Acoraceae; genus Acorus; species Acorus calamus. Next base: position 33,105,303 of record CM060868.1, on the reverse strand, counting down.
TGTGCACTTTATTTTTTATAAATGTGTATAATTCATTAGATAAATATATATTTTAAAAAATAAAAAAAATATTCTAATCTTCAAAGTGATTGCCTATGTAAACATTTCTATTTCTACAAGGTTGTTGTTTGGTTCATGAAAATATACCAATATTAATTCAAACAAATTATATTGACTTCTGATATTGGACAAAAAAAAATTGGGGCTATATTGAACAAAAAATCATTATTTTTAGGGTTAATTGTTCAAATGCCCCTGCAGCCAACTCCTAATTATTCATGTGCCCCACCTTTTCAAAAAAAAATTTTGTACCCATGCAGCAAACATCTAATTTTTTGTCTACCCTCATCCCTTTAATTTTTTCAGCCCCACAAAATCGCAATTTTTCTCTTGTAAGTACATATATGTTTTCTATAATTTTCAAAATACAAAATGTAATTTCTGTAAATGTTATATGTAAGTACATTATTATACATGTCATGTAAAAATGTTAACTTGTAAAACATTAGAGAAACATATGTTAATGCATAACACCTGAAAATATTTTATCACAATAAATATATCAAAACACTTGAATTCATCAAATGTTTGCATCCCGATGTTCTTTTGCTACCCTAATGAATTGAGATGTTGTATTTTCTTGGATCATCTTCATGTCATTTTGGTTGACATCGAATCCACTGTTATACCTTTGAGTTAGCAAGCGTATATCATTAGGAAGAAAGCGCAATTCAAACTATATTAGAGATGCAATAATTAGTCAAACACCAATAAATGTGTACTTCATGACTATATAAGAACCACATATATATTAATATTATGCATTGATGTATGTTTCTTTAGTGTTTTGCAAGTTACCATTTTTACATGACATAATAATGCATTTATAGATGATATTTACATAAATTAGATTTTGTGTTCTCCAAATTACAAAAAACATACATACACTTACAAGAGAGAAACGACAATTTTGTGAGGCTAGAGGAATTAAAGGGATGAGGTTTAAAAAAAGAGGGTGTTTGTTGCAGGGATACAGAAAGTTTTTAAAAAAAGTTGGGGACACAGAAATAATAGGGGTTGGTTGCAAGAGTATTTGAGCAATTCACCTTTTATTTTAAAATCAGAATAACTGTCAGTATTCTGATTTTTTTTTTATAACATACCCTATAAGTTATTGTTTTCATTTATCCCTTTATCCTAAAATTTATCCAGCACCAAACTAATCTAAAGTCCAGAAGACCTAGTTAATGACCCCAGTCGAGATATGGTGGGATTAATATGCAGCAAGAACATTCGTTTTTTGACCAAATAAAAACAGGATTACAAAACCAAAGATCACCAGTTTACATGGCAAAAAAAAAAATCAGCTTCTTCTGGAGGGATTTACATGGAGCTATACCAAGGAGAAAATATAATAAAAGTGAGTAGTTGTTCTGGAATACTTACCAGCCATTCAATTCCAATGGCTTAGCTTATTCCCCACTTTTGGTTAGTGGTCAATTTAGGACCCAAAAAAGTGGTGTCGTCTATTCTTGGATAATGACTAAAACCCACCTCAAACTGTACATAACTTCCTCTGCTTGGCTATAATTGCATTTGAAAATAAATTTGCAAAGCAGCTTTTTCGTTCAAGCATATATCATTTATTATATCTTTCTATGGTCTCGTTTGAAAACGGGTTTGAATAGTTTTTGAGTTGATAGAAAATTATTTTTTTAAACTCGTTCCAAACAAAAAAGCTAGAGTCAAAAGTTGCAGACATATTTTTGTAAAAAAAAATGATTAAAATCTGAATTTTTCAAAAGCTGTAGAAAGACAGTTTCCAATCAAATCAGTTTTAAACACCGTTTTTATCTAAAATTAGTTTTACAATTATGCAATCAAACGCAATTTATATGTCTCATGGTTGAAAGACATGAGGATAGTTAAAGGCTAGATGATCCTTGTTAGATCTCACGGAATTGTTCTCTTAATTCATCGAGCACAAATTCTCAATGTGAATCAATCATAAAATAATATCATATTATTATTTAAATTGTGTATGCATGATTTTTTTACTGTACCTGAACGGACAGATGCTTTAGATTTATCCCATATGCATATGATGGAATTCATATCGACAATTTTTTACATGACCAAATCGAAAAAAAGTGAGTGTTATATATAGATTTTCATTCTCATTCGATTCATATGTTCTAACGGAACAATAGTCCATTTCATCACTCCAAATATCTGACTTTGTGCATATCCTATGATTACATGTTTGGTGTTTTATTACATACATATATATATGATATATACCAATGCATATATGCACACTCTTGGGTAAGCCTGTCAATTATCTGAAAAAATATCTGCATCCTATTCGAATCAGTATCCAAAAATTCAAAAAATATCCGATATTTGAAAAATCTATATTTGTATCCTAAATTTTTTGAATCAGATACGGATATACATGTATCCGATCAAAAAATATCCATATCCAATATGTTTTTTTTATTAATATGATTATTAGGAGTATTGTGAGCCCTTTGATGAAAATCCAAGAGTCCAGCTCCTTTTACACAACACTGGGGATAAGTTAGGGATCCCAACATATCACCATCTCTTTTTCTGTCTTACCCACCAAAAAGAAAAAAAGGGTGAATTGTTCAACTGTCCGCTCCTTAACTAATAGTCTAATTTTTTCTCTATCCTCGAACATTTTTTTATTTTTTATTTACCCCTGAAATCTAGTCCTATTTTTTTTACCCCTGACCAATGTCACCTCATTTTTTATATCTAAACTACTCTCATATGTAAATTAGTATTATATTTCTATAATTGATCATTAAATTTTTGTAATTGGTTATCACATTTATGTAATTTATATGTCCTTAATTTAATTCCATATACGATATTACATTTATTTTTGTAAATTATAGTTTTTGTAATTTCTGTTGTAATTGTTATAAAAATGATATATGATATTTTCTATAAATGGTAGATTATATCATTGAGCGTTACATTTGTAATTTTTGTTGTAGTTGTTATATAAATGTTATTTTCTATAATTGTTTAGTACATGAATTAAGTAGTAATTCTACTAAAATATTACAATCGCTCATAAATTTTCAATTCGGATTAATGCTATAATTAATTTTGTTCATATTGCTAAATGAAAATTTATTTAGGTGTTTGACTGTTTGTTGTATTTTTAATGTAACTTGGAAAACCCGTACTTTAATAGTTTTTATAGATAATTATTAAATATCTGTAATTATTTGTATAATTTCTGTATGTATCGTATTATATTTCTGTATTCTGAAATCTATTTGTATGGGATAGTTTGGGTATTATGAAAAGTTAGAGGCAAAAAAAAAAAATAGGATCAAATTCAGGGGTAAATAAAAAATAAAATAAAAAAACTCCATGGATAGAAAAAAAAATAGACTATTGGTCAATGGGTATTTGAACAATTCACCCACCAAAAAAAAAACTCTCTTTTTCTCTGGGCATCTTCTTCTCTCGGCATCTTCTCGCCATGACTCTCTCTGCGGCAGTGCGGAAGAGAAAGGGTTTTGTGTATGTTTTTGTTTTCTATATGATTTTTCATTTACATTTGGTATTGTTTAGAACATAAAAGGGTTTTGTGTAATCTCTGCGATTCTTCTTTGGGCTGCTTCATCACAATCTCTTCTTCCGTCACCACTTTCCCCAGCGCCTCCTCCTCTGCCCAGCATCACAATTAGCTCTTATAATTGATTCTTTGAATAAATCTACATTTGGTATTGTTTGAAATTGAAAAGGATTTTGTATATGTTTTTTGTTTTCTATATGAATTTTCATTTACAGAATATTTACTCGTTGTTCAAAATTGTTAGGAAGAGAAGAAGATTTTACCGATCTCATTTTTTTACTATGTTTTGAATTTTTATTTCCATTTAATTGTTTCTGATTTTTTGGATAATTATTCGAATCCGAATATTCGAATAGAATACGGATATATGTTTTTTAATATTCGCCGGATACAAATACATATATAAGCATATATATTTTGTATCTATTCGATTAACGGGCTTACTAATGAAAACATTTATTGAACGTTATGTGGAAAAACCTTCACACAAGGTATAAAAGAAGACCAGATTATTATTTAAGCTAATGATCTTTATAAAAGAATATAATATTATCAAGTATGATTGAACATCCATATTTTTTTGAGCTTGACTGAATTTAAGAATAAAAAAACCTAAATCAAATGGTAGCATGACTTGTGAGAAAAAAATAATGAAATTTAATTTTTAATATAAATGACCTAACAATTTTTTTATTATAATTTAATTAAATTTTATATCTTAAAATAATAAAATTGAATTGTTATAAATTAATTAGAGCATCTCCAACCGCTCCACTCCTTTGACTACATGGACGAGCGACCGAAGAAAAGAAGCTCCAACGGGCTCCTCGAATCAACGAATCGGGCTTTTATGAAAATACCTCAACAATAGGAGGAGTGAACAAGGAGCTCCCAAAGTGGCCCCCACAACATTAAAAAGTGAAAAATATAATTTTTTTTTCATTTGAATTTTGGTGGGTCTCACATAATTTTTTAATTTTTTTTTTTTTTTGCGTTGTGTGTATATTTGTAACGGTTATATCTCAATGAATATAATAACTCATCTATTTAACCCTATCATCATTCATACAAGTTTTACATTCTAAATCTACAAGTTTTATTGTTCCAAAATTAAGATAATTTTTTTTACTCTCTAAATTTTACATTTTTATGAATTTCTCATTTGTTATCATTTTATTTTTTCAAGTATTATTTTTTTAATTTATTTTAATTTAATTATTTTTGTGTAGATGGATCCTTGTGGTAATGCATTTTGCAGTGATCTTCTTAACAATGAATATTCTTTTGATCTATCTAGTGAATATTTTAAAGAAAAATCTACTTAAAAGAAAAACATAAGAAGAATCTCAAAATATGACCGTTACGATATAGAAAATAAAATATTATCATTAAGTTATTTTTTGTAACTTTAAAATTTAAATATAATTATTTTTAAAAAATATTAATAAAATATTATTGTATGAGTCATTCGAGGAGTATGGTTGGAATGGAAGATGTGATTTTGACTCCTTACTTAGATAAATATGTCATGCTCTAACAAATAAAAGATTCATTAGTGGAGCATGGATGGAGATGCTGTTAGACGATCAAATTATTGAACGAGCGAATGACCTCGTGTCATCGAATGAGCTCATTTGTCTCTAAAACTATAAGGAATAATAAACTCGTGTCATCGAAACTACACACGAGGGCCTTTTAAGACTTTTAAATCTCTCGAATATCACTGTACTTCACCCCCTAACTTTTACGTGATGTGCAACGTAAGTCTGCAGTACCTATTCCTGAGTTGTCAATCGCATGCGCGGCTTCTCATCATGATAACCACTCCTTATTTACATTGGAATATTATATTTTATCTATACACGTGTACAAGGACAACCTCAACTGACTCTTTTTTTTATTTTTGTAAATAGCTGATTATTTATCCACCTGAATAGTTAGCTGGTGTGCATGTTAGTTACTAGTTAGTTCTCATTTATAACCCCTGAGTATTTTGTTAAATAATTTTTTTAATTGATTCATGAGTTGATTATATCATCATACAAACAATGATAAAATTGGATCATAATTCAAAGCGGGTGAAGGTTTAGCCAGTTCAACCAGGTGGGTCAGGTCCGATTTTAAAACACTGAATTAGTGGACGATTTCACAAAGTCGAATAGATTACAGAGAGTACTTTAAAATTTTGTGACCTATTCGACTATGTGATGACGAATGAAGTATATAATTGACGACTACATAAAGTCGAATGGGTCGCAGAGAGGACCTTAGATCTGTATGATCAGTTCAACATGTCAATCTATAATATAATAAACGATTTCATATACTCAAATAGATCGGGGTGGGTTCACCCTTTAAAAATCACATTCTTATTTCTTTCAAAGGGTTGGGGTGAATAATTCTGTGGGTGAGAATAACGGCCTCCCCGATAACTAAACATGGAAACTTTCCGTCTTAGGGGGAACAGCTGTTTCCCGCTTCCCATACCAAAAAGCAACCTCGTCACGCCAATTCGACAAACCAAATTCTGACCGTCCATCCGGTCTCCCAAACCAACGGCCCAGATGTAACATCGGGCGGGCTTTATAAAGGGCCCCATTTCAAGGACCCAGCGATTTGGATCCTCCATTTGGTCGGTCTCTCGTTTTAAACGCGAACGCGGGCACCTCTTCTTCCCAACTTTTTTTTGTGGAGAAAGAGAGAGAGCGAGAGAGGCAGAGAGAGAGATCGGTCTAGGGTTTCGGGAGGTGAGTCTCTCATTCTGCATTAAAGTGAATCTTTCTTTCTGCATTGAATTTATGTGCGATCGTCGTGTTCTGCGGTTGTATCGATCTGTTCGAGAGGACGTTTTTTCTCTCTATATTTTTTGTTTATTTGATCGTGATTTTGGATCTGTGGCTTCCTAGATGCTTGAATTGATCCTTTTTGTGATTGATCTGGTCTGCATTTTTTTCATCTGTTGGGATTGGTTGTGGTTTATCGTTTTTTTTTTCTTTCTTCAAGGGGAGTGGATTGGGATCTAGATATTATAAGATGTGCATTTTGTTTTGTTGACAGAAATTATTTTCTTTGCTAGAAGATTATATTATTCGTTTTGTTATTGCTGATTCGCATTCAATGTTGTTGTTTATTTGTGTATCTCGTATTGAAGATTCGGTATTCCAGAGGTTCTTCTATATATGTTGATTTGGATTAATGCAATTTATATATCAGCGGAATTGAATGCATTCGATTTGATTTTGAAATTGCATCTAATGCAATTTGTAATCAAATGGTTTTTTTAAAGTGCATTTCAATAAACATTAATGTCAAATCTCCCTCCAAATTATGTGCTTTGTTCCTTCACATAGATTGCAGAAAAATCTATAAATTGTCCAATGAATTTATGTTTTGGGATCTGCTTAGCCTCGCCCTATTGAAACTGCTCCACTTTCCTGATCTGTTCACATTGTTCGATGGTTTTGTTGTTACCGTCTCTATAATAAACAGAGATTCAAATTAATCCAGTGAATGTCTTGTGTTGCTATTAAATTCAGGATATCCTGTAAAACAGGGGAACAGTTCATTAAGTCATTATCTGGTTTCACGAGATCCGTAAAATGTAGCTACTTATTTCACCTTCAGGTGATCCTTTGACTGGGGATTACCTTGTATGCTACATTATCAATGATTGCATGAATGGTCCATCTCGTGTTCATGAAAAATGGATTTATGTTTTTGATGTGAGACGAAGGACTTTTATCCACTCCTATTACCTGTCTCCATCTATTTTAAATGAGTTTTTTTAGTGAGAATTTGTAAAATCCACTTGACTTGGCTGCTTATCCATTGGATTTCAATGTTTGAGCACTTAGTTTCTATAGAAGGTTGCTAGAGAAGACTGTTTCCTTATATGTGAATTATTGAGCACGCTCAACTTATTGGAAGAACACAACAGGTTGGATGGCTTAACAAGGATTATCTTAGTGAATAATTTAATCAATGCCAAAATTGGCTTCTTCATTATCATTACCGAATACCGATTGATGTTAAATTTCTCATGCTTCTCGAATCTGGAAGTTAATCATCTTCTGACAATCTGATGCAATGCTGGTATCTTAACAGTGATAAAAGATGGCAGATGCTGAGGATATTCAGCCCCTTGTGTGCGACAATGGAACTGGAATGGTCAAGGTAAATATCATGTTACATTATCAATTATTTCACACATTCTGAATCTGATAGTTGTGTTTTTGGACTGTTTATCTAATGATATGAATCTATACATCCTCAATTTCCTTGGTGTGCTACATATGGGAACAACACCTGAAATCAAGTTTTAGATTCCCACATCATGGTGCTATTACTGCCCTTTTTTTATATTGATTTTTAATCAATGTTTTGGTTTGAAGTTTAAATTTTCATAAAAAATCAACAAAGCTTTATATATTCTTGGTTCAACACTTCTGCATATTTTCCTTGCAAAGATTTTCCACAGGTGTTTTGAAGATTCAAAGTCTTTTTAATATTACTATGTTTTCCAGGCTGGATTTGCTGGAGATGATGCACCAAGGGCTGTGTTCCCTAGCATCGTTGGCCGTCCGCGCCACACTGGTGTCATGGTTGGTATGGGACAGAAGGATGCATATGTTGGTGATGAAGCTCAGTCTAAGCGTGGTATTTTAACTCTCAAATACCCAATTGAACATGGAATTGTCAGCAACTGGGATGATATGGAAAAAATTTGGCACCACACCTTCTATAATGAGTTGCGGGTTGCCCCTGAGGAGCATCCAGTCCTACTCACGGAGGCACCCCTCAACCCCAAGGCAAACAGGGAGAAGATGACCCAGATCATGTTTGAAACCTTCAACACTCCTGCTATGTATGTCGCCATCCAGGCTGTTCTCTCTCTTTATGCTAGTGGTCGCACAACTGGTAAGTCTTCTTGACTTGTGGTGTTGAGAGTAACAAAAAACTTAAACTGATATGTTAAATGTGAAACAATGTCATACCATGGATAACTACTCGTGATACTCTTATTGATGCGTTGGGCCATCTCTGGCATTTGTGGCAATCTGATTCTTTCAGGTATTGTTCTCGACTCTGGAGATGGTGTCAGCCACACTGTCCCCATATACGAAGGATACGCTCTCCCGCATGCAATCCTCCGTCTCGACCTTGCAGGACGTGACCTCACAGACGCCCTCATGAAGATCCTGACCGAGCGAGGTTATTCTTTCACCACCACCGCCGAACGTGAAATCGTGAGAGACATGAAAGAGAAGCTGGCCTACATAGCCCTCGATTACGAGCAAGAGCTGGAGACCGCCAAGACCAGCTCTACAGTGGAGAAGAGCTATGAACTGCCTGATGGGCAAGTGATCACCATTGGTGCCGAACGTTTCCGATGCCCGGAAGTGCTATTCCAGCCATCGATGATTGGAATGGAAGCTGCCGGTATTCATGAGACCACATACAATTCTATCATGAAGTGTGATGTGGATATCAGGAAGGATTTGTACGGAAACATCGTTCTTAGTGGTGGATCCACAATGTTCCCCGGTATCGCTGACAGGATGAGCAAGGAGATCACTGCCTTGGCGCCGAGCAGCATGAAGATTAAGGTGGTGGCTCCTCCTGAGAGGAAGTACAGTGTCTGGATTGGAGGTTCCATTTTGGCTTCTCTTAGTACCTTTCAACAGGTTGATATTTCTTGATTTCGACTCTCTCTCGCTCTCTCTTTGTGCAATCATTTTTACATCATGGTATATATCAGCATGCATAACTGTTTAATATTTGATAGGAGTGAAACTTGGAATACTGCTAGTATTCATTGGGATGATCAAAGAGAACAGTGACAACTGAAATTCTCACTCATCATACCACTACTGTCAATAACATGCCCTCACTCTTTTTTTTGTGCAGATGTGGATTGCGAAGGCCGAGTATGATGAGTCTGGTCCATCAATCGTGCACAGGAAATGCTTCTGATATTGTCGATGTTGTGGTGATTATGATGCGAGGTGAAATACTGGCTGGTTTTCTTGGCTTTCAGTTTTTTCCCCTTCTCTTCTCTTCCATTCCATGTTTGTGTGGACAAAATGACCTTATTGGGGCAGAATTTCCTGCCTCTCCATATTCCTAGCAGATTTTTTCATTGTTATTTTAGTGTGGTGAAATTTGAACTGTGAAATCTGGGGAAAAGCCTCTTTGGAGATCCACTGTTAGCTAATAAAAATAATTTCTGTTAATGCTGTTTGCTTGGTTGTATAATGTCAGAACTCGTAGCTTTCATCTAACTTCTTTTTTCTTTTTTTGTTGATGCCATCGGGTTCATATTGTCTATAATTGTTGAGGCTGTGTAATAACCTCTTTACAGACATGTAAAGAGGGTGTTGGGAAGAGAGAGTTATGGTTTCGTCGGGGGGAGAGAAGGTTGTGTGAGCTACCGAAAATTCTAAGGGAGAGGCCAGGGGAGAGAGGATTGGGAAGACAGGGAGGTTGCGGGTTGCCGTTTTGCTTAGGAGAGAGAACGTCGAGGAGAAGGTTGCGAGGGTCAATGCGGAGAGAGGACATCGTAGAAATCACCGGGGAGAGAAAACATCATGGGGGTCACTGGGGAGAGAGAATGCTGGGAAGAGAGTTGTTTGGGTTGGGGGGGGGGGGGGGAGAGTTTCGGGGAGAAGACATTTTAGGGGGAAAAAGTGTTTTTTTTTGGGGGGGGGGATAATAAGGTGACATGGGTGAAGGACACAAAATAAAAATGAGATCAAATTTCAAGGGTAAATAAAAAATAAAAAAGTCAAAGGATAAAAAAAACAATTCAGCTGTAGTCAAGGGGATTTGAGCAATTCACTTGTTAAATATTCGCTCATATCCGTCACCCCTTTTTTTTTTTAAATCCATATAACCCTCTGAAAATTTCTTGATTAAGCAAAAATCTCCCTCAATTAAATTTCTATCAATTTAGAAAGAATATGGAATACTCTGTTACTTAATATCACTCTAAAAATATATATTCATATAACCCTTGAAATATTGTAAATATACACATCGACCCCTCATTTTTTTGAATATTCATAACTCCATGAAATTACATGTTTAATTCATATCACTCCATATTGTTATCCAGTTAAACTTATATGTGGTTAACCTAACAATATACAACAATTTATTATTAACATATAGAAGAAGAAACACAATGATTTAAATTTTTTTTTATTGAAAACATTTTTGTCATATTAGAGAAATTATATTAATTTTTTTAAAATCTCATGAAATTGTCTGAATAAATGCATTTGCTCCACTTTTACATAAATAAGATACATCCAGAATATTTCATTAAATTTGACGGAATTAGTTCAGTCTTTATCCATGAGAAAATATAGGTCATAAGAATTTTAGAAAAATGAGGGATCAATATGGATATTCGCAAACTTTAAGGGGGTTATATGCATTTTTTTCTTAGGTGTGGGTAACAGTAATAAGGGTAAAAAAGCAATTTAATCATATGTGATTAAGCTAATCACACCCTAGTTTCGAGGTGTTAGTGACGTGACAGGGGGTATATTAATATAGCCCAAACAATTAAGGGTTATATTAGTGAACTTTCAGAGGGCTATATTCATTTTCCCAAGAAAAAAGGTACATTTAAACCATTACTCCATGCATCGCTATTTCGTTTTCACTTACAAGGTGTTTTTTTTTATATACTAAAGTATAGATATGCGTCTTGATTTTTTCTAAATTAAAACAAATATGTCCAAAATAGAAAAAAGTAAAGAAAGAGTTTATCAAGAAAACAAAACAAACAAAATCAACTCTAAGAAACTTTTAACTCAGGGTTTATTTAAATTCATATAGATGTTTTCAAAGGTTACACATGAACTTTAAGAGGAGCCAGGGGACACATGATTTTCAGTTTACATGGGGTAATTTGGATTTTTCCCTTATAGAAAATGTAAAATTTCTATTAAAACACGTTAATATGAGTATATGCTATAAAATATTTCTCTCCGTATATAGATTTGGAATTGGAGTTAAAAAAAAATTGTGTAACAGCATGATAAATAAAAATCCAAAATCAATATCATTCTACATCGCCTTTCTAATAATGTAAATTCTCCATTCAATGGGAGTGTAGACTCAAGAATTAGAGTGAAAACACTACCAACTCTCCTGCCTGGAGCCAATATAAATACAAAACCAGCTACTCTAAAAAAATATCCAAAACCAGTAACCCTTACATCTGCTGTTTATACACAGCAATTAGAGCAACTTAAATACCTCAACTTCCTATTCAGATTCATCAGTGGACTGTTATCAAGAAAATATCTGTTAACTCGCTACCACACGACCTACTCGTGATTTAACACCAACTACAAAAAAAAAAAAAAAAAAAAATCAAGTATAACATAAACTGATATAAACGGGGGAATTCCGTTACAGGTTGGTGTTGGGATTGTCTCCGGCGAGGATGAGGGAGATCTCCAGCCCCCTGCTGAACGCCTGGTTGAAAAGCAAACGCGTCTGGAACGTGGATACGAATGGGAACCATGAGAAGATGGCAACCGGAATGAATATGAGCATTCCCATCCCAGCGTCGTATAGACGGGCAACTGAACGCACGGACTTCCATGCCCCACATTTCTTTATCAGAGGCTTCCACGCAACTGCAATCTGATGAAGACGATAAAGCATGTGAAGTGTTAGTTATGTTTGCTTCAAAGAAATTGAATTCGCATGCAAGCAGATGGCAAGGTTGAATTTTAAAACATTTTCAGAAAGCAAGATGGCTCATTTACATAGTATCTAAAACCATTAGTGCAATTTTTTTATTTATCATTAATCAGTGAGTCTCATAGATGAATGGTCATATTCTTTATTATTGGAAGAAAACCTTCAGATTCTAAACCAATTTTTAAATGATGAGACATACAATATATAATCCAATTATCAGTAATATAATCATTCCCGAGACACATGGCTTGTTTTCTGTGTTGTCTGTCCTACCATGCGAAACTATAGAAAGAGAGAAACTAGACAAAGGCTGAAGCTACTCACAGAGAGAATTCCCCAGCCTGTTGGGAGAAATGCTAATATGCAAGCAAAGATGTCCGGGATGGAGAGGTCTGTTGTCGCAATTGCAACAATTAAACCAGCGATTACAAGCATGAAGGATACACCTTGGATGAAGCGCAGCAATAGTTGAAAATTTACAGATGCCTTTTCGCTGAAGGTGAATAACTGGGAAAAAAAATACAAAACAAAACCCCCCGTAAATTTATGCAAGTGATACGAGAACTACAACTTCAGATTTTTTTTATGGCATTCACAAATGCTTCCACACACCTTGAAAAGAATCAGCAGAACTATGAAGACAATCCATGAAAATCCATATGCCTGCAGAAAATGGAAATGTGAGGTAATTTTGAGGAAATTATATTTTGAATGTCAAGAATAAATTAACAAATCCTGCCAAATATTTTAAGTGTTACTGCTAACAAAAAACAAATCCCGATAAAATATGCAAGGGTCACTCAAGTGAGAACCACAATTCAAGCGGTTCCAACAAACCCTAACCATCTTCTTTTAGGGAGATCTTTTCGTGGATCTCAAAGCAAACTGACTCCGAGCTAGGACTCCATGTGGAAGGAATCCATTCATACAGAAGTTCCTGCAACTTTTACTCCCCCAATAGAAACTAGATAGTAGGTACACATTTTGATATGCAACTACTGTAAGGGTCACGAAAATTGTTGACTCCAGATGTACATCCAAGCCTGGTAATTTTCCCTAAGTAGATACGTAAAAAAACCTATCATGCTGTTTATACGAAGTTTATAGAATAATAGTCAAGCCTGAGGAAAAAGTTATCAATTAGTTTATCCACTAACCTGTAACATCAAAGTTGATCAAAAGCCTCAGGCAATTGCTTCAAACAATGGCCAACAAGTCACTGGCTCACAAGAAAAATCTAAAAGCATGCAGATCCCTTTCAACCCACAAAGGGAATTATTGTAGGCTAACATTTGTGACTAAATGTAATTTATAAAGCCAAAGCAAACCCATGGAAAAGCACAAGCTATTTCAATGTAGATGTAGAATTCCAGTTGAAAGATATATGTTCGATTGTAACTTTCAACAAGCAGAAAAATTGGATGAACATGCAGTCTTGTACCTTTCTAGTTCTTATGCTAGCAATTGCCAAAACATCATAAAAAGATAACTGGGTTATTATATAGATGAATAGCTATGAAAACCAACACTGAATGGTGCATATTTACATAATAATATGAGACCCATAGCGGCAAAATCATGATATCAACCTTTATGTGAAAAAGGTCAACGGGCACAAACAACACGTATAGTAAGCATAAAATCACTCCAGCTTGGACCATCAAATGTGAGCTTTGTACTTTGGTCTTCGGGAAATGGGATTGGGGAAGTCAAATGCAAAGCACACCGAAAAGTCATATGCAAAGCACACAGAATAACTAAAAAAGAAGTTTTCGTACCGTCAGTGATGTGCTTGATCCAGTCGCATGCAGTTTGTATACAATGCCATATTGGAAAATGAAAAACCGTAGACTCAAGATGGTCTCAAATATCCTTCCGCTTAGGGTACGTATATGGGACTGTACAAAACAATTTTCTGATGTCAAGTTAAACCCATTAATTAACAAATCAGGAGATCAGCCTCAAGCTATTTATTAATTAAATTTCAGTGATTGAATGATACAAGGGTTTTAATCCACAGTGTCATAAATTACTATAGGTAGAAGTAGCTTAGCTTCCAGAAGCTTTCCCAACAAATCAGTTGATATATAAAAGATCTCTTTACCTCGGGTTCAACTGCTAAATTATATGCACAATGTAAAATGTAGATTAAGATGCTACTTTAACATAAACAAAAGAAAATTTCAGTACCAGGGGACAAACATAAACTGATGAACACTTATACCTGATAGGGCGTTGCAACTTGCAAGTGTGATGCACATCATTTTGTGGGGACCAGTTTTGACAATTGTATTTGCATCATGAATGGAAGGGATTTTAATGACATCATTTTGGAGTCACAGTTGTAGTAGACATTTCAATAGGGATATTTTGAAAAACTTATTTCAGTGGCTCGGTTTTATAATGTAAAAATGCTTCTTTAGTTAAACAGAATTACTTTGAGCTTATTAAATGGATAAAAAAGCAGCAATCACTTGACAATATCCAAAAGAATATAGAACATATTAAGAGCATTTTGTAATAAGAATGCTGTGGAAATACCAGCTCCTCATCCCACCATGCTTCCCAGCTCTCCTCACCCTTAACTCCGATTCCACCTCGATAAAGAAGCCAGTTTGTCCAGTCACTGAAGTCCTCCACTGTCCTGAATGAAAAAAAAAAATTCAACATATCTTAGTCCAGCCAAAATACCGGTGGAAAAAAAAATGTATCCATAAGAATACTTACTTCTGCCATTCAAAGCCAGATGGGTTGAACAGATAAGGCGCAAGGAGCCAAGAGAGTGCCATAAACCAACTACTAACAGTCAGTAGGATGTAGGCCACTGCACCACCGTCATTATATCCATATGCAAGGTATACCACTAACAGAAGTACCACTTCAAATCTACACATTGGAAACAACAAACTCAGTATACTTCAATCCTGCTCTTTTTGGTTGCTTCTTTGAAATCAGGGAGAAAAAAAAAATCTACAAACCCTTTCACAAAATGGCTACGGGAGTAAAGTCTATAATTCTCTGAAAACTTTATGTGGCGGACCACAAAACCCCTACCAGTTGCTTGATACTATAACCCACAAAACATAAAAAGTTAGTATAAATTGATTATAATAAAATCAAAATAAGAATATGAATACTTGCCTTTGCACCACCATGAAGAATTGTCCGACCAAAATAATGTGTCCTCGTACCAAGAGCAAATGTGAAATAAACAGAACAGAGCTGAAGCTGCATTGTAGTAAAACTGACAATTGCCTGTAATTGGAACATGATTTCTGAATATTATCTCTAAATAAAAAAATAACATCCCAAACATTTTTTAAATATAACCATACCAGATCATTCAGATTCCTACAAGAAAGCAAATGTGATTCCAGCTGGCATTGACTATGCAAAATGCTCAGCATGGCTCAAGTGATTGGGTGTCTAAATTTCCAAAATCTGCCAAATGATAATAGCACATAACATTTCACGGAAAATCGGTCTGTTCAAGTCAGGAGATATAGCAAGCTACCTCCATAAGAAAGAGGCGACCAACGGAAGGAAGAAGTTTTTGAGGATGCTAGACCCAACCCGACGAAGGATGCTAGGCTGCTACCCCGGCTTTCTCATCGATCAAATGTACTCAATGTCAGAGGACCACTTTATTCCGTACGAAAGAAAGAAAGATGGGTAGGCTATGTCTACGATCAATAAAGTTTAACACTTGAAAGTATAAACTCCATTAGGGTGGTCAAGGCATGGTCTGTGTGTTATCAATATACATCGGGTTATCAATACCACCTCCATCATTTTATTCAAGATTACAATAATGAAAATACATATATTCAAGAAATTTTAAGTTTATTTTGTCAGGAAGGTACCCAACAAAAACATTTAATTTTATTCCCCGTTCTTGGAAATAAACTTGACTCTTGCATGGACAGTACAGATGTGGTAACAGCATTTAGATGAACATAGAACGTTTGGAACACAAGTTCACCAGAAAGTTTACTGTGAAGGGATTTCAAATAGAAATGGGTGGCCAAAAAAATATGAACCATAAAAACAAATGAAAACATGCATGCCTTTAGCACACAAGTAATATTTATAAGTGCTAACAATAATCTCACCAAAAGATGAACTTAGAAGAATGGACCAAGAAGGCCTCATAAAGGTATACAAAAAGATTGAGGAGAATGGAGTCATGGACATGAGGAAATGGGTACATGCACAAGCTTTGGATGACAATTATAAAACAAATCACATAAAACTTCTACATTGTAGATATGAAGGTCCAAAGATGGAGATCAGAAGAGTTGTCAAAGATGACAACATGTGTAGGAGGATGTCCTCAATAGCACTCTTAAGAAGTACATATTAGCAGCTATTGTTGTTGGAAGATACAACCATGAAGACGGATGTGTTTCAAAATTCAAATTAACAATCTTGGGATATTGTGTTGTAGTCTCTCTTTTTTCTCTTTCTTTTTTTATTTCTTTTTTCCTAAAAATGTTCAAAACTTGTAGCTTGAATCAGTGCATGGATTTGGTAGCAGGCCTGATAATGATCACACTAATTTCTTCTCAATAGGGCCTGTCAGACATCAATGTTGCGGACTTCTCCGACATCTATAACGCTTTCTTCCAATGGGTATTCTTTTGGTAGTCATCAGAAAATCTAGCCAGGTATATTTATCTTCAAAAAGAGGTATGAACCTCTAGTGATTGGAGCTAGTGATCCTTCAGCAGAATAAAAGAATAAGAGAATAAAGCATGTCTACAATGTAACTCAGTGTAAATCACTATGTCGTCAAAAACAAAAACAAAAAAAATTTGCCCCCGTGGAAACTATGATGAAAGTGAACCTCTAAAATCGTAGTAGTGAATGCCTCAGGTAAACAAAAGTTTAACAAAGTTAGAAGCTATTTAACATATAAAAGAAACTTCAATCTCGTGCATGTACTAAATTATTTTTCGGAAGGATGTTACTAATAAATTTACAAGCAAAAGATAGTACCATGTAGTCTCAAGGTAAAAGCATCAAATATGAACTAAATTGCTTGAATAAAAAAAGGAATACATACTGTTAGAAAACCTTGCTCCAATATGAAACCTAAAATCATAGGAACTGCAGTGAAGACACCAATTTGAAACAGAAATTGTGTGTTGAGAGCTGTAGTCAAGGCAGTGTTATGCAATATATCAGCGGTATCCTGAAGAGAGGCACCAACTCCAGACAATGCCTGAAATAAGAAACGCACAATTTTAGTATGGAAAGTAGAAACATGAATAATACAGGGTAAATTGAACTAGAATAGATGCTGGATATATATAATAACATGTCGAACCATAAAAAAAAACATCTGCATTATGCAAATAAGTTTGAGGAGGGTTAGATACACCCCATGATCATGGAACCCCACCCCATATTTTGTTTGTTTTTGGGATGGGGTAAGAGCAAACAAGAAAAAAAAAGTTAGAGAGAGAGAGAAGGGGGGGGGGGGGGGGGGAGGGTGGCGGAGGCGAACGGAGAAGGCAGCATTGGCGAGGCAGCTAACGTGGCGGCGGCGAGGGACAGAAGCAGCGGGAGGAGGGTGGCGAGGAGAGAAAGGGTTGTGTGCCGCATTGGAGAGTGTGTGTTGTTGGTACCCCAGCAGCCACCATGTGGGGAGGTAGATGGGCATCACGACGGGGACGACCACAGCCGTCAAGACCACGGAAGTGAAGACCATGATTGCGAATGATTGCTTGTCGAGGACTTGCACATTGCAGCCTATGTTAAGCACGATCAACTCAAAGAGGCCCTTGGTGTTCAGGAGCACGCCGAGCAAGAGACCCTCGAGGAAGGGCATGGAGTATGAGAACACGACGAGGAGGGCCTCACAATCTTGGTCGCGCCCGCGATAGCGATCACGAGCACAAGGAAGCACATAGTGTGTGCATTGGTGATGGCGGAGAGGTCAGTGCGCAATTTTAAGAGAGTAGACATGAAAGGAAAACATTAATTGAAAACTGAAATTCTTTTTTTTTTGGAAAGAAAAGGTGGATGGCGATTCATAAATAAAAACGAAATTAAAAAATTTGAATTGGTAGTGAGAGGATACAAATTTAAATATAAAATAAAATCGCACCACGGCAGTGCCAAGTTTGGGGCTTCTCGGACGAGATAAATAACCCATCTATACAGTCTGAGGGTCACCCCAACTAGCACCGCAAACTCCCCATCCATTTTCTAACTCCTCCACATGCTTCGAGCCACATACAAACTCGATTTGTAGTGCCAGAGAGGCCCTTCCCCCACTCTTTGATGTGAGTTTCCAAGATGCTCCATATATTCTCAATGCATATAAGTGATCCCTTAAATACGGTCGAGGGTGGCTAGGGCGGTCGCTTTTGGTCTCGGATTTCACATCAACCATATCACCCACATTCCTACAAAAATCGTTGACATAAGTACTCTTGCCACAATAAATCACATTTTGTGCTTGCAGAATCTGTTGCATGTCTCCCATAGCTCCTTGACCGTCCACGGGGTCAAGCATCCTCCGATACAACCCTCTTGTATCTCCCATAGTCTTGCAGACACCTCACACTAGCAGAATAGATGATCAACGGTCTCCAGCATCACTCTCCATAGCACACTCAGTATCATTGTCAGATTATCATTTTGCCAACAGGAATCTATGTTGAAAAACCTTTAGTGGCAATTTCGCACTCCACACCACTTTTGCATTCGAAGCCATATCTGCATCACCCAATCGATGGTGCCACCACCATCTGTATCCCTCTTTGGCTGTGCATCCTACACATGGTTTCACCAACCATAATTCCATGTCCTCTCTTGTGGCATGGAAGAATCAACCACGAAATATGAAGTAACACAAAAGCAGAAATCTCATATTCCATCCCCACATCACCTATATTTGCTAGAGGATTGCATTTAACTCACTCCAATCAAACCTAAACATGACATACTTATGGAAAACAAAAGGCCAATGAGCCCACAATACACATTTCAGATACACTTTAATCTATAAACATATTATCAACAACAAAGTGCATATATTGATGATTGCTTACACAATCTTCATAAAGTTTTGACATCTCATAATCTCATACTAATATATTGCTCTTAAGCTTTGGTGTTAGACAAATAGACACCTCATTGGTGCAAGTTGTCCATTCATCTAGCACCCCATGATAAGCTCCATCGCTTTCGATAATTGTTCCTTTTGTGAATTCTTGGTTTCCTTCTTGTGCAGATTACCCATCCTGCATCTTGTCGTGTCGCCTCCCACAAGTCGGTCAAGGCGGTCCTCTATTGTAACCTTGTTGATTGCCAACCGCTACTGGCACGGAAATCGGTGGATTGTGTTTCTTGTTACTGTCATCCGATAGATTGTATGATTTCCTCCCCGCCCCCAAACAAATCCCAAAAATGATCAATGTTCTAAGTGACACCAACAGTAGGTGGGATGGATCTATCCTACACCACGCCTCAAGGATTGAGGCCCATGTCGCGTTCAGGTTTGTCAGCCATTTCCAAACCCATGTAGCCATGTTCACTAGGTTGAGGACTCCCAAACCACCCCGGTCTTTTCCCAGCACACCACCTCCCATCGCACAGGATAGGGGTTCCTCCAGTCGTTGTTCATCCATTTCCATCGGAATGGAGATTTAATAACTCCTAAATGAATATTCCTTAGATCTTCACATACACAATCTACATATATGAAGAGGTTTGGTCATTAGATGACCAGAAATCCAAGGTTTTTTTCCTTTCAAAGCAACAACATCCGGCATTAGCACTCTTCTCATTTCCATCTTCATGTAAAGACAAAAGACACACTACATATAGTCGTTTTTACTTAGGCCAACACTTTAAGAAATAAACATTGAAATGAATCAAGTGGATTTCAAAACCTATCATATAGAGTTTATGAGAGAAAAAACACATCTACTTTGTCAGCATTAACTAAATGGAAAAAGAGCATGTAACCTACACTTGTGGCATGGAAGAATCAACTACGAAATACGAAGTAGCACAAAAACAGAAATCTCATATTCCATCCTCACATCACCTATATTTGCTAGAAATTGCATTCAACCAACTCCAATCAAACCTAAACACGACAGACATACTTATGGACAGCAAAAAGCCAATAAGCCCACAATATACATTTTAGATACACTTTTTGTATAAACATATCATCGACAACAAAGTGCATATATTCAATCTTCATAAAGTTCTGACCTCATAATCTCATACTAATATATTGCTCTTAAGCTTCGGTGTTAGACAAACAGACACCTCATTGGTGGGTGAACGGGGGAGGAGTGTTTATGACCAATGCAGCCTTAACCTTTGGAACTCCACTAGGATGGGCCTTGGCTTTTTTTTTTACCATCTCAATTATGTTTCTTGTCCAACAAAAGAAACCTAATTATCAAAATGGTCGTTTAGGCAACCTAGGCTGAGTTGGCATACAAGAGGTCAATGAAATGGAAAACCACAATGAGGACAATGCCTTAAGTTTTCAGGCATAAAATTGACGATGACATGCCCATAGTTCTGCAATTAAGGGTCCATAAGCAACATTGTGCATCAATATTTCTCCATCAAATTCGGAGAGGTGCAAATTGAAGACAAGGAGAATAAGAACCATTTTGAAACCCATTTCAAAAACTTCTTCAAAAGGGAGAGGGCTTGACTTCCACAATGGAAAGATGAGTTCCATTTCCACATCCCTTTACATTATTGAGAAAATCTAGAAGCCACATTCAATGAAAGAGCTTGACAATATTTGATATGGACAGCGATAATTTCCCGGGCCCGATGGTTATTCACCATGAAGTAAAAGTTTTTTGGAAAGTGGTGATAAAGACATAATAGAGATGATGAACATCTTTCATGAGGAAGGGTAAATTTGTGTCTGTGTCAACTCCACTTTCATTTCTTTAATTCCAAAGAAGAGTGGAGCAGCAGGAATTGGGGGTTACCATCTCATTAATCTCCTTAAATTCAGATGCTCAATCTAATTTTAAACATTAAAAGAAGGAAAACTGCATAACATATTTTAGTACTGCACTATTCAAGGAAAAGGGGAATAAAGAACCATAAACATAAAGCACTCCTTGTGTCCATCAATCATTGAGAAATTTCAAATTAATGAATAATAATAGATAAAACATTAGAGGATACTCACCAAGTATGTTTTGCCATATAGAAAAATATACACGGTCAGCACGGTAAGCTGTAAAACATAAATAAAATGTCATTATCAGAAAAGCAAACATCCACTTAAACAACATATTTGCATGAGTAGCTTTTTATGCAGCAGGGGGTGGTAAGCAATGAGGGAATGGAGTAACACTTGAGAGTGGGATTTTAACCCTTGACCTTGATTGAAACCACTTGGCCAGGGTCCAATTCCAAATGCCACCCACTTAAAGAGAAATAAACAAACACATGTTCGAATGCAATATCTGATCATTATGTCGCATATAATACGTTGGAATTTGTTCTAAAAATTATAGTTTATTCCAAAAGCATCAGAAATTTCCATAATATTTCAGAAAGTTTCAGAAAATGAGATCTGGTAGTACATGGTTTTCAAAAATAAACCAAAACTATGGCAGATAAAGTTTATGCCAATTATATCAGTTCTTAAATAATGAAATAATAAGTCACACATGTACGGTTCTGGAATAGCAATGAGAACAGTGATGTTTTCATCGACTATGATTAAGCTAAAAAACTGAAACAATTCGTTGTTCATCACTTCATTTAATGCTGTTAGGTTGGGTTTGTAAATACTGATTCTCATTCAACTATGCAAATAAAAGAAGCTAACTCATTTTTGGATATGGAATCATGCGAGCATTGTTGTATTAAACATTTAGGAAATGTCATGTCAAAAATTCTGTACCCATACATTGATAGTCTGATACATGTCTGATTCATAATCACGTATCATTTGACATTGCTGTCAGTGGACTCTTATTATTGCTCTCGATGGGGCAAGTCTATCAGACCCTGGTTCACGGTGAGTAGGAAATTCTAGAACAATTTTTAGTTATCAAATGAATCGAGCTCATAAAAACAGGTCTGAATCTGCCAATATTAGGTAAGGCCCACAAGCAATTGGGCCACCTTCAGTTATTGATATATAGAAACTGAAAATTCAGATAAGTTTTAAGCACAATATATAGCATTCGGTTTAAACTTTGGTTATTATGTCAACACTGATTTTTGGGTTAACAGAAAACACTGGAAATTCAATTTTCAGTAAGTACCATACCATGGTACAAAAGTAGAAACCAACAGTGGAAAAGTAGAACGACATCATTCGCAAGAAATCAAAGAGCTGCCCAAGCCTGTAGACATCCCTGCTAAGAACTTGTTCACCATTTCCACCAGCTACCTTTCCATCAAACAACGCAATCTGATTCAACCCAACATCTCTTCCTTTTCCGACCTGAAAATGTTTCATTCCAGCATTCAGAAAACAGGGAAGAATGTCTAGAGAAATCTGCGACCATAACTCCTGAGAAATATAACGCCATCACTACCTGAATGTACTCATGATGAGTTACATTGCCTTGCCGTAGTGTTGAATTGAATCCTGCAAATCAACATAAAATATTACGTTAATCTAACAGTAAACCTATCCTATTGGACAAGCATATTTTATTTATTTCGTAATGTCCAAAAGTGCAGAGAGATTCCTTGGGTCAATGATAGAGATGGTTTTTGGAAATTATAAGGGCTTATGTGCATATGAGACAGGAAATGAGCTGTGTTGATGACAGACTTCTGGAAAAAGGCTACATAAGGCTGTCCAGGAATTGTTATTAGAGTTCACATGAGCCACATAAGGCCTGACACCCCCTTGTCATGGTATGCATTAGCCAATATGCAAATGCATCAGCTTATATTCTCTTCTCATATGATCCAATTTATCAGCCTACACTGCCAAGAACATACTGTTCACTACCTTGGGGAACATAGCAGATCATACCATCTGCTATCATCTAGAATATAAAATTTTGAAAAAAAATCACATATATATACAATCCTACCTGCAAATATATCCTCACTGATGTTAATGACTCGTGATGCTTTGCTGATGCCACCTCTTGTAACGTGAAAAACTCGATCAAAAACATCTGGATGACCATAATGCATCCGTACCCTACAAAACAGAACATGTCATCCAGAATCATGTGATAGAGGAAATCACGAATTATATATAAAGAGACACTGAACTTACTTCAATGGGTTCGCCAAAACACGCTGACCGAGAGTCACAAAGCTTGTCTCCTGGTTGGACATGAATGAAGCAAGAGAAGATACACTGCATATCATTTACATGGAAAAGATTATGCTGGTGAAAAGCATGCCCTTGAATAATTCTGAGAAAACATAAAATGCATCTAATTGAGGTTTATAGATACCTTCCAGTAAAGACATGTTCCCGGACACCTAGAATGGTAGGTGGACGAAGGCCATGATCCCTATTAAATTCTTCAAGAAGATTTCTCATCTTCAAAGCTTCCTCAAAATAATTATCCTAATTTAAAAATCAGAGAAATGAGATTCACGGTACAAAGAAGTCATGGAACTGATTATTAATGGTTACCGAGAGAGTAATCAAGGGACAAACACTGTATTAGCTACATATTTAATAAATCTACTTGATATACGAAAAGCAATGAAATGAACTTCCTGAAATATTTAAAAAGTAAGTGAAATGAGATTATAGGGATAAAGAGGCATGGTATTTGGTGATTGAAAGAGACAAATCAAATGCAACACTGTGTCAGCTATATATATAACACACGCATGCAGAATCTCAAATTTGAGTTTGCCACACTACCATCAGAGATATCGTCAGTTTTTACATTACAATACTTGATGGTTAGCCCAGTAGCTCAACAAAAAAGGATCAGGGAGATCAAAATGTCGAGAGATGGGGCAACAATTAATTAATTGTTTAATGTCTGTCACATGATTTGCAAACTGTTTTCTAGGAAAGACAGGAAAATAGAACGGCAAGTCACAAAGATGATTACAGTCTTTCTGATAATTATTATATTAAATTCAGGAAGTAACTAACAGAAGCCTACTTTACCTCAATAAATTATAAATAAGAAGACTGATATTTAAATATCTTAAAGTTAAAAAAAATGGATTGAAAAGGTCAGACATCTGTTACAGGTAAAATCATTTTGTTGCATGTCAATTAGGCCGCAAGAGCACCAATACACACGATTGGTAATGAAAGCATTGGTCAGTAAATATAACTCATTTTAAATGGAAAGCTGAACTTGAGCACACACATGCTTCTATCAATACAACAGCAATCAAACTTTCCAAAGCACACTCATATATGCAACTGTGCCACCAGACAGCAACAAGAGAGCACATAAACTAGGTACTTGCTAAATGTTATGTCTTACAGACAAAAAAGTTTAGAACACAAAACAGTTCAACTCAACATATATAACAGGAAAATGTTTCCTGTGGTGACAAAACAATATAACTGATGATCCATAAATTATGTTTTCCACCTATATTAAAAAGACAGATCAAATTTATGTTTCTATATTATGTCGGTCATAAATTATGAAGCCCTCCAGAAATTGGAAACAATCGTCCTGACAAATATAAAACCACAAAAATTAGCAGTCATATATAGTGAAAGCAACAACAGAGCCAGTTTCATCATCATGTGTAACAAATTATAGCAACTAAAAGTTGAAACCTGATGTATAGTAAGGTTATGACACAAAAGAAGAGTACTTCATTTACTTCATTAGTTAATAAAAACAACATGGGACCTATTATTACCTGGTTCATATCAATAGTCTGAAGTGCATTTCCACGGGTAAATATGATGGCATGGTTTTGATTTTCAGGCTTCCCTTCACCAAGCTTTGGGTTTCCAGGCAGCTTAATAGAATAAATTTCCTGCAATACTCAATTAAAAGAAGATCAAATGATCAAATTACAAAGAGAAGTAACATTCTTAGGATCAAGTATATAGATAATAATCCAAATAATTTTGATAACTGAACAAATTTGTTCTCTTGAAAAAACATCTCACAATCACAATCACAAATGATGAACCACCCAATATGCATCTGGTTCTAACAAACACCAGGACATGCACTCAAAGGTTTTTCTAGCCAAATTATATATAAAAAAAAACTCCTAATTATCTAAGCTGATTCAGATATTGAATTATTCCCTCTTGAAGTACAGCCACACTGATCACTCCCTGCAGAAAATCCAATACCTAATTTCCATTGGCTTTTGATCAATTCAATTTACAAAAATAAAGCATGCATTTCCAATTCCATGGCTACTTAAATCAAATTGTCATTGAATATGTTGACTTTTGATTTCTTTAAATGTAAAACACACCAAATTGTAAAATGACACATAAAATTGGTGTTTTTTTTTTCGAAAATAGTAGGCATTCTACCTCAATATTTTAAGGGAATGGGCATATGAAAAAAAAAAAACCATAGGCAGCACTACAGTAAAAGAGACTGACTATAGCCACCGTCAGTGCACCAAAAACAAAAGCTACACATCAATAATAAAACGGTTCCCAAAAAACAAAACACTACTAGCCTCTGTATGCCCCAATCCTCTACGAAGTGGACCACCATCACCCAAGTGTTCTCAACATATGGAGTTCCCTGTTTAAACACCACCTCATTCCGCAAAAACCAAATTGCTGCCCACACCACCGACGGGACATAAGACTTAAGAAGATATTTGCCTTTGCCCTTCATCCACTGCTTCTTCACTGCTTCCCATATACCATCCAAGCCCAAAAAAATGACATCCATCCCCATGGCCAACCCCATCCACCTCTATAATTGTCATGCCCAAGGGCATAAGAGAAACAAGTACATGTGGTATCAATCTCCTCATTGCACATAATGCAAAACGAGCCATCCAGAGGGACCCATCTCACTCTATTAAGATTTTTTCATCAGCTTTTCTTGGTGCAAAAACCACATAAAAGCCTTGACCTTCAATGAAATCTTGACACCCCACACCTCCTCAGACTTTATTCCCAAGACCTGCCTTCTTGATCTTGATCTTCTCCACCAATTATAGCAGTTGTGCACCGAGAAACATAAAAAAATTCAGTTCACAAAGAATATTTTGAATATCACATTTCTGCACCTATTTCATGAGGCATATAATTCTACGCATTTACACATCCATCATTTATCCGCATCCCTCATAATTTCTCACATATTTAATCAACTTTGGTAGCATGAAAGCCACAGCAGCTATTCATTTATATTCTTTCAATTCCTTTCAACACACCTTTTCTTAATTTAAAAAAAATAGTATCCCCATAGAAACCAACAGAAAGAAACAGATTCCAAAACCCTCTTCTTTGGGCACCTAATGGCTATGCATTCTTCTAGCTCATCCATTTCACATTTTAAATAAAGAAACCAAAATGAAATATAGTTTTATCATTTTTAAATACTGAAGAGTGAGGCAGGGATCCAACACAATAACGTGTATCAATTAAAGAAGACAGCTGTGTTGTGCAAGACATAGTATGCTAAACATCCTATACACGCGTACCATACTGCGATTTTTCAACAAACCAACTAAACATAAAAACAAATTTTAACTTCAAATCATGGTCATTTCAAAAATTTGCAATCCCTCGTGTCCTCGTAGCTATACCAGCAATATGACACAGCTCTCGAATTTAGCCTGTGAATATTCAATTATATCCAAGAACAGATATGTTCCAAGTGGATCACCGGAATCCTTCTAATATCTATGAAAAGAAAATTACTAAATATCACAATATACTTATCCCTATTCTGCACCATCATTCACCCCTCTCTGAAGCATTATATCAAGAAGTAATCAAATCTATCATATAAGATAACAGTAAGAAAACTCCTATATCAACCTGCTCACCCGGGCAACTATAGACATGAACAAAATTATAGCCATAGGACAATAACAAAACTTTCATGAGTGTTAGACCATGCAAATCCACAATTGCATGAGTTGAGGTTTACATAATAAAACACAGGAATCAACATATAGATCAGATTCAGATTGTGTGTCGTAAATAAGAACCAGATTTCATATGCCATTTTTCTTTATTAAAATATGAAGTTTGGAGTATTTATATAAATATGATTCCCCTCAAACAAATTAATCCCATTCACAATATAAAAAATGAGGGATTTCTGTAACATCAATTCCTCTATCAAATTAATGCAGAGGTCAGTATGAAATTCATTAGTTCAACGCATTCTCATTAAAAGTAAAGCAGCAAAGAAAAAGAAGATTAAGGAGAAGACGTAAATTATAGGATTAAGTCATAGAATAGGCAAAATCAACTAACAAAACATATGCATTAATAGATAGGTGGCAGATGCATGCATTACTAACCTTATCTTTCCCATTGACATCAGGCTTAACAAGTTTTGAATAGTACTCCGTTTGTGGTTTACCATCTTTAAATGTATCCACAACATCAATGAAGGCAATTCTAAGAGCTTCATTCCTAGAAGCAAAACAAATTGGAAAGTTAGTTTAAAAAGGAACACAAACTACCATTTAACACTCCATATGTAACCTGCACATGACTGCTAACATTTAAAAATGGGGAAATCAACATAAAATCAGATAATATTTTAAACAAACCGCTGCATCAATAATGCAATATCATCAGCCTCTGGCTTCTGCTCTTCCTTCTGCTTTCCATAAATCTGACATGTAACAACATATGTAAACTTCAGATCTGCCTGAGCTCGGGCTTCAGGAGACAAATTAAAGCCTTGAGTTTCAGTTGCACTGCCAGCAGCCTCTGCATCTGCTGTTTTTCAACAAAACAGTTATAAAACATCACAACACATGATGTGAAAAGAAACATCACAACACATCACAACACACACACACAGAAGCACTGAATTACAGACCTCCATCTTTCAACCTTTCCAAATAGCTTTGAAGCATCAGAGCTTTTCTATAGTACATCATTCCACGAACTGCAAATCTCAACACAGGGACAGTGAGGTAGAAAGTCAAGGTTTATCAACAAACATGAATAAACAGTCATAATTAACAGATTATCAGGTCATAGCAAGAGTTATGTTGGCCTAAAAAAATTATCATTCAGAATACATAATAACTAACAACTTATTCAAGTAATTTATATAGCTCAGAGAAAATTAAAATAAAATAAGAGAAAAATCCATTGAAAAATGGGAAGAAAAAAACTCATGACAAAAAGATCTTCAGCAGGCAAGGCAAGAGAAACATCAACATTTGTTGATATTTAGTCATCCTGTTATGTTATGGAGCAATTTTTTTCACATTAAAAGACAAGTCATGTTATAGGGCACCTCTAGTTTATCATTAATGTACGGGAGGAATCATGTGATGGTTTGCAACACCGAGTAAGTGATAAAAGTAACTTAATAGAATTTTCAAGAAACTTTCCAAGATGAACAGTTTTATTGGAAAAGGAACCAACTTCAAGAATTTCCTTTTACAATAAAACAACATTTTGTTTTGTTCTCATAAAAAATAAGTAGACTATTCGATAAAAAACAGTAAAGATGTCAGGAAGTGCAAAACAAAAAATTATACCAGTTCGTGCTAATGTTTGCCCACGATAAGAAGCCCAAAATCTAAGCTCCAAGACATCATTTGGTTCTTCAAAAAGTTCATGATCTGTCACATTCTCATCACGACCTATGCGTGCGAGGAAGTTCTTCCACTCATCTGTTCCACATAAAGAACCATATCACTAAATAATAAAAACAATTCTAATATAACTAGATAAGAGAAAACATTTAAATGCTATGTGTAACTAAATTATTACTTCGAGAAAACAGTTAGGTTTATACTGCTTAACAGTGCAACAATTAGAACAATTAAACGTAATGTACTAATCGAAGTGGTGAACCTACATGCATTATTATCCCTGTATCAACAAGAATTTAAGGTGTAAAAGCTAATTGTTGTTTTTGCAGTTTGTCCTCCTTTAACCCACAGACCACAGCCTCGAGTACAGTGGTGGGCT
This sequence comes from Acorus calamus, assembly GCA_030737845.1. Taxonomy (NCBI): domain Eukaryota; kingdom Viridiplantae; phylum Streptophyta; class Magnoliopsida; order Acorales; family Acoraceae; genus Acorus; species Acorus calamus. Next base: position 33,075,889 of record CM060868.1, on the reverse strand, counting down.
TGAATAACTTGAAGTCATTTCAAATCGTCCCTTTTAGTTCATTGATGAAACTACTAACAAGTGCCTTCTCAAGCCATCCTTAGACGTGAGTAGCCTACTTAACAAATCTGACTTCACACACATGCACATTTCAGATCTGTCATAATTTGAACTTCTCAATACACTAAAGGTCCAAAATGAACACAAGAGCTTACCTGAATTCATGTCATCCTAACAACAGAAGGTTGGTTTCATACCATTGAAACCACCAGAGAGCCCCATCCTATAGGTAGAAAAGAGACCAACATACTAGCATGTATTTGCAGTTCCTTGTGTTGTGAGATGTCTTGCATACTAACATGAAGCACCTATTCGTGAATGCCTAGGGTCGGCCCGAATTTTTATAGGGGCATTTTTGTAATTTTCGTTAATTATACCCTATTTATTTAGTCTCAACCTTGTTAAGGTTAAATTGAGAGACTTCCTGTGAGAGAAGGCCGTCCTAGGGTTTCTTCTCTAAGAGAGGGATGTTGTTGAGGTGAGAGAGGTTGAGAATTTTGTACTCCGATTACTTGATACAGTGAATCGTTTTCTGCTCTCCTCGATAGAGGTAGGCATATTTTGCCGAACGACATAAATCTGTGTGTATGTTTTCGTTTGGTATTTTTTTCTCTTGATTGTTCTACGGGTGTTTAGATCTAATCCTACAGGCGTCATCACATCAACACCTCCATATTAGAAGAATTGCTTAGCATTATAAATTCATCTTGTTGGATCTTTCCTAGAAAACCTAGGAAGTTCTAGACCCACGAATTGAGCTTGCAATCATCCTACCTTGCCTCCTCTCTCTCTCTCTCTCTCTCTCTCTCTCTCTATGGACGACGACATCAAACTTGACAGTATCACAACAATGAGCTCTTACTCTCTCGGAGATCCTAGCCTACACACAAGGCCACAACAACTCTCCTTTAAGTTTTTGAAGACCACATGTTACTCCATGGAGACGAGTGTGGTTGATGTGCCCTTCATAGTGCTTGAACCTTCGAATCGCTTATTTTTCAAGGGGGTTGTGTGGGGCTGTTGTGAATATGAGATGAATATAAAAAAGAGAAAGGAGATAGTTGGATCAGAAAAG